>JAVANC010000027.1:31253741-31853741 GCA_033319125.1 Parnassius glacialis
AATTGCCGCTGGAGATATGTTAATATAACGTAGCAGACTCAACAATACGTCAAAATCGACGGTGTTAAAAGCGTTACTGAAATCCAGCAACGTAAGAATAGTGAGCTGCTGTTGGTCCATACCCCAGCGAATATCATCTGTGATTTTAAGTATTATTATCCAGTTCCAGGAAATCACCATTTCCTATTTTAAGCAACAGGTCTGAGAACTGTCCGGCAGTAACATCTCCCCTAAAATGGACTCTCATACTTTTGGTAAGGGTCAGTTTTGTCACTGAAGGCCACAGAAGAATCCGCTTCACACAAGATTTAACTTCGTCCGCTCGTGTTTCTCTGGGCGCGATTGGTAAAGTCTGCCATAAATCTCCTGCTAATAATACAGTAACTCCTCCCATTTGACAATGATTATTCCTAATATCTTGTAAAGATATATTTAGGGGTTCGAAACCCCCTTTATGAGCCATAGTACTCTCATCCCAAACAATTAATTTCGTTTTGCGGAGTACTTCTGCCATATTAGTTTGTTTGGGTTAAACATCGGATTATATGCAGTAACAAATTACCAAAATATGCATGCAAGTATGCACTAAAAAGGCCGACATATTCCCCTAAAACTGTTGATATACCCAAAATATACACAATGCAAAATTAAAAAAAAGTTTTTATATTTGTTTATTTTAATTAAAGACGGTATAAAAAAAGCGAAATGTTCTTAAAATTATGCATAGTTTTTATGACAATATAAAATTAAGTATTTTTCCAAATTTTCGAACGCATTTGTCACCCAGTATCAATTTGTACGCCAAAAACGACCTCCCTACATCAACTGACGTCATTGTACAAAATTTAAAGTTTGGCCAGTCAGTTCAGTCAGCCGCTGCGCTCGCGCCCTACATGTCTTTGTCGCCTAGGTCACACTACGTGATACGTAACTCCCACTACTAAACTAAATATGCACGATTGAAAAAAATAAAGGCTAAAATATGCATTAACGTTGTAATTAGAGAGTTTGCATATGAAAATATGCAAATGCATAAAATCCAATGTCTAGTTTGGGTATTCTGCAGAGTGGGGTTTCGGTTTGTATCAAATTGAGAGGAAGTTTAAATGCGGAGTGTTTTACTTCCTTCCAGCAGAGTGGCAGCAATTCCGGACGACGTGACCGCTAAAGTGATAACACGATTGTTTTTCATTTTGGCCAACAGTAAATTTAATAGAAAAATCTTGCCTGTTCCACCAGGAGCATCAAAAAAAAAGATACCGTCTACACCTACGTCGATACTGGAAAGTATTATATAATAGATATGTCTTTGTTCGTGGGCTAGAGAGCCTTCACTACTCGACACCAGTTCGGCTAAGGAATTGACATCGTAACTTGTTTCTTTCAGGTAGTCCCGGTTATTGTGTAAGCGTTCAGACCTTTGAGGCTGAGGCAACCCGTACCGCTATGGGCTTTGTCCTCCATTGCATTAGACAAAGCCTATAAAATATCATTTTTTTAAATCAATAGTACTAAGGAGTATTGATATCAACTTCGATGCAAATCAACTCCAAAATAACCTTCTACGCCTTTTTAACCCCGTTAGGCGATGAGTTTCAATAAAATACGAAACACGTCTTCCATCAATTCTGTTAAAGAATGTTTATGCTACATTGGAAGTAGATTAGTAGATCTGCGATTCCCCTGGTGTTGCAGTTGATCATGGGCGGCGGTAGTCACTTATCATCAGGTGAGCCGCATGCTCGTTTGCCCCCTCTCCTATAAAAAAAAAAGATTGGACGAAGAAATGACGTAGTACCATACAAATTTTGCGCCCGTTTTTCACCCCCTTAGGGGTAGATTTCGGAAAATCCTTTCTTATTGGATGCCTACGTCATACATAGAACACACCCTCCAAGTTTCAGGTCTCTACGATCAGCGGCTTAGGCTGTGCGTTGATCCGACAGTCAGTCATTTCAGACAAATCATTTTGTATGTATTTTAATGCAAATGACATATCTTTAGTTATATATAAAAAAAAGAGGTTTAGAAAGATGAATTTGATGATTAGTAGTGTCACTACAGCATTGAATGATTGTTTTTTTCTAAGCTCTTCGTAATTTTGATAACAATGGATCTTATCTGCTCACAAGGAAACATATTTATTCATTACAGCCTTTCAAATGTCTACTTCCACTTCAGATCAAAGGCCTTCCGTATAGATTGGCTCATAGGGGTGATGTTTGTCGTAGCTACCACGCCCGGAAGGCGAATTGCCTATCGCAATTTTTATTACTTTAAGTTGCTATCAGTAAAATGTTGCTGCCCATCTCATCAAACATATTATAATAGTGTTTGATAATTCAAATACATTAATTAACTGTTAAAGTAGGGTAAGTAAACATCATGCAGCAATGCAGCTCTCTTTACGTTCTTTACTTTCAAACCCAAATTATCTTACAAGGCTGGCATCTCAACTTCTCTATACTTTCTTTAGCCTTTTCAAAATTCGCTGCACAAATTCTTTTTCTAGAATGCGTTATCGGACATGAATTTCTTATTATAATAGAATAAATTAACGGTTTATATTGCATTTAATTTGAAGTATTTTCTGCATATATAATATGTATTTTATTATATAAAATTTTATTATAATTATATAATTTTATTTTATTATATTTATAAAATTTCGTTTTTATTCTTTAATAAAATAATCCGTACAATCAATTTTATTCAATGTGTAGTATCAACTAAGAAATCATTAAGAATGGAAGTAGAATGTAGAATTTAATAATTTATATTCAATCATTGAGTTATAATATGTACTACGTACTAGAGAAGCCATTCCAAACAATAATTGTGTCCTACTCTATGTCTTCGCGCATGCGCGAACACTCTAATTTAATATAAAATAAATATAAGAATTTAATATAAAATATCTTAATTTAATCTTAACAAACATATTTCTAAATGAAATGTACTTAATAATTATTATTTTATTGAATTCACAAATCTTCAATTTACGCAATATTTCGTTTGTATGGATTGCACTACAGTTCAGTTAATCAAAGTCAATGTTTGGAATGGCTTCTCTACCTTATAATTATACTTACCTCTTTCCCAGGGATTACTTAATCGTGTATTCTTAGTTTATATCATACAGCAGACGTGATCACGTATAAAGCCACTTTTGCAATTATTTATTGTCAAAACTGATAGGCAAAAAGGCAGGTTTATGAGTTTAGAATCGAGACCCTCGCATTAGTAATAATAATAATAATAATGTCCTCCAGACCGAATTTCGGCCACGGCGGCCAGTCTCAACGAAGACTAGCCATCGGCGCAGGATAGGATTATAGTGCCCAAGTGTATACGCAATCACAGGTGCACTCTCTATTCCCTCACTCTCATAGCCCGATGGGACGGTAAACCGACACGACCGGAGAGAGATCAGGCGCAGGACCAACGGCTTTACGTGCTTTCCGAGGCACGGGGGTGAAACACCGCCAATTTCCCGACTCCGGGCAGCTACTGAGAATTTCTTGATGGAAAAACTCAATAACTGATTTTTTGGCCCGACCCGGGATTCGAACCCGGGACCTCATGATCAGCAGTCGCACTACTACAACCACTAGACCAACGAGGCAGTCAAATCGCATTAGTAAGCCTATCACCAATACATGGGATTTGAGTTCGGTTAATTTCGATAGATTTTTCACCATCAGTTGCATCTCAGAGTCTCGTTGGTCAAATAAGAGGACGCATGACGGAATAGGTGACGTAAATTTGAAATACACAAGAATTTTAGTTATTATTAGGAATCGCAATAAATAATAATATAAGAAAATATATAGCGCGAAAGTTAATATTAAAAGGTGTCGAGGTAGACCGAGACTAACTTTCGAAGACCATGTGAGCAAACTGCTCGAAGAGGGGAGGGTCAAGAGTACTCGGATACCTAGACGTGCATGTATGAAGAAGATAATGAATCTGAAAGAAGCGAAAGAGGTATGTAAGGATCGTGACACTTGGCGATCTGTTCTCTCTGGCTACCCCGTCAGGGATTGTGCGTGAAGATAAGTTAAGTTAAGTTAAGCAATAAATACAAATCTAGACTAATGATTTTGTTTATTAAAGGATATTATAATATTTTGGTGGACAATATAAAGCTTTGGTTATTAATTTGGAAAAAAATATTGTAAGTTTTTTATATTATAATAACAATTTTAACTTTTATAAATAATTTTAAATATGATTACATAATAAGACAATATGATATGTTGATATTATTGTAAAATATTTTATAATTATTTCCTAGTGCTGTAGAAAAATAGACATTTCTTTCAATACTTCTTGGTTTTAATTATATAATATTACGAAATTTATCGTATTGTATTTATAATAAAACTTGTATTATTCTATATTATTTTATGATGATCTTATAAGTACGTAACACTTAAAATGAATAAAGCTCTAGAGCAGACTAGGAGTCGTAGCCATCGAAAATATATTTAGTATGGTTTCTCATAACTGCTGTGAGGAGGTGTTGACAGTTTCTGAAAGCAACATAAGAATGTTAAAATATAAAATATATTATACCACACGATTGCAAATATAATGATGAATAATTATATTGTAGCTCAGGGGTTAAGCGCACGCCGTATACATAGTGCTCGGTTCGATCCCTGCCAACTCAAATGAAATGTGATTTATCACATGCTTGACGGTGAAGAAAAACTTCTCTGGTCGTATCAATAAATAATTCAAGTACATAATATTACGAAGTCCACTAACACACACTGGCGTGATCGTGTAGTCGCGGTGTAAGGATATGCACTACCCCAAATCGTACCCTGGTTGTCGGAAAAGGCGACAGAGAGAAACTAAAACAGAAGAAGTTTTTTAAGAGAAAAAAAGGAAAGAAAGAAGATGGACAGCATTTTCCTGATAATAACTCAAAATAATAAAAACACTACGTTTGCCAACCCGCCTGCCAAGTGTGACCACTAAGGCAAAATCCCATCTATGGAGCTAATGAGGGGACTTTTATAGGTTGTAATGCATGAACACGCACTGGAACAGCGCGGCGATAATTGTTTCATAACCCTCTCAAAAATAAAAGGAGACCTTTATCTTGAACTTTAACTATATATTGCATAAGTATAGAAACATTTACATAAACTCTCTCTTTCTCACTCTCACTTATCACGCAGCTTTTTGGAATGTATCCTTGGAGTACAATGACCGCCTTCAGTTGTTAGCGGTTGAATTTTCCCCGAACCTCAACTATGGGTGGTTCATTGAGTCCAGGGCCAAAGCAGCCGCAAGGAATCTGGGTGTCCTTGCAAGGGTCCGTTAGTTTGCGCAGGGGCAGCTTCTTGCCTTATAAGTCCAGTCATACATGGAGTACTGCGTACACATATGGGTTGTGTATGCAAAATGCCACCTTGCAATGTTTGACTAAGTGGAGAGACGTGCTAAGAGGCTCATTGGTAACCTTGATTTGGTTGAAACTAATCTTGTCAGTCTCGAGCACTGGCGCAGAGTAGCCAGCCAGTCGATATTTTATAGGATGCATTTCAATAAGTGTGCACAGGAATTACACCCTTTAATTTCTCCTTCTCCTTTCCACCATCGGACAACCAGGCGGTCGACGGGTCTCCACCACTTTGTTTTCAATATTCCACGCATTAGAAACAAACGGTTTGCTTCGACTTTTGTAATACATACAGTAAAGGAGTGGAATAATTTGCCAGCGTCTATCTTTCCGTCCGAATGCAATCTGGGTGCCTTCAAGGCAAGAGTGTATAGGCCTTTGTTACACTTAGACAGTGCGATTTACTATCATGGTCTTCATCATCACTTACCACCAGGTGGGATTGTGGTCAAGCACTGGCTTATAATAAGTAAAAAGAAAAATGTAACGTTCTCCTTGGTTAATGGTACTCTAAATTTGGTCCATCTTTAGTAATTCAAAAATTTGATCTATAAACTTCCATATAGGGCGTCGCTTGCTGATTTTGCCATGTACTTCTGTAGTACTCTTTCCTTATTCATTATTTTTACGTGTCGTAACCACCGAAGCATTCAGAAAATATGTGTTAAACTTAAAATATTTACCAATGTCAAGTACATGGCCATCCATTAGATGTCAGGCGTAGGCGATGAGAGAGTGCGTGGGCATGAACAAGCATGACACGTAAGTATAATAAGGGCGAGGAACATCAAAAACATGAGGTAGCCATTTTTGAAAATCATCAAAAACGTGAGGTACCATTTTCTACTTCCCACGCTCATTGAGTATGGCTGAATACTAGAAGTTATATTGTCAATTTTATAAATAAATTTTCGTTTTATTAAAATAATTTCACTAATATATTTGCTTATATATTTTATATATATCTTTAATCACCATCAACCCAATATATTTGTGTAAGTATATTCTTTGCTTTGTATGTTGTTTTAAATTGTTTGTTCGTTGTGTTGTATTTGACTAATAAATCATTCATTCGTTCATCAGTTCTGACTTTGGATTAATATCTACAACTGTAGTATTGCTAGTGCTAGTAATGAAATTAAGGATGCTTTGTTAGTGGGCCTAGGTACTTTATTTTATTTCATGGGTAATTTAAACCTTGCATATTATTATGAGAGATGTCAAAAATTAAAACTAAATTATTGGGATTTATTGCTTACTATAAAATCTAAGACAAACACAAACTCCTGGATCTACAGTAATAAAATAAATACCTTGATTAATTATTATTAGTATTTACTATATTTTATTAATAATAAATATAGATAGGTCCGGTTATATTCAAAGAAACCAAGAAAATTAATAAAGCTTTATGCCTGTTAGTCCTCGAAATAGTTTATCGCTCAGATATGCAGGCTGCCTCTTGATGTTTTCCTTTACCGCCTAGTAAGTGGTAAATCAGTAGTTATAAAAGTGCTATTATCAATTGCATTGGTGCCGGCGGGAATCGAACCCTTGGCTTAAAAACTATGAAACTTAAAGCAAGTCCCTGAACTACCACGATGAAGAAATTACTTACTTCTTTTTTTACCGTTGACCAGCAAAAAGTACATAACGATCTATTTTTACAACTCAAGTCATTCATTTGAAGGCAAGGTTGTTCCATTTCACCTGTGACAGATAAAAATGTGATTTCATTAATCAACACACGTTTTTAATCTCCTATTTATGTAAAACTTATAATATATATATATACGTGTGACTTAATTTATCTCTAATTTATCTAAAGTAAAATTAAAAAATATGTAACACAGCTTGAATTTATTATATTAAATGAGTGTCTGATATTATTCCTATTTTTTTTTATAGAATAAGGGTGACAAAAGAGCACACATTCCACCTGATGGTAAGTGGTTGCTGTGGCCCATAGACATCTACATCTATCTTCGTTTGCGAATTAAAGTGCAGATGCGTTGTCAGCCGTGAGGACTAAGATGGAATGCCTCTTTTCCAGTTAAAAGGGTATCTGGTTCTCTACACTCACCATACGAAACACAGCTGCATTAAGCTGTTATTTTACGCTGGTATTCTGTGAGAGCGTGGTCCTTCCCCGGTCGAGCCAACCCATTCGTGCTACAACTATAATATTAATATGGCTGTAGCATGGCTCTACCACGTAAACAATATTATTTTATTATTATATTTTATTATTATTCTTCTTATATTCCTTGTGGTCTCGTCCGTATCGGATACAAAAATACCTTTGTAAATATATAAAAATAAACTACAACTACAAAAACAATTAGAATAAATACTAATTTATAAACTTAATGAAATTCACAAAATAAATTATCGTTATATAAATAAGTCAACCTTAAGTGGCAGTGTAAGCATATCCATCAGCCTATATCGTCCCTTGGGTGCCGTTAGAGCCGAAAGAGGGCAATTTAAACAGGAGATGGGAAGCAGTATCTTGCTGATAAAAACTGCAAATAATAAAAATATCGCGGTTGCGGACCCACCTGCCGAGCGTGGCAACTATGGCAAAATCTCCTAAGGCCTATCTATACCTAACCTATACCTAAGGCAATCTATGGAGGAGGCCTATGTTCAGCAGTGGACTTTTGATAAGATGTAACGGTATTTAAATAAATAAAACCAGTCAGACGGAAGCTCTTGACAAGGGAAACCAAACGGCTGAAGGCTAGGAGAAAGAGGAAAGAAAGTGCGTAACAACGAACAATGGCATGCTTAAGTGACTTATTTTAATCATCATTGTGTTTATTGACCTCTCAACAGGAACTAATTAGAGTGAGTCAGATTTTTCAAATTTAAACATTAACGTATTGCCAAGTTTCAAGGTCTCCAGAGTCGGATACTATAAGTTATTTTAATTATTCATTTAATTGGACTGGTTTCATTCGATCCACAATTAAGTAATGAACCTGATGTATTATCAGTATCGGTCCATCAGTATTTTGTTACGAATAAATTAATTAAAAAAATGGCAAACTAGTTCAATTTCACCATTAATTTTCAAGGTTTTTACTGTTACAAGTACTTAATGTGGTAATATTTGATTAAATAAATAGTTAATTATATTCCTATTTTTCTCAATTACTGAAAAGTTTAAAGCGTGAACTTCTCGGAACGCACCAGTTTCCAATTAACGACAAACGTCAAAAAATGAAAATTAAGCCTTTATCAAGAGAAATATTATATTATGCGATGATGATACTGAATTAATGAAATATATGAAGGACATAAGGGAGGACATACACCTGCCAACTCTTATTAAGTGTCGAATCTTGCGAAGACAAGTGGTAGTTTAACAGTGGTAGAGCCACGCGGCAGCTTTTGCTGTCGCACGGATGGGCCGGCTCGAACCGGGGTGGTACCACGACCTCACAGAATACCAGCGTGAAGTAGAGGTTTACCTCTGCGTTTCGCTTGGTGAGTGCAGGTGGCCGGAGGCCCTTTTTACTGGAAATGAGGCATTCCATCTTAGTCCTCACGGGTGACAACGCATCTGCATTTTGATTCGGAAACGAGGATAGATGTAGATGTCTATGGGCCGCAGCAACCACTTACCATCAGGTGGACTGTGTGCTCGTTTGTCACCCTTATCCTATAAAAAAAAAAGAAAAAAAAAAGACACTTATTAAGTGGCGAAGCTTGCGAAGACACTTATTGATTTCACGATGTCTGTCCGTCTGTCCGTCTGTCCGTCTGTCCCACGATTATCTCGAGAACGGTTTCGAATTTTCAAATTCTGTTTTTAGCAATCGATTACTGATCACCCAGGCATCTGAACCTCCTATTTTGAAACTGATTGCTCAACGGCAACCGTTAGAAACCGCTACAAAGCTGATTGCTTCGCCACTTTGCTATGCTCTTAGCTTGCTAGGTTTATTGATTTCACGATGTCTGTCCGTCTGTCCGTCTGTCCGTCTTTCCGTCTGTCCCACGATTATCTCGAGAACGGTTTCGAATTTTCAAATTCTGTTTTTAGCAATCGATTACTGATCACCCAGGCATCTGAACCTCCTATTTTGAAACTGATTGCTCAACGGCAACCGTTAGAAACCGCTACAAAGCTGTTTGCTTCGCCACTTTGCTATGCTCTTAGCTTGCTAGGTTTATTGATTTCACGATGTCTGTCCGTCTGTCCGTCTGTCCGTCTTTCCGTCTGTCCCATGATTATCTCGAGAACGGTTTCGAATTTTCAAATTCTGGTTTTAGCAATCGATTACTGATCACCCAGGCATCTGAACCTCCTATTTTAAAATTGATTGCTCAACGGCAACCGTTAGAAACCGCTACAAAGCTGATTGCTTCGCTACTTTGCTATGCTGTTAGCTTGCTAGGTTTATTGATTTCACGATGTCTGTCCGTCTGTCCGTCTGTCCCACGATTATCTCGAGAACGGTTTCGAATTTTCAAATTCTGTTTTCAGCAATCGATTACTGATCACCCAGGCATCTGAACCTCCTATTTTAAAATTGATTGCTCAACGGCAACCGATAGAAACCGCTACAAAGCTGATTGCTTCGCTACTTTGCTATGCTGTTAGCTTGCTAGGTTTATTGATTTCACGATGTCTGTCCGTCTGTCCGTCTGTCCCACGATTATCTCGAGAACGGTTTCGAATTTTCAAATTCTGGTTTTAGCAATCGATTACTGATCACCCAGGCATCTGAACCTCCTACTTTGAAACTGATTGCTCAACGGCAACCGTTAGAAACCGCTACAAAGCTGATTGCTTCGCTACTTTGCTATGCTGTTAGCTTGCTAGGTTTATTGATTTCACGATGTCTGTCCGTCTGTCCGTCTGTCCCACGATTATCTCGAGAACGGTTTCGAATTTTCAAATTCTGTTTTCAGCAATCGATTACTGATCACCCAGGCATCTGAACCTCCTATTTGGAACTGATTGCTCAACGGCAACCGATAGAAACCGGTACAAAGCTGATTGCTGCGCCACTTTGCTATGCTGTTAGCTTGCTAGGTTTTAGGGGTTGACTGGTAAAGAATGCCAAAAGGTGTTAAGTCCGCCCATTGTAAGTTTTGTTTAAGGTGTATTACCATAAAGATAAAATAAATAAGTATGCTGACTATTTCTCTAAATACTAACTCACTTGCACAAAGTGCACCATTCTAATTGACAAACTATACTATATATTAATTACTAATAGATTGAATGATAACGAATGTGGTTGATACACGCTGCAGCTTATTACGAATTGGCTGGATTACGAAAGGGTCCGCTCAATCGGGGAAGGAACACGCTAGAACACCTAACTTTAAATAGCAGCATGCTGCTATTTCTTGTGGTGAGTGAAGTGAACAGGAACCCTTTTGTTGCTGCTAACAAGACATTTAAATCCCCGAGGGTATTAGGAATTCGATTCTTTGTAGAAGTCAGATGTAGATGTCTGGTAGCTAGAGATCCACATATCTTCAGGTAGATTGCGCGATTGTATGCCAATGTTACTTGTATATAAACCAGGAGAAATGCACCCAAAACCGCTTACACCAAGTTTTACAGTATAATCATAGATGCAGCATTATCAGTGACGGTTTTGCTCGCTTACCCAAGACGGTAGGCATGAGCAAATATAACTTATGTTAAGCAGAGTTATATGTTGGTGAACATGATAATAAAAAAGGTTACATGGTCCATAAAAGCGTAGAAAGTTCTGACTTCAATCGAAAGTTTGTTGAAAGTTTTTTCCTACTAGGTTTAATTAATCTTTAAAAATCAAAGAATTAATAAGAATAAAATATTGAATAAAGCTTTACAACTTTTTAACACTTCACTGTCCGGTTTTCAAACACAATAGTAAGACATTAGCAATGACCCATATGTAGTGCACGGGACAACGAAAGGGTTAATATCCGATGTTTAGTTTAATTCAATTTGTATAATTAGCGTCATTCATTACAGGCTATCAAAAGTCCACTGCTAAACATAGACCTTCCCTTTAGGGAATTGACTCGTAAGGATGATTTCGCGATATTTACCATGCTTGGAAGGCGGGTTGACCACCGCAGTATTTTATTATTTTGAGTTGTGATCATTAAGATGCTGCTGCCCATAATTATATTGCATTCTATCGCCTCTTAAAGCACCCACGGAATGATATTTAGTTTTTTTTTCGTACACTGACACTACACTGCGTACATAATGCCAAATCTGCGTTGTTACGACAATTAAAGATCTTATTCAATTTTAAAATGCGTCTGCTAACAAATTTCATAGCAAATTTTTATTACCGGTGTAGAGTTGGTTGTCGAGATGTGTTATATAGCTGCCAGCCAGGCGCAGGATTTCAATCTTGCTCAGCTTCCGGTCTGGTGGCTCCGTAGGGATTAGCAGCCGCAGTGCGTTGAACGCCATATTGACGCTGCTTAGAAACCATAACGATATTTTGATAATATTATTATATACACGCATTTTTATTCTTGCCTAAAATTATGTTTATATCAAACTCAAAATTATATTAAACACAAATTATATTTAAATTCAAATTTGACAATTTGCGAAGATGGTAATGGTAAAAAGTGGGGAGCAGTGCGAGGATATCGGCAATTTGTTTGTCAGACGTTTACACTTGATGAAAAATTCTGTAGAATCATTTTCTGCTGACTTCCAAAAAAGAGACGGTACTCCATTCGACTGTATGTTATTTTATGTGTGTTACCTCATAACTTTTTACTGGGTGAACCGATTTCTATGATTCTTTTTTTATTTAAAAGCTGGTATTGCTTTTGTGGTTCCATATGAACTTGATCAAGGTCAGACCAATGGTTATTTAGTAATTCTTAAATAACTTATATTGAAGTCGCTTATATTGAAGTCGGCTGTACAAAATTTTTAATTTTAAATTATTCAACTAAAAAGACAAACGAGATCAATAATAATTGACTTGGCCAAAAATTAAGTAGGGGATTTATCAGAAAAAAGAAAATATTTTTAAACGGTAAAAAAATATTTTTCTTCACAAAACTTAAATTAATTACATAGTTGATTACTATATACCATCACTAAACGGCACGTATAAAGTACCGTGTAGTGGCGGTGTACGAATATCCACTACCCCATATAGATCGGGAGATGGTGACAGAAAATAGTCTCCCATTTTCTCCTGCATGCCTTTTTAAGAATTGATAACTAACCCTAAAATATGAAAGATGAGAGGGGTTACGAGCCCTTGCGCGCTTGCACGTCATAAAGAAAATGGCTTCTCTTTGTGTAAAGAATTTTAGTATTTTTCCGTGACATTATATTGCATGCCTTTGTAATATAACGTAGTTGGAACAAATTAAGCTATAATAATTGATGGCATGCAATTCGCAACGGCCGACGGAGCTCAAAGGGTTACGTAGAAATGAAAAAAAAAAATAGAACATTTCCGTGTTTACAAATTGCATGCCGTTGTAAAAAAATTAGTTTTTATTTATCTCAAAAATACTCTACGAAAATTGGCATGCACCCCTCGTATGACCAAGGGTGGAAAATATTAGGAAAATGTTGTGAAAATTCAATAGAACTTTTCGTGATTTCAAACTACTTCTAATAAAGATAAATATGAATTTTATGACCAAATAATTCTGAAATACAAATGGCATGCATGTTGCACGTGATCATTATATTATAAATAATAACAAAAGTTGCAAAAAATTAAATAAACATTTCCGCGTTTTTTATTTGCATGCCGTTTTGTATTTCATAAAAACATATTATTTTAAGTATATACCGAAAATGGCATGCGTATTAAATAACACGATCGTATTTTAAATAATATTTCTTCTTTATATATAATCTTTCATATTTTAGGGGTAGTTATCAATTCTTAAAAAGGCATGCAGTAGAAAATGGGAGACTATTTTCTGTCACCATCTCCCGATCTAATATCGATACATGGGTATCGTAAGAGGCAACAGAGGCAAACTGAAACAGGAGATGAACAGCAGCATCTTTCTGATAAAAACTCAAGATAATAAAAATCTGCGGTTGCTAACCCTATGTTCAGCATTAAATTTTTATAGGATGTGATGGATGGATGGATTCTATAAAATACTATATGTACTATACAAACAAATTGTATGTAATATAATTTTATATTAAAAATATTAAAGTAAAATTGTAAAGCAACAATGTAACATATCAAATCAAAAGTTGTATGGGGTCGTTGATTACCAGAGATTTAAATATGTAGGTCGATAACATTGTACGAGTACCCTCAAGGGATTCAATAAGAAACCAAAACATGGAATAAATATCATCCTACTTCCTAGTATTTAAGAAATTATTAGGAGGATATTTGCTTGCATTGATTAACATAAGTGTACCCACTAATAAAAATTTTTTTATAAAATAAGGATGACAAACGAGCACACAGTCCACCTGATGGTAAGTGGTTGCTGTGGCCTATAGACATCTATATCCATCCTCGTACCATAGACATATATGTACATCTATCTTCGTTTGCGAATTTAAATGCATATGCGTTGTCAGCCGTGGGAACTAAGATAGAATGCCTCTCTTACAGTAAAAAGGGTCTCCGGTTCTCTACACTCACCATACGAAACACAGCAGCGTTAAGCTGCTATTTTACGCTGGTATTCTGTGAGAGCGTGGTCCTTCCCCGGTCGAGCCGAGCCATTTGTGCTACAACTATACAATTAATATAGCTGCAGCATAGCTCTAACACGTATACATTACATTATATTAAAACACTACTCACTTTTGAGTTCTGTCCCTTTCACGTGCATTTGCTTGACACCTCTGCTTAGCTGTGGGCACTGCTTCAACGTTATTAGATAATGAAATGGAATGAATTATGTTCCTCTCCCAGCTGTCGTCACTATAATGGCAATTCAAGAAATTATCCATTTAAAACTGTAATGCTTAAAATTGTTCATGAATTAAAACTTTTTCAAAGAGCAAAAACAATACAGTCAGCGTGGATGTAAGACGCGTACTAATCCAAGTGCGTGTTGTTGGTCCACTAATAAGTATCCCGATGGATATCGCTCATGAAGGAGTCATTTAGGAAGAACAGCGCGCGCCACAGAGCCGGCTCTTAACCGATAATTGTATAAACAGATGGCTCCCGCTCCGGCTCATCCTGGTATGCATTTAGAAGTAAGGTTCACAACTTAAAAATGTCACAGTAAAAGATAAATGAAAAAAATTATTCGTCTTTAAAAAAAATTGATACAATTAATCTGTCTTTTAACCGGTGAAACGTTATTACTTAAATACTTTTTTAGTATATTTAAATAAGGATGAAACACTGACACTTTTATTTAAAAGTGTAACCAAGTAACAGCCCCAGATTTTGTAACATCGTCATGCTGTTTCGTGTTTATGTTCACATATGATCGAAATATTTCTTAATATCTTAGATATAAAAGATAGTAATATAAGATACGAAAACCCACGAGGTGCGAATAGCACTGGCTCCTTGATGGTTCGAACGCAATTTCTTGCCAGTGCTTTACTGTGGTTTGGAACTGATAACATATTATGATGTTGCCAAAACGATTAAGCCTAAAACTGAATATAATTTTTTTTATATAATTTAATGTTTTATATGTGCGCTTATTTACGGGGTTTGCCTTTGTCACCGAGTACAGGGTAAATCGGCACATAAAAAAAAACCGGATGCACCATGAAATAATTTGCTAATCAAATCCGACCCTGTTATGGCGAATGGCTGAGTTGTCATCAAGAATGTAAAACGCGGATTGCTCCCCCGTGCTCTGTGTGTGTATCTGTTAGTTTAAGCTAACTACGGCAATAAATATTTTTAATGTCCTTAACGACTTGTCAGTGAATTGAGTCACAAATTTCTAGAGCAGAATAAATAAATACATCTTTTCAACAAATGGGCACCTCCTGAAAGGAATTTTAAGGCACGGATAAAATATATGGGTCTGGTTATGATTTATGTGTATTATATTTTTCTATAATAAAATTTTCAACAGTTATTGCATGCATATTTATATTCCCATTCAAATTAATATGACGATGATGATGATCATGTCTTACTGTCGATTGACGTTGAACGTTGAACGTTAAACTGCAAGTTCCGAAAAGAGTCGAAAGTATTTTTGTAGAAATAAATATCATAAACCGGACAAGCGAAAGTGCTAACGTAACTGGTTCCTTTGCTTCCCGATTTCCAGGCCCAATGTAACGGATAATCTGTGATAAGATCGGATGTAGGAAAGAATCACTGTTAGAATTAATATTGTAGCAATAATTTATTTCAAAGCGATTTTCGCCCACGGCGGCAAGTCTCAACGAAAACATCTCTCCAGGACAGGGTCATAGCGCACGAGTGTGTACGCAAACTCAGGTGCAATATCCATGCTTTCATCTTCAAAGTCCGATGGGACGGAAATTTGAAACGACCGGAGAAAGAGATCATGAGCAAGACAGTTGGTATGTACGTGCTTTCCGAGGCACGGGGTTGAAATAACACCAACTCCTTGACTCCGGGCTGTTACTGAGAATTTCAAGACAAAAAAACAATAACTGATTTTGGGCCAACGTGGGATTCGAGCCTAGGACCACATGATTAACAGTCGCGCGTGCGACTACTAGTTCAACGAGGTAGTCGCTAGAAAATTGAGCTAGAAATAAGGAGACAATTGCAAAACATTCTGACCCGACAAATAATAATTTTGTATTATACACAAATATTTTTTTACTTTTATTTAAAATTGATATCTGCGTGGTAGCTACTAACTAATAACCGAATTCTAAATTACACAGTACATACTGTTTTCCACAGTCTTAGTTTTTCACAGCAATGTGTTGTGCATACAGAGGAGAATTTCTGTGTATGTTATGCTCAACATACAGAGGAGAATTTCTGTGTATTTAAGTATTAGCCTGTTTGTTTCATATAAACATATAAGACGGTTTGTTCTTTTTCTTCATTTTAAACGAGTCATTTATTCTAATCAAAACGAAAAGGATCAGTCCAAAATATTGTTCGCTCGTTGACTTACATCGGCATCGTTCAATATTGAATGAAAATGAGTAGTATAAATACTTGCAAACATGATCAGTGATGCAGTTCCTAAAGTGGCTATTATATATTAGTGGCTTGACTGACATACAAAGCCAACCTTTGTACATAAACACAAATTGTTGGCATTCAAGTCTGATTGTATTGTGATTATCCCCGTCACTAACACTTCAGGCAACCGTCGATCTAATCGTATAAGTGTTACATCAGTGTGAATGCCATTATATTAGAGAGTACATTTGTGGCACGACACTATAATTTCATCGGTACATCGGTATAGTAAACAGTATTAGATAAATAACGAAAGTGGACAGTACAGGACAACATTTGTAGCGTTTTTCTCTTTGACAAACATTACTCTCACACTAGGAACTTCTCCATTAGTCCAAACACCTTGACATGGAACTATTATTTGTAGGCCAAACAAATACTTGTTCAAGTGGGATTAGAACACGCGGTTTTCAGCGTCACAAACAAAAGCTTACCCACTACAATACCGAGCCATCGGAACTTGTTACAATGGTTGAATTTAGCCAGGAAAATATCAACATCAATAATACCTCATATACAGATTTAGTACTCTTTGAAAAATGTGTTTTAAATGACCTGTCTTTTTCCCCGCGGCTTTATTCACGCCGGCTTCGCTTCGCTTATCATGGGTATTGCTCGTTGTTTGTCAATGTGTTTGTATTTAACTAAATACATCTATAATAAAAATCGCCTACTAAAAAAGGGTTAAACAACTTTACGATATTTTTTTTTATGATCTACAAGCAAGATATTACTATATTATAAAAATAAAACATTGTTTTACAAAAACGGCCGCATATATACCCTGAGTTAATTTTACACTTGATCAAACGAAATAATCTGATAATATATAACGAGATAAAAATAATCGGTACAAAATCGAAAAAATTTTTTTTATGTAAACTGTTTAAAAAATAAAAGCATTTTAATTTTTTTTTGGTAAAATTCCCATCCTTCGGTTTCAAATTATTTTCTCTTTGTGTAAACGGTGTAATTTTTTGAAAGTAGTTTTATTTGAAAGTTAGAAAGATTAACTAGCCATAAAAATTAAAAAAACCTACGATATCAAGCAGGAAATTTGTCAAAAAAATAATAAGATAATTTTTTTTGTTAAATAAATACTTTTCTTTTTAATTTTTAGTCTGTAACTTCAAAACTAGTACGTTGAGATAACCTTTTTAGCATGTTTTATTAAACTACGTAGCTTATTGTTCAAGTTCTTTAAAATAACATGCATTCTATCTCTTTTCGTTTTTAAAATAATAATCATCAAAGAATGCCATCGGCCATCGGTATGTTGATTTGCGCTTATGCGCCGCACCTACCTCTAATTTGAACACCCCTGGTCGAACAATAGCAGGTAAAGATAAAAAGAGATAGATCAATGAAAGGCGAAACAAGTGAGTGAGAGAGTGAATTGTCGTTTGAATGAGATTTGGGTCTCGTTCTCGTAAGGCATGCAGGCAGCTTTAGCTATTTTAAACAGTTCATCTTGTAACGTTACCTAATTTGCACGTTGAATACGCTCACCATTTTTTTTCGTCGTTATGCCTTCTACGATAGACTCATTGTCTGCTCGTGAAGTAGCTGACATTCATTACATTTATGGGTTTTGTGATGGCAACGCTCGCGCCACCTCTCGAGAGTATCATTAGCGATTCCCGACAAGACCTGCCGTTGACTACAGGGTTTTCTTAGCAGTACATCGAGAGTTAAGTGAAAATGAACTGCATCGCCCACATCGTGAACGTGCTCCTACTGTACCGGTGGATGTGGATGAACAAGTGTTGCGTTTGGTGTACCAAGACCCCACAATTAGTACTCGACGAATAGCACTCCAATTGGGGATTAATCACGTCCAAGTGTGGAAAATTTTGAAAAAGGAATGTTTGTACCCCTTTCATTTTCGCAGAGTGCAGAATTTGCACGAGCCAGATTACGTCGGAAGAAGTGTTTTCTGTTCGTGGCTATTGCGGCAAAGACGATTAGTCCCGAACTTCTGTGACCGTATTTTGTGGACCGATGAGGCAAACTTTAACAGAACTTGAATCACAAATTTTCGAAACCTTCACTTGTGGATGCCGGAGGAAAAAAATTCCTTAGCAGTTCGGCCAGCGTCCTTTCAAATCGAATTTTTGATTAATGTTTGGGCTGGAATGATAAGTGATTACTTAATCGGACCATTTATTCTTCCGTCAAGGTTGACAGGCCCAGCTTACCTAACATTTCTACAAGAAGAGTTACCTGACCTGATGAGTGATGTGGATCTATAAACAAAGAGCACTCCAGCTCACTTCGGCACCATCGTGCGTGATTATTTAAATGAACGATACGGAGACAGATGGATTGGACGAGGCGGACCAGTAGCGTGGCCGGCACGAAGCCCTGATATGACCCCCATAGATTTTTTTTTGTGGGGCCACATGAAACAGATTGTGTACAGTACTCCAATTAGTACAAGAGAAGAATTGTTACAAAAAATAATATCTGCGGCTAGTCAAATAAAAGAAAATCGTACTGTATGAAAAAAAAACAGTACGTAGTGTGGCATTACGTGTAACTGTATGTATGGATGAAAATGAAAGAAAGAAAGAAAGAAAGGTTTATTTTCCAAAATGACGCCATCACAGATAACATAAAAAAAACACATAATTTACAAATAATATTGGCTATACAATACAAATTACAATATACTACATATTACAAACTATACAATACCTATACTCGTATGTGTCTAGGCGTCATCTGGGAACAGGAGCACACTCAGCATAATGTCATGAATTTTTTTTTCCATGGCGCTGATTTTCAGTGTGTCCAACCAGTGACTTACCGAAATCAGTGCTATATGTATACTCATTTTATTATCTTTTAAACAAAATTATGATGACAGAATTATGCACAACAAGGTCGAATGCCACTTCGAAACAGCACGTCCCGTTTATGTTGCTTTCAGATGCTCTTAGAAGGGCTATACGAACACTACAAAAGGGGAGATTATTAAAATACTATAAAGTGCTATATAATAAAGTGACCAGATAATTTGTAAAAAAAAATATATGTAATTATTGAAGAATATAAAAGTATATAAGAAGACAAAAGCCGCATTCAAGAGGACGATTTTAATGCTCCGTTGTTAATAATCTATGACTATGAGGTACGTAATCGTGCAAAGCGTTATAAACTTTGATCAAAGTTAATCTGAATTTGCAGTAATTGTGTTCTATATTTATTTTTAAATATGTGTACTGCTTTCAGATTTCGCAAAGGAGGCGGTATATCGTTCCAGCACTTGGATGCGGCGTATTTGAAACTTCCTCGGAAAGCGTGAGTGCGGTGACGAGGCACGACGAGAGTATTCCCTCTAGTGCGCGTATTGTAAGTTTTTACATCACGTGACCATATGAGTTTGTCAGCAAGATAAGGAGGTGGAGGTAAAATGGCGGTCATTTTGAAAATTTAATAAATTAAATCATTCTTCTACGGTTTTTTTTGTCTTATTCCATAATTTTGTCAATTAAATCATTATTGAATCACTTTTGAATTTTGTGCTCAGATTACCTACCTTATTTTTAGTGATTATCTTAACAACGAAAAGAGATAGAATGCATGTTATTTTGGAGAACTTGTACTGTAAGCTACGTAGTTTAATAAAACATGCTAAAAGGTTATCTCAACGTACTAGTTTTGAAGTTACAGACTAAAAATGAAAAAGAAAAGTATTTTTTAACAAAAAAAATTATCTTATTATTTTTTTTGACAAATTTCCTGCTTGTCATCCTAGGTTTTTTAATTTTTATTGCTAGTTAATCTTTCTAACTTTCAAATAAAACTACTTTGAAAAAAAAATACACCGTTTACTTAAAGAGAAAATAATTTAAAACCGAAGGATGGGGCAAAAAATTAAAATGCTTTTATTTGTTAAATAGTTTACATAAAAAATTTTTTTTTCGATCTTTTACCGATAATTTTTTATTTAGTGTCCGCACATTTCGTTTGATCAAGTGTAAAATTAACACATTGTATACACGATTGGTAACCTAAACCTAACATATGTCGTAGTCGAGTAAAATGAAAGCACGGTGGAAATGACTAAAAAGTTATAACAACTATCGTTTTGTGACCACAAATAACAAATTATAACATAACTAAAAGATCTACGCTTAGTACACATATCACACTCTAGTTAAAAGCTAATTGCCCTTCGCCTTTGGAGGGTTATAGTCCGTGGGAAACAGTTTAATTGGTTAAATTATATGACCGGCACTTCCAAAGTTAAGACATTTGTAAACGCTTATAATTCAAACGAGGTTTCACACTAAAAAAATATTTTGGGGGTCGGAGACATTATTAATTTGTCTGTGATGTATTTCTCTACACGTAATATTGAACGCATATAAGATACTGAAAGTATTTTAATCGGTTTAATTCAGTAGCTCTAATAACTATGAAATTTAATCACATACTCAATTTATCTGTGCTGTATTAACATAAAAACATAACATAAACACTCACGCCTGTCACCCAGAGGGGTAGGCAGAGACTATGGACTTCCATTGTGCACGATCCCGACACACCTCTCTCGCTTCCTCCAGAACCATATACCTACGCATACACGATTTGGCCCATTTTCAATATATCGCCATTTTGGTCGATAAACTTTCGTCTAGGGTCCCTTCTCGACTCTGCCGTTCACCTCTGCAACATAAATCTGCTTTGTCACTCTTTCCTCATTCATTCTTTCTACATGACCAAACCACCGAAGCATTCCTTTCTTAATCCTGGTCACAACATCATCTTGCAAACCACACTCTTCTCTTATCAAACAATTTCTCACTCTGTCATTCAGATTCATCCCTAATATACCTACTCTTGTGCTTCTACTACCAGACTCAAATTTCACTACCATACATTAAAGTAGGGATTAACACAGCATTCTAAATTGTCATACGTGCCTTTTTGGACACATTGAGACTTCTCACAATAGGGTGTAGAGCCCCATTCACTCTATTTCCTGCGTTCACTCGTCGTTCTATATCCTTATCATATCGACCATCCCTGCTAAATAAACATCCCAAATAGACAAACTCATCTACTTTCTCGACCAACTCCCTTTCTATTCTTATTTCACATATCGTTTTACTTTCTTCTCTTTCAAAAACCATAACTTTCGTCTTACTTGCGTTCACTTTCATTCCATTTTCTTTTAATGTCCTGTTCATTAATGTAACCATCATTTGCAACTCGGCCGCCGACGACGTAAGTATGACTTGATCATCGGCGTACAAAAGGCATTTGACGGTTAACTCACCCATTCTTAACCCGCATTCTTCTACTTTCAAATTTTCCAAACAACTGTCCATAAATAGGTTGAACAGACACGGGGAAGCCACACAGCCCTGTCTGATACCTTTATGGATGCCAAATCAGTCCGAGTAGGCCCCGTTGATCCTGACACAAGCACTAGAGTCCCTAGTATTCCTTAGTCCTTAGTATATTTTTATTTAGTATTATTTATTATAGTATTATATAGTTCTACCTGCTGTATTTATTTACATGTATTGAACTACCGTATCGCCACTATACGTGTAAGAATATACACTACCCCACATCTTCCGTATAAGAGGTAGTTTCAGTCGTAAGAGGCGATAGAGGCAGACAAATCAGGAGATGGGCAGTATCGTCTTCCTAAGAAATACTAAACTATAAAACTACCCATCCGCTTGCCAAGCGTGGCAACTATAACAAAAATCCCCTATATGAGGCAATCTATGGCGGAGGCTCATGTTCGGCAATGGACTTTAATAGGCTGTAACTGTAATATTGAATGCATGTAGGATACTGAAAGTATGTTAATCAGTCGGCTTTGGTAGCTCTAATGACTACGAAATATAAGAACATTCTTAAAAATATAAGTGAAAACATTAATTTTTAGGATTCCGTACCCAAAGGGTAAATCAACAGGACCCTATTACTAAGCCTTCGCTGTAAGTCCGTCCATCCGTCTGTCTGTCAGCGGGCTGTATTGAGATACAGCCCGCTGACAGACAGTTATAGGTAGACAGTTGAAACTTTCACAGAATGTGTATTTCTGTTGCCGCCATAACAACAAATAATATAAATAAAAATAAATTAAAAATTTAAAGGGTGCACTAGAAACGTGTTTTACAATGCTACGGAAACCTTCATGGGCGAGTCCGACTCGCACTTGACCGATTATTAATTAACTTTACATAAACCTCACCGGAAGATGCATACATAATTTTTCTCACTGCTAAATATAGACAACCTGCTTACTGGTGTTAATTTTTCTGGTTTTACATATATTATGTATTGCAATAAAAGTTAGGAATTAGTCGGATGCCACTCGTACATGTGTATCTGGTGTCTTAAATTTGAATAAGTATGTGAATTTCAATCAATAAACTACCAAATACCTACAAAAACGTAAAGTTTTGCGGACATGCTCTCTAAAATCAAATTTAGTATGGTAAAGAAGCAAGAAAGTTACATGAAACAACAACAAACAATTTTGGCACGCATCGAACCTCAAGTTGTGATATAATTTACTATCAGGTATCCGGTCCTTCTTTCATATTTATCATCATTACAGCCCTTCACAAGTCCACTGCTGTATATAGGCCTCCCCCAAAGAATGCCATAAAGCACGGTCCTGACCCAACTACATTCATCGACTTCCTGCATGTCTTACCAGGTTGTCATCCATCTAGTGGGGACGTCTTACACTTTGTCCGCCTGTACGAGGCCGCCACTCGAGAACCTTTTCGTCACATGGGTTGTTGTCGGTTTTTTGAGCTATATGGCCGGCTCATGGCATTTCAGTTTACTAATCAGTTGGGCTATATCAGTTACTCTGGTTCTAGTGCGGATATCCTCATTTCTAAGTTTATCACGCAGAGAAACCCCGAGCATAGCCCTCTCCATAGCTTGCTGAGTGAACTTGAGTTTCCTCATATGGCCAGCAGTGAAGGACCATGTCTGAGTTTTATAGGTCATCACTGGCAACATGCACTGGTTGTACAGTCTCGTTTTCAATTTTGTGGTGTACCTGATGAAAGGATGTGGCGTAATTTCCCGAACGATGCCCAGCCGAGTTGAATTCGTCCTTCTTTATTAGCACGCAAATAGTCTACTACTGATCATGAACTACTCTTGAAATGAAAGAATTTGCTTTTTTTACCTCAATGCTTGAGAGCCGTTGTAGCTCATGGGCTAGGCGTTCGCTGTAAATTTCACAGTACGCGAGCACGAGGTTCGATCTCCGCCAATACCATTAATATGTTTATTGCTGATTTACCACGTGCTCGGTGGCGAAGGAAAACATCGTGAGGAAACCTGCATGTCTGAGAAATAAGAAAAAAATAATTCGCGGGCGGCGTGGGGGACATTTCCTGGCCCTAAAACCCTCTCAGAAATGAGGCCTGTGCCCAGCAGTGGGACATATATATAGGCTGTTATTTTACTTTACTACTGCTTAATAAAACCCACATGATGTTTTTTTTTATCTACGAGCAGCTACGCTGGTCTAGAGACCAGTATCACTGCGACTTAAAAGATCTATTGTGATCGCTGCTATGTCTACAGTTCACTGCTAAGCCCTACGTCCTCAATGAATAGAAGGAGTTGCTTAGCTGTGAGTAATTTCACTTCTTCTGGGCGAAGTACATAGTTTCCCAGATGAGTGCTACGTTTGCGCATTGAGAGTCCGCAATTCATCAGGATGTGTAAAGGCGTTTCCTCCTCTAGGGAGCAAAACCGGCACATCCATGAGTTACTTAGTCTCAGGATGAACATGTGCTTTTTAAGGCAACAGTGTTCAGTGAGGGCTCTTACCAGAATGCGCAATTTATTTTTATCTGATCCCTGGGATTCCAAAGCGAGGATACGATTTATTGTAGTAAAAAGTTTCCTGCGTCAATACGGGCGAGGCTTTTTGTGATTCCACAAAATGGCTCGGGTCCAAATTGTGAGCCCACCCGTGCGAGCTTGTCGGCAGTTTCACTACCTACAATACCCGCGTGACGCGGAACCCATCTTAAGACGACCTTGTTGTTACCTCCCAGGGTGTTTAGACGGTTTACGCAGTCTCCAACTAGCTTCGAGTTCACCAAGTTCAGCGACCTATTTACAGAACTATCAGAGTTAATATAGACTTTTTTTAAAACGTTACCCCCACACTAGGATTTTCTCCTGTATCGTGGAGGTATTTTACAAACATATATTGCACGAGGACAAACATCCAGACCCGGGACAATTATTATTCGTAGGCCATACAAATACTTGTTCCGTGCGAAATTCGAACCCGCGACCACCAGCGCTACAACTCATTGCTAAGCCACTACGCCACGAAGTCATCTAAATTATATGGATGTCGTAGTGTTTTCGCAGGTTGATTTCCGCACACTGAAGTATGGTGAAAATTTCTGCCTGGAAGATATAGGTAAATCTACCCAAATTCATACTAAGTTTGAATTTGGGGCGTTCCCCTTAAATTATAAAGCCTAATTGAGGCCCATTTTGACCCATCGGTATACCATATAAGGCTACCGACCTCACAGATAACCTGTCCATTCAGCTAATCTTCTCTGGAGGGTAGTTCCACAGTATACTTTTTGTACAAAGTATATAGTGGACGCAATATATCTGAGGTCATGCATAAGACCGGTGTTTCCTTAATTGAATCGATCATTGATCTCAAGTTCTCAAGCAAGCTCAAATCGCCCTGAGCGTTAATTCTATACACATGATGTTAAATAGTGATGTGATAAATTACCCTGGTTTAGTTTTCACACTTGCCTTAAAACACCCACGTTGTAAACATGCTAAAAAAACAACAACAACCAACACAGCCGCATGCTCGTTTGCCCTCTCTCCTATAAAAAAAAAAACAGGTTGACAGACCGACGCTAGCAGATTATTCTACTCTTTTGCTCTTATTCTACGAAAGTATTGCCGTTGGGTGTATTGGAGGCTTACATTGTCGGTGGCTTTAAACAAATTGAGGTCATCTATAAGTCTAATAGCCTAGTAGCTCATCATAGTAAAGAAAAAGTAGAAGTTGTGTAAGTACCACTGCAACATCACCGCATTGGCAGGCGGACTGGCTGTCGCATCGCCAGACGTCACGAGCCTTTAACGCCACCCTTCTGTCGCCGTTACAGAAATTTGATATGTGGTATATATGAGACGATTACCACCATCTATCGGACGACTTCTGGACTTCTTGCCAAAATCGAAATCGTTACACATGACCAAACTAGACCAACGGAATGAGTTGTGTGATTAATTTTCTTACGTTGTCACCACATGGTTTCCTATCCTTCACTCAGTAGATATTTAAGTTACATAAAAACATAAGGTGCATCCTATAAACCGGTTTCTGCAGCTATTACGTGTTTTACTTTTTTCCTCTGAAAGCAAAACAAAGAAGAGCAAATGCGTGTGAGAGATAACTGTTGGCGAATACTATACCACATCTGCTTAGTTTTATTTTGTAGACTTACAGATTGTGTGTTTGGGTTATCTTATTTAGGTAATCTCATAATCTCTATTATTCTCTTTACTCTCTCTACAAGTACATACTATAAAAATCTTTGAAGTTGCAATGAAATTTTTATGACTCCGGTATTACATATGTGCCCAATATCAATTGCGTAATGTAATTATAGAATTTAAATACTGCGTTTGATGTCAATTTTGTCGTTCTTTTCTGTCGACTTCCAAAAAGGAGACGGTACTCAATTCGACTGTATGTTTTTTTTATGTGTGTTACCTCATAACTTTTTACTGGGTGAACCGATTTCTATGACTCTTTTTTTATTTAAAAGCTGGTACTTCTTGTGTGGTTCCATATGGTTTTGATCAAGGTCAGAGCAATAATTTTTGAGTTATTCTTAATAACTTATATTGAAGTCAGCTGTACAAAATTTTTAATTTGTAATTATTGTCTTTTAATGGTAACTTTTCAAATTGATTTTTCATTACATGTATTTCTTAAAACCCCTAAACAGCTAGAAACCTTATTTTTTGCTTTAGGGTATCTAAAAATAAACCTGATCAATAAAATCAATAAGGGAAGATCGAAGTGATAAATCATAAAATATCACAAGATTTCTAAGACATATATTTAGTTAGTGGTCGATGCTTAAGAATCACGAAGATGCTTAGACATCTGTTGGTTTTGCATGCGACGTCACGTCCCCTCCATAGGATTGTGACCAACCCGTGTGCGGGCGCTCCACGGCCGAGACTTTCTCCTCCACACTAGAGAAACGATCAACGAGTCGCGAACGCAACCGCGCGCGAGTCGATCGTATAATTTAAAACGTCAACGAAAGCCACTATTGTAATACTTCCGCGTTCGAATCTGCACCGCTTTCGCTCCGTAAACATTTTCATATGCGGACATTTCGTGTTTTCAAACAATTTTGATTCAACATCCTCTAGCAAAATAAATTCTTGTGTATGTGATTAAGATATTTTTAAGCAGTGCGTGAATGATGCCTGATCAATAATTAGAGGTAAGTAAGATCACCTTTCTACTGTCCGACCTGTTAGACGATGACATTCGATGATAAGGTGGGCGAAGTGTTCTGGTGAACGCAAGGACGAGCGATCCCACCGGTCTATCGGACGAGCAGTTGTGGGCCGGCTATTTGATTTTAACATTTCTAAATTCTTTACGAGTACATTATTGTTTACGAGTATCTTATTGGAAAGTTTTTGCATATAAATCTAACAATAATTATTTCACATACCTGTCTCGAACATAGGAATATCGTTAGAAATATAGATGTTAGTTATTATTTTGAACTAACCAATGTTAAGCCCGTCTCAAACTTAAGCAAATCTAAAAGCAACATTTTGCATCTCCATAAGCTTATATTTATTATTATCCAAGCAACGGGTACAGTAAATACATCTTTAAGTTAATTTATTGGACACTTACCCGTGTCTATAGGAACATGCTGAACTTATATACAGGCTGTTTTTTATTTCAAACATACAATTATTACAGATTCGTATTCGTATTTACTTTGTAATACATATGCATTATTGTAGGTAGATATTTATGTCGGATATACAAACTTTTCTTCTTAATCATCAGCTTGTAGTCTTCTCCTGTTCATAGGCTTTACCCATTTAGGGACAATTTACCTTAATCGGCAAGTTTGCAAGGTGGATGATCTCAGTATCAGATGTCTCGATACTTTAACGCTGCTACTCGTCGCTGTCCTAAGTATTTACGCGTGGTAGAAGCGACATGACTATACCATTATTTATAGGAAGGGGTAAAAATGTTGCTATTTAACATAGTAGCTTTTAACAATACGCACGGTACAAAAAGAGGTAATGGACAACACATTACCTCACTGTGTTGTCCATTAGCTCATTTCACAATTAAAAATTTATTTTTCATTATTAATAATGTCAACCCTGACCAATTTTGTAACTATAAACGCAACATCGGAATAATTGTTTCATCATCGGCCCACCAGACGCTTTGCCGGTCTCATAGACTTAGAAGCCAGTCTCCGCCCTTTTGTTTTTGACATACCACATATTCAAACCAAACGGTTTGCTTCGTTATTCATAATGAGTACAGCAAGGGAGTGGGATGATTTGCCGGCATCGGTGTTTCCATCTGATTATAATGTAGGCGTCTTCGAGGTCAGGGTGAATAGACTTTTATTGAGCTAAGTCAGTGCGCTTTACTATCTTCGGCTGCATCACCACTTACCATCAGGTGGGATAGTAATCAAGCACTGGCTTATTCTAGTTAAAATCGTAAGCCACACAACACGTAAGCCACAGATAGAAATTATTATAGTGTCGCAGGTGCATGCGCAAACACAGAAACACTTGCGCTTCGCGTTAACATTAGAAATAGTCGGCGATGCAGTGCCGGGAGATGCAGCTCACGTTGAAATAATAATAAGAAGCATAAGAAGGCGCGTGCCTTGTGTAAAGGTGCGTTTTACAGGAAGCGATAGAGGCAGGACTTTACCTCTTTCGAGGAGGGAGATTAAGGGCAAGTTGGACAAAAATATTGTATTTTAGACACGATTTTGACGCTAGAGTATTGACACTTCTTAATAGTATATGCTCGGAAAAAAAATAGACGCATACATAAAATACTGAATTATATATTGAGTTCTTGTTATTTACTTCGTGCTAGACAAGGCATGCAACGGAGTAGGGAGCGCTAAAAGCGTTTTAACGTCAGAAATCCTCGACTTAATTGACGGCTGTTGCTGTTGGGGCTGTGGATTCGTAAGAGAGTAACAATCCTTATGACACTAGTGATACGCAACGAAGGTGGACTAACTAGTTACATTCTGTGAAAGTCAGACTTAACCAATAAAGATATAATAAAAAGAAAAACCAACTTCAAAAACTAAAAAGAATAAAATGTTTTCACATAATGGCTTCTGAATTCGATATTTTTTATAAGAGAGGGGACGTACGAGCATACGGATCACGTGATGGTAAATAACTACCGCCGCCCATGAACAACTGCAACACTAGGGGAATTGTAGATCTGTTGACGGCCTTTTAAAAAGGAGTAGACTCTTTTCTTGAAGGTCCCTAAGTCGTATCAGCCCGGAAAAATGTATGTTTGTCTAAGACATCATCATCATCATAATCATTACAGCCCTTCACAAATCCACTGCTGAACATAGGCCTTCCCAAGGAATGCCACAAAGCACGGTCCTGATCCAACTGAACCCATCGACTTTCTGCATGTCTTTACAAGGTCGTCACTCCATCTAGTAGGGGATCACCCTACACTTCGCCTACCGGTACAAGGCTGCGACTCAATAACCTTTATATCAGTTCTTCGAGCTATATGTCCAGCTCATTGCCATTTCAGCTTACTAATCCGTTGGGCTATGTCGGCCACTCTGGTTCTACTGCGGATATTCTTATTTCTAAATTTATACATAGGCTTCTCCATACCTTGTTGAACGACCTTGAGCTTTTTCATACGACTAACTGTGAAGGACCATGTCTCAGATCCCTAAGTCATCACTGACAACACGCACTTGTTGTACAATCTCGTTTTGAAGTATTGAGATATACAAGACATAGTGGTTAAAAAAATTAAAACAATGGCTCCTGAATTTGCAATGTCGAAATTATGTTATTTTTTATTTCTTGTAGTTGATTTTTACTTTTAATTTAATGTTTATTTTTACCCTATTGAGCGGACTTAGAAATATCATAAGTTCAAAGTGACAACTAGAATGCCATTGTAAAAACTTCACCCATTTTTTCCACCATTAGGGGCGTTATTTAATTGGGATGACATTTTGGATATAGTATATTTAATAAAAAAGGATAATTTAAATTAGTTTACCCGTTTATTTGAAATCGGTGAGCATACATTAAATAATGTACCCGTTGAATAATGAATCTTCATCTTTTTTGAATTCGGTGAAAATATACCTCAGTAGGATAGTTGTACAACTAGTGCTTATACCAGTGATGAATTAAGGAACCAGGTTATGGTCCTCTACTGCTGGCCGTATTATAAAGCTCAAAGTCACATTTGAAATAACCGGAGGGTTGTGCTCGTGGTTTATTTGGGTAATATAACCATGAGGAGCATATCCGCCGAAGAACGAGGTTAACTGATGTAGCCCAAAAGACTGATCCCTAAAGTTTATTTTAGGTTATGTTGCATTTATATAACTGGTATAGTTGAAACACGAATGAGTCAGCTCGCCCGGGGAAGGACTCACAGAATACCAGCTTAAAATATCAGCTTAACGCTGCTGTGTTTCGTATGGTGAGTGTAGAGAACCGGAGACCCTTTCTACTGGAAATTAGGCATTCCATCTTAGTCCTCACAGGTGACAACGCATCTGCGTTTTGATTCGTCATCGAAGATAGATGTAAATGTCAATGGGCCACAGCAACCACTTACCATCAGATGGACTGTGTGCTACTTTGTCACCCTGATTCTATAAAAAAAGTAGACTTAAGAATCCGACGATATAGCTCGAAGAAATAACAACCAATGGATATGAAAAGTTCTCGAGTAGCAGCCTACTGGAGTAACATTTTGATAAGCGCAATTTTTGACACTGCGCGCTTTAGATGTGGTGACGATCTGAAGAAACATGCACGAGTTGATGATTGCGGGTAGCTCAGAACTGAAATTTGTGGTAATCTATGTGCCTTTTTAGCCATGGACATGTATGTGATGGGCTTGAATGATGATATTTTTTTAAATTATATATTAATAATACCACAATATATTTTATGAGTGTCTTACGTGATGGTATCTAACGAGTTAGTGAACTTAAGATGCATTATTGTTTTTGTGTGTAGGCTTCTGACCTTTTATATACAAATAAAAAATCTACGTTATATATTGATACATAAATATGCATTATCACCACGGCTGGACATGGGCAAAGGCCTCTTGCTTTAATTACGAGCTGTGATGAACCTATTTAAAATACTAGGTTGTAGTTATGTAAAATTATCATTTAGATATATTGATGTGGGTTACAATTGAGTTACGAAATTCCATTAAGTTCATACATATACACATACATATACACATACATACATACATACATACATACATCATATATATACATACATATGTACAGTACAGTATTATTCTACTTGAAAACAAATGACATAATTGTTTTTACCAACATATTTCCCGCATACTGGTTGGTGTAGCAAAAAAGCTTTAGAGGAAGTACTAATAAGTTACACTCGCACAATCGATGGGAAAACTCATGATTCATTGAGGATCTCCGTTGACATCCTGCCAACGACCGATTACAATGCCTTAGCGCTGTAAGTCTGGCCAGCCAACACGACACATTACTCGAGGCACCGTTATATCATACTGTATTTTTTACAGTGAGATATTTTTACTGACGTCATGAAAGAATCTTCTTACGGCATTAACAGATTTTTAAACTACTGATTTTAATGTTATCTTCGTTATCTCAATGCACATAAAACGGTGCACAAGAGTAGCATACAATATAACAGACGTTGCCAAAATATACCTTGTTACCTACTATTCATTGTATTTGTAATTGTTCATCAGCTGATTATTTTAAAATATGTCATCATCATAACCCATCAAAATTTACAGGTGTTGTACCAATCAACAAATTAATAATTCAAAAACTTAGTTCAGATCACTGTGGACAACTGGTTTCATTACCTTATATGCACAAAAAAAAGGTACTTGAGAAAAGTGTGTTTGTTCCTATTAATACAAAACGCCTGGAGAGATTTAGAAGTAATATGGTAAAAAACCTTCCATCACTTTCTTATAAGAACATTGCAGACTATTTATATGGACAATTATTTACCCTTATAAGCAATGAATTTAAAAAAAAAACATTTACTTCTAAAACATTCTCCAGAAACAGTCGCAAGGCATTTAATGAGTGGGCGACAGTAGGAATTCATAAAAGCAGACGAAGGTTATATGACCTTTACCATGAAAGATCATATAATCTTTCCGATGCTTTTAAGGAATATGTTAAAAATTATTCTAAAATGTTTAAAAGAGTTTGCTCCACAGCCAAATCGTTACATATTAGCAACAAAATTAAGACGGCTAAGAATAAAATTAAAATGACGTGGAGTATAATTAACAATGAAACCGGTAAAGACAAACCTCGTAACTCAAACTATCAATTAAAAATTACCAATGAATTGACTAAATCAAATCAAGAAGTCGCAGCGGTGTTTGAGAAATATTTCACTGATATTCCTATCTTAACAATCGAGTCATTGAATACTTCTCCAACTGTCGCCGAGTCATTACTCAAACAGAATGTTAACAATTTAACATTCATTAACATTTGAAAAAGTATTATCGCAAGATATTGTAAAATACTTCAAAACCATTGATGTAAAGAAGACCGCAGATTTGTGGGGGATTTCCGTTACAGTTATTGCGTCCATAATAGATTTAATTGCACCTCATCTTGCTATTATTTTTAATACTTGTATCGATTCTGGTGTGTTTCCTGATTTAATGAAGTATAGTTAAGTAATACCTTTATTTAAATCTGGTAGTGAATTGGACCCCGCTAATTTTAGACCTATTTCTGTACTACCAACTATCAGTAAAATTTTCGAAAAAATAATTTTGGTTCAATTGTTAACTTTTCTTTAATACAAATAAATTACTTCATAAAAACCAATTTGGTTTTACAAGGGGTCGCTCGAGGTCTGACGCCGGTGTTGAGCTTCTGAAATATATTTTTAATGCCTGGGAGAATTCACAAGATGTCTTAGGTATTTTCTGTGATCTTTTCAAGGCTTTCGATTGTGTTCATCATGAGAGATTAATCAGGAAACTACAACATTACGGTGTAAAAAATTTAGCGCTTAGACTTATTACTTCATATTTAAGTAACAGAATTCAAAAAGTAGTTATTAATGGTAAAGGTTCCTCCGGATCGGTAGTATCAATGGGCGTTCCTCAGGGCTCGATTCTTGGCCCATTCCTGTTTTTAATCTATATTAATGACTTACCTTATCTTGTAGGGAACAATCACGATATAGTATTATTTGCTGACGATACCTCTTTAATTTTCAAACTCAAACGACAGTTAATTAATTATGACGATGTAAATAATGCTCTATCGAAATTGGTACATTGGTTTAACGCCAACAATATGCTCTTAAACGGCAATAAGACAAAGTGTATTAAATTTACAATACCTAATGTAAAACATTCGAATACCAATGTGCTGTTAAATGGGGAGGAGTTGAGTCTTGTGGACACCACTGTTTTTCTTGGTATAACTATTGACGCGAAACTTCAATGGGACCCCCATTTATCTAAATTAACAAGCAGACTTAGTTCTGCAGCATATGCTGTAAGAAAGATTAGAAGTCTCACAGATGTCGAGACAGCTAGATTAGTGTAGTTTAGTTACTTTACATACATACATACATAGCGTAATGTCTTATGGAATTTTGCTATGAGGTAATGCGGCTGATATTAAAGCTATATTTGTTATGCAAAAGAGAGCCGTACGGGCGATTTATAACCCAAATTGTAAAGAGTCCCTCAGAGAAAAATTTTAAGAAATAAACATATTACTTTGGCATCGCAATATATTTATGAGAATGTAATGTATGTGCATATAAACATAAATAGCTTTAATAAGAATAAGGATGTGCATACTTTAAATACTAGGAACAAACATAAGCTTGTAATGCCAGTTACTAGACTCCACAGAATCAGTAATTCATTTATGGGGCAATGTATACGCTTTTACAATAAAATCCCAGAACATATTCAAAGTTTATCAATAAACAAGTTTAAAAGTTTTATTAAATAAAAACTGTACGAGAAGGGTTATCATAATATCAAGTAATACATGAATGAAAATAACCCCTGGGAATATGGTGATCGCCACCATGCTGGTTCTATGAAAATATCATTTATAAAATTGTATAAACAAAATTATTGTCAAGTGAAATTATGTTTAAAAAAAAAGTCCCGCTGGGTTTCTTGCTAGTTCTTCCCGGGACTGAGGTATTTTCCGAACCAGTGGTAAATAAAAAATTACTTTCAATAAGTATTATGTAATAATCAATATTGAATAAAAAATTATTCTATTCTATTCTATTCTATTCTATAATTCCACAGCTGAACATATGCCTCTCCCAAAGAAAGCCATAAAGCACGGTCCTGACCCAACTGCATCCATCAACTTCCTGCATTTCTTACCAGGTCGCCATTCCATCTAGCAACAAGCAAAATTTAAGGCAATCAAATTGTCTTAAATTTTGCTTGTTATATGAGGCTGCCACTCGAGAAATTTTCTTCTTCATCGATTCTCGTTTCTTCGATAGTGTTTCATGTGGTATCTATATGCTTGGGATGTTTGTATTTATTTTTTTATTCCAAAATTATCTCTGTTACGACTAGTATGGGCTACTACTACTGACTAATTTTGTTTTATTTTATTTTTTTAATTTGTTTAATTGGAAGCAGTTATTTCAATTATTAATGTTGGATATAAATATATATATATTAGTTTAATGTAGGTAATTTATTTTTAATTTAATGTTATGTGTTTTGTTTAAATAAGATTATGACTTAAAATTGATTTAATGTTAATTTAATGTATCTAATGTTACAAGCGTGTTGGATGCTATCATCTGTTAGCTTGTAAGCATGTTTAATAATAAATAAATAAATAAACTAGAACTAGAATTCCTAAGAGTTTAGTTGACCTTCCAAAATTCGTGTCGCTAAAAAGTTAAAAATTTAAGTCTACGTGCATTATTATGTACCTACTAACCTATTATTATTTGTCCATATTTTAGTAATAACTTAATAATACGGATAAACTCTGGAATAAGAATAAGAAAGATACTAAAATAAATTTTCTTTAATTCATTTTTATCTACGTGGTAGAGCATCCCTGAAGCTGTATTAGTTTAGCACGAATGGTGAAATTGATAATTTCTTATAACTATTATCAACAATTGTTTTAACACCAATACCGTCCTACCAAATAATAAAAATGTGCAAAGATTTATATGCACAATATATTCCTTAGCACTGGAAAACGTAGATAATAAATTGTTGGTACGTTACCGTGTAGTCGCAGCGTAAGAAAATTCATCGCCTCTCACATCCCGTGGGTATCGTTAAATTAGACTTAATAAATTCAATAGTCTTTTAGGCTATTGTTTTTTGAAAACATTTAAATGCTAAAATTATCATACATCCATCTGATGGTAAATGGCTACCGGAAGCTACCGGGCAGACACTACAGAAAAGGAGCCTTTCCATTTCTAAGACCATATAACCATCACGCGATTCGATTGGGTGATTTATAATTTGTACCATGATGGCAGTTGTGATTAAAATATGTTCTTGGTGAAATTATTGAATTTTTATTGATTTATTACAGGACGTTAGTTTATATTGCTAGTTTAGAACTAAACGTTTAAATTTTTTTATAAAAATAAAACGAATTCAAACGGTTATCATTGGAATGTATTTCTAGTGGCTTATTTTTCTAAACAAGTTTTAGAAGACATATAGCACAAACTTGTTTGTGAACATTATTTAAATCTAGTATTTAACGTATTTCTTAATCTACATTGTCAAAAGATCGCTGCAATTATGACATAATTGTTAGCAAATTTTGTAAACGGATTGTTTTACTAATTATATTTGTTACATAAAAAATATTATATTCATTATATATAAGAAAATTAATATGCTAATTAAATGTATAACAAATTACTGTAATTAAAACGATGGCGCTTTATTATTTATAATCCTTTTTTGGACTCAGTTAGTTACTTATTACCGGTATAAATAACCTATATGAATAGTTTAAATGAACCTTATAGTGACGGTGTAAGAATATCCACTACCCGATATAATTTCGCAGGTGTCATAAGAAACTACAGTGGAAAACTAAACAATGAAATGGTCAGCGGCATTTAGATAACAGCTTAATAAAGAAAACTGTGGTTGCCACCCCCTTGCCAAGAGGGGAAACTATGGAGCGGCCACTATCTAAGAGGGAGGTTTATACATAAGAAAAATATTCCTCCTTGTTTTGAAGTCGGTTTAAAATAATTTCAGATACTGCGACATAATCTACTAAATTATATTAAATATAAAAAAAAATATTTATGAACAATGTTATATGTGTTTATATGAATTGTAAGCGTGTAAATTTCTGCATTAAGCAACTTATAACGTACTTATTTAAAATAAGTTTATATCAGACATCAATTTCGCACGGCAGCTTAAGCGTTGTTTGAACAAACAAAGGTAGACACGAATTGCAGTGAACATAACACGTGACGAAGGCCAAGCCCACTTTATGCTTGATAGCGGATGCCCAGTCGTCTCCGAGCCTAATAAAATATTTAGTTTATTTAAGCTATAATATGACTACAAAAATTCTAATAATAGAGGTATCTTATATATTATTATAATGCAACGATAATATGCTTTTAACTAGCTCTGTCACATCGGTTAAGTGCATAGATCTTTCAATTGATACGATAACATTAACGGTCTTATGAAAGTACTACTTCTAAGATCAGACATCGAGGCGATTCTAGATGAAATTATTACTTTCTTCTTTTGTTTCATTTATAAGAACATTTGTCTTCATTTTAAGCTGAACTACGTGTTTTCCATTTATCCGGTCAGTAAAATCGATGAATAGATAGTGTGATTTTTGGATGAGGTGGATTCACGGAGTAAAGTATATAGAGGAATTCAAAATATATCCATACATAAAAATTTATTACACATTCATCTCTTTTTAATTTTATATCATTTTAGGGTACTGTAGTTAAACAGCAAGGGAACGTTATAAAAATGAGACATAATAAAATAAAAATAGTATTTTTATTTTGGGTACCTCCCATACAGGTAAAAGGGGTTTTTTTTACTCGTCTATTCCATCGAGTGGGATGTCTTTCAAAAATTGCCGCCGCCCCCTCCCCCTTAACCAGTTAAGCCGCCGTATTTGTAAAAGTGAAAAGTACTTCGAATGTATATTAGTGGAATACGGCGAGAGGGGTGTCCTATCCTCCTACCGCTGCAGCCGAGCTGGAATCGCGGAGGAAGATGAGTGTTGGTATGGTGAAGCACTTCTTTACCCATCCTCCGCGACTCTGACGGGGCTGCACCGTTGATGTGGTGGTGGTGGTGCGGGGGGAGAGGAGTGTCGATATTGCGGGTGCCGCTCTCCCTACCCTCCGCAGCCGAATCTTGGTTGGCGGCGGAGCCATAGACGAGATCCGCCGCTGGGGTCAGGAAGACTAGTGCTTCTGAGTGCTGATTTTTCCTGGCCCCATGGCATTTGCGCATAGGACACGGGGGCGTCTGTTGCGAAAATGAAGCTGAAGGCCGCGTGAGAACGCACCAAAATACATAGCGCGCCTTACCTGAGAAGGAGATGGGAGAGGAGCAGTCCTCTACCGAGTTGAGGCCGCCATGGAGCGGCCGGCGTTGATGGAGACGCGGATGTGTGCGAAACATTTCCTGTGGCCCTGCCAATATGCAACGAAGGTGGAATACCATGAGGTTTTAAGACCCCATGATTTGAGTCGGTGCGAGTCCGATATAACCCTTCCATAGGCATTTTCCCCATGTAAAACAAAAAATAGGCAAAGAGGATCGACCGCCAAGAAACCGATCTTGACATACCACGTTCTCTTATTTTTTGGTTAGCAGTGATTGTACGCCTACAGTTTCTTTCATGGTACTTTAGGCTTACGCGGGCGACCTTCTGAATATTTTAGGGCAGTGGTTTAGTTTTTTCTTACGGTCATGTATATCTTAGGGTTGCACTGTCGGGAACCAATTTTATTAATATATTTATATAATATAATAATTAATACACTTTTTGTACGGACTTGACATGTGAATAATTTGATGTATATTGTAATGTTTTCAAAATCGAAGTTTTAAGCTTTTTTGAATATCAGTCCCTATAAGTCTGCTTGGAAAATTCAGTTATCATTGTCTTCCATTTTAACTGTTATAGCGGTCAAAGAATAATATAAAAAAGCAATAAGAAGGCCCCTTGTAAGGCCCTACGTATTGTGACAGGCTTCTACGGAACCCTACATTGTCCGTGACCCGTCACGCACTTGGCCGATTTTATTTGATTACCTATATATTTATTCGAATGCTGATTTATGAATTTAACTGAAATGTTGCTTCACAAACTAATAAAAATTCAAGTCAAATAATGCAACATTTACGTGAAGTTTAAGTAAAATTTTTGTTATGTATTTATTTAACTATAAAGAATTTTATTTATTATTTACAAAATAGTCATTAATAAAATAATTATTACTATTGGCGTGTTGCCAGTGATGACCTTTGGATCTGTGACGAGGTCCTTCACTGCTGGCCGTATGAGAAAGCTCAAGGTCGCTCAGCGAGCTATGGAGAGGGCTATGCTCGGGTTTTCTCTGCGTGATAGACTTAAAAACGAGGATATCCGCAGAAGAACCAGAGTAACTGACATAGCCCAACGAATTAATAACGTGATGTGGCAATGGCCTGGCCATATTGTTCGAAGAACCGACAACCGATGGGGAAGAAAGATTGTCGAGTGGCAGCCTCGTACCGGCAGGCGAATTGTAGGGCCCCCACTAGATGGAGTGACGACCTGGTAAGACATGCAGGAAGCCAACGGATGCAGGTGGCTCAGGAAAGTGCCTTGTGGCATTCCTTGGGGGAGGCCTATGTTCTGCAGTGGACTTGTGATGGGCTGTAATGATGATAATGAATGACTATTAATAATTAATAACCTACGTCTGAAAATTGTATTAAGCGTTCATCATTATCATCATTAGAGCCTATATATATATATCTATATATATATATATATATATATATATATATATATATATATATATATATATATATATATATATATATATATATATCACAAGTCCAATCGTAAATATAGGCCTCCCTTAATGCTATAATACACGGTCCTGAACCACCTGCTTTCCTCCATCTACCTGTACGAGGTTGCCTCCAAAGAATCTTTCCTAACCATCGATTATCACATCTTAAATTATATATACGGACCGGCCCATTGCCACTTTAGCTCTGTCGAGCTAGTAGTAGTAAGATCAGTATAAAACAGTGAAAATTGCACGGAAACTTGTAGCTAAATAGTTGCTTATTAGTTGCTAAAACGATTTAGGGACTCAAACCAGTTCTATAAAAAGCTTGTTGCTAATTTGTTGCTGGAAATCATTATAAATAAAAATATATGAAAATCAAAAATGGGGGTCACTGTAGAAACGTGCTCGTCGCGACCCCTGCCAGCCCTTTTCAGGGCTGCAATTCTACTTAGCTGCGCACCCATGCCAACGAGGGTTAGGGCGTCCCCCCAAGGCGACGCACACCAGCTCGTCCCCGTTAGTGTGGAATGCAGCGCGCAAAGTGGCGATGGGGACCGCCAACCGTCACGCACAGCCCGACACGGCGGAAGGTGGAGGACAGAGTGCAGAGTTGGCACGTAGAATGTTAGAGGAGGCATGAGAGATAAGACGAATGAGTTGATCGAAATAATGAAAGAAAGAGAATAAGATGTCGTGTGTATGTCGGAGACCAAACGGAAGGGCAGTGGTACTGAAGAGCTCCCTGGCGGGGCGTTAGCTCTATGGTCCGGAGTCCCGGAGAGCGAGAGCGCCCGCCAGGGAGTGGGGGTGCTGCTGTCGTCTCGGTTGGTCGATGTTATGACTGAATATAAGGTTGTGAACTCAAGACTTCTCTGGGTTCGCTTTAAATTGGGACTGACGAAGTTATTCCTTTTGGCTGTTTATGCGCCGGTAGCTTCGTCGTCCAGGGCTGAGCTGGAGGAGTTTTGGGAAAATGTAAGAGAAGTTCTAGATTTGGCTAGGGGAAACGAAAGAATTGTTGTATGTGGTGATTTGAATGGATGGGTTGGTACCGCTCGACCAGGGTACGAGTCGGTGCTTGGAAAGTTTGGGGATAAAAGGGTTAATGATGCTGGCAAGCTTATACGCTTATAGGCGGTATGCAAGGAAAAGGGTCTTCTTGTGACAAACACTATGTTTAATCACAAGAAAATCCATATGTATACTAGAGAAAGAAAGATTGAGAGAAGTATGATCGATTTATTCCTGGTGGATGACCGACTGCGAAAACAGGTGATGGATACGCGAGTGTTCAGGGGTACTGACCTGGGAACGGATCACTATCTAGTGATTACTAGATTTAGGGGTCTGTTCGCGGGTTGGCGCTACCGGACGGCAGTAACAGAACCACAGTCGGTCTGTCGCATCCGAAGCTGGAAGCTTCAGGAAGCGGATACTAGGGACAAATATCATGCGAGAGTAGCCGAAAAGCTTGACAACATCGATGGCAGAAAATAATGTGTTGAAAGAACATAGCAGAACCTTAGGGATGGAATGGTAAGTGCAGCGGAAGAAGTGTGTGGAACGATTAAAAGAGGCAGTAGTAAAAGAAGAGATGCATGGTGGAATGATGAATTGAAAGAAGCTGTAAAGAAGAAGAAGTAAGCATGGTTAGACTACTTGGCCTCTAGTAATGATAAGGATATAAGAGAGAGAAGATGAAAGAAAGATATAAGCTGCAAAAAGTTCACACGAAAGCATTTAACAGTGGTAGAGCTAAGCGGTGGCTTTTGCTGTTGCACGGATGGGCCAGCTCAAACCGGGGTGGTACCACGACCTCACAGAATACCAGCGTGAAGTAGAAGTTTACCTCTGCGTTGCGCTTGGTGAGTGCAGGTGGCCGGAGGCCCAATTCCCCCCCCCCCCCCATCAACATGGTAGTGGAATTAAATAAAAGACTACCCCAGGAGGGTACCAGCACCCCTGGAGAATCCCTCGCTGAGCATCCACGACCAAACTACTCCACTCCTGGGCGTGGGTGCTCAGGCTGCCCCGCGTATTCCGCTCAAGACGAAACCTGCTCGGGGCAAGCGGAGCAAGAAGACAAAGGCAACCCCTGCCACGCTTACCGTGGATTTCTGCAATATCAGGGGACTTCATTCAAACCTTAACGCCGTCCACTACCATCTGGAGATAGCTAAGCCGGCCTTGCTCTTTCTTACCGAGACACAGGTGTCCTCTCCGGCTGATACTTCGTATCTCTCCTACCCGGGGTACAAATTAGAACACTCGTTTGTGCCCCGGGCTGGAGTTTGCGTGTATGTCAGAGAGGATATCTGTTTTCGACGCCTCGGCAGCCTTGAAGGTACGGACCTGTCCATCCTATGGCTGCGCGTAGACAGCGACGACCATCCCCGCGTCTACGGGTGCCTCTATAGGTCCCATAGCGGTAATGCCGACACAGACCGACTCCTAGACCACGTCCAAATGGCTGCAGATTCCGTGCTACAACAGGTCCCATCCGCAGAGATCGTGATACTCGGTGATTTCAACGCCCACCACGCTGAATGGCTTGGTTCTCGTTTAACCGATCATGCGGGTAGATCTGTCTATGACTTTGCTTTGGCATATGGTCTAACACAACTGGTTACTTCGCCTACGCGGATCCCAGATGTGGAAGACCATGTACCTTCCCTGTTGGACCTTCTGCTGACCTCTCATCCGGACGGATATCAGGTCTCCGTCGATGCCCCTCTGGGCTCTTCGGACCATTGTCTGATCCGGAGTACGGTGCCACTCACGCTCCAATCGCAGTTGCGATCTACAGCTTGCCGCCGTGTTTGGCACTATAGGTCAGCTGATTGGGACGGGATGCAGTCTTTTTTTGTATCCTACCCTTGGGGGCGGGTTTGCTTCTCGCCGGAAGATCCCAGCGTTGTTGCCGATTCTGTTGCTGATGTGGTACTTCAGGGTATGGAACTTTTTATTCCATCCTCTGTGGTGCCCATCGGAGGCAGATCCCAGCCATGGTTTGGTCGCTCCTGTAAAATAGCATCACGCTATAAGCAGGAGTGCTACCAGGCCTGGGCTGACGCATCAACGTCTCGGGATGTAAACACCAGCGCACTTAAAAAGAAGTATAATTCCGCCTCCAGGTCCTTCAAAAGCGTCATTGCCAAGGCAAGGTCTGAGCACATCGGCAGAATTGGCGAGAAGCTAGTTCGCCTTCCTTCGAGAACCCGTGCATTCTGGTCTCTCGCCAAGGCTGTCCAAGGGAACTTCTGTCAGCCATCTCTTCCATCTCTGCACAGAGAGGACGACTCACTGGCCCATGCCGCAAAGGAGAAAGCCGATCTGTTGAGCTCTCTTTTTGCGTCCAACTCGACTCTAGATGACGGGGGGAACACACCGCCGACCATCCCGCGATGTGAGTGCTCCATGCCGGATGTGCGATTTACACAGCGCTCGGTCCGCAAAGCACTCTTCTCCCTGGACGTCAACAAGTCGAGTGGGCCCGATGGAGTCCCTCCCATTGTGCTGAAGACGTGTGCTCCGGAGTTGGCACCGGTTTTAACGCGTCTTTTCCGGTACTCCTACTCCCAAGGCGTAGTCCCGAACTCATGGAAGACAGCTTTGGTGCACCCGATCCCTAAAAAAGGCGACCGCTCAGACCCGTCCAACTACAGGCCTATCGCCATCACCTCCTTGTTCTCCAAAATAATGGAAGCCATTATAAACTGCCAGCTCATGAGGTACCTTGAGGATCACCAGCTGATTAGTGACCGCCAGTACGGTTTTCGTCGGGGTCGATCAGCTGGTGATCTTCTAGTCTACTAAACTCATAGATGGGCGGAGGCAGTAGAGTCCAAGGGAGAGGCATTAGCCGTTAGTTTGGACGTAGCGAAGGCCTTTGATCGGGTCTGGCACAAAGCGCTTCTTTCGAAGCTTCCTTCCTATGGGCTTCCCGAGAAATTGTGCAAATGGATCACCAGTTTCCTTGCTGATCGGAGCATCAAGGTCGTAGTAGACGGTGAACGCTCTGATTTCAAGCCTATCAACGCTGGTGTTCCACAAGGCTGCGTGCTATCACCAACGCTGTTTCTCCTGCATATCAATGATATGTTGCTAACTGGCAGCATTCATTGCTATGCGGACGACAGCACTGGTGATGCCTTATATACCGGCCGTGCCAATATTTCTCGGGAAAACGTCGCCGAGTACCGGGACAAACTTGTGTCTGAAGTCGAGTCTTTGCTGAACAAAGTCTCGGATTGGGGGCGACTAAATCTAGTCCAGTTCAATCCCCAGAAGACACAAGTTTGCGCGTTTACCGCTAAAAAGAACCCCTTTGTCGTATCTCCTCAGTTTCAAGGCACTCCCCTTACTGCCTCAGCCAGTATCGGAATCCTTGGCGTCGACATATCGAATAGTGTGCAGTTTCGTGGTCACTTGGAAGGGAAGGCCAAATTGGCCTCTAAAAAGCTTGGCGTGCTCAGCAGAGCGAGACAGTATTTCATGCCGGCACATCGCTTGCAACTTTACAAAGCGCAAGTTCGGCCCCACATGGAATACTGTTGTCATCTCTGGGCCGGGGCACCCCAGTGCCAGCTCCTTCCACTTGACCGCATCCAGCGCAGAGCGGTTCGAATCGTCGATGACCGAGTTCTTTCTGATCGGCTCGATACACTGGCACTGCGTAGAGATGTTGCATCTCTTTGCGTATTTTATCGCATTTATCACGGGGAGTGCTCTGAGGAATTGTTCGGACTAATTCCAGCCGCTCAATTTCACCATCGCACATCGCGACAAAACTCGCGTTACCATCCATACCATCTGGATGATTGGCGGTCCACGACTGTGCGATTTAGAAGAAGTTTTCTCCCTCGCACAATTTCCTTGTGGAATCAATTACCACCAGCGAATTTTCCGGACCGATACGACTTAGGAACCTTCAAGAAAAGAGCTTACACCTTTCTAAAAGGTCAGCAACGCATCTGCAATTCCCCTGGTGTTGCGGTTGTTCATGGGCGGCGGTAGTCACTTACCATCAGGTGAGCCGCATGCTCGTTTGCCCCCTATTCTATAAAAAAAAAATTGATTGAGGAAGTGCGTGAAAGGTGTAGAATGGAAGCGGACGAAAGGTTGTCGCACAACTTTAAGGAGAACTCCAAACTCTTCTGGAAAGAGGTTGGAAGGACCCGAAGTGGTGCGACGGCCTTAAAAATGAACAAAGTGCTTTCGAGAACTAATGACGTCCTCTCAGACAAATCGGACTTCATGCAGCGATGAAGCGAATTTTATAGAGAAATGTATGCGTGTGATGATCTTAGTGAGGGAACCGGGGATGACGCCGAGACTGGTACGCCAGACCCGGACCTCGATGACACTGAGGTCATCAGTATGAAAGAGATTGAACGTGCGATTCGAAGTTTGAAATGTGGTAAGGCTGCGGGACTAGACAGAGTTACTGCTGAAATGGTCAAGTATGGTGGGCCTCGCGTCTGGGACAGCTTTCATCTGCTGTGCAATTTGTGCTGGCGGACGGGGGATGTCCCGGATGATTGGCGATCCGCAGTCATTGTGCCTTTATATATAGGTAAAGGTTCACATTTTGACTGCGGGTGCTATCGGGCGATCAGCTTGACCAGTTTAGCAAGTAAAGTTTACTCGAAGGTTTTGACACGTAGGATGCAAGAGAAATCGGAAAGATTTCTATGGGAGGCACAATGCGGATTTAGACCTGGAAGAGGATGCACGAATCAAATGTTTTCTCTCCGCATGATCACGGAAAAGCTTCTGGCTGTTAACCAGAGGATTTTCTGTGCTTTTGTGGATCTTGAGAAAGCATTTGATAAGGTTGTAAGGAAGAAAATGTGGGAACTGTTGCCGGGGTATGGTGTGGATGGTCGATTGCTAAGGGCTGTGCAGTCACTTTACTGTGACTGTAAAGCCTGTGTGCGGGTAGGGCATGACCTGTCACCCATGTTTAGCGTCCAAACGGGCGTAAAACAGGGTTGTGTCATGTCTTCCTGGCTGTTCATACTGTATCTTGACAGCTGTTTACAGAAGCTGAAAGACAGCTGTTTGGGTGTGAAATTGGGTGACATTAAAGTAAATTGTCTACTGTATGCTGATGATACAGTGCTTATTGCACCATCAGAGGCAGAACTGCAGGCATTAGTCACGTGTATGAAAGAGGAATGTGAAATTAAAGGTCTCCGCTTGAATGCTAATAAAACTAAGGTTCTGGTATTTGAAAGGGACGAAGAGAGAACGAAGTGTGAAATATGGGTAAATCAGGAATGTCTAGAACAGGTAAATGAAATTGTATACTTAGGGAGTGCTTTTAGCCGGGATGGAAGATGTGATTTAGATGTGGACAGGCGTGTCGCTGCCGAGAACAAAGTCAATGGTGCCCTGACTGCGTTAGTCAAAAGGCAAGGCGTAGTGAAGAGTGCACGCCTTGCAATACATAACGCAGTGTTGGTACCGACTTTGTTATATGGCAGCGAAACCTGGGTATGCCAGAAGAAGCATAAAAGCAAGTTGAATGCAGTGGAGATGCGATCTCTTCGTAAAATGTGCGGCGTCACCATGGCCGACCGAAAGCGAAACGAAGAGATTCGCAATATGGCAGGTTTGAAAGATGACCTTATCACAAAAATTGATAAGGGCGTGCTTCGATGGTTTGGGCACGTTGAGAGAATGAGTGAAGACCGAATGGTGAAGAAAATATATAGCGCGAAAGTTAATATTAAAAGGTGTCGAGGTAGACCGAGACTAACTTTTGAAGACCATGTGAGCAAACTGCTCGAAGAGGGGAGGGTCAAGAGATCTCGGATACCTAGACGTGCATGTATGAAGAAGATAATGAATCTGAAAGAAGCGAAAGAGGTATGTAAGGATCGTGACACTTGGCGATCTGTTCTCTCTGGCTACCCCGTCAGGGATTGTGCGTGACGATAAGTAAGTAAGTAAAATATCCAGGCCTGGCAACCGTTAGCTAACTATCAGTGTCTGTAACGCGCGGTTTTTATAGGTGATGCAGTCAAAGTTTTAGTTGCTGGTCAGAAATGACGCCAGGGATTCTCAGAAAGTCACCAACAAAATAGAAACAAGAACGGCTGAACCGTTACCTGGCTACCAGTGTCCATTCTTCAACTAATTAGTAACTTTTTAGCGGTATTTTATTATTATTTTTTATTTAGAATACCCGTGCAATTTTCTTTGGTTTCTGATCACTTTTCACTGCTAACTTGAAATATCATGTCACTTGAGCTTACTGATCTTTAGGCTATGTCGGTAACTCGGGTTCTATTACATATATGACGGCACCTGCACCGTTGCAGGTGCGGCGGCGTCAGTCTAACTAGACAATTCTTGTAAAAGACACGTGTGCCGCACACCTGCGGCATTGCACCTGCGGTGCCGCCCGTCCTGCTTGTATAAAACGGACGGAGCGGCTACTGTTAAGACAGTCTTGGCTCTGACGTGGAACGGTACGCTTGTCGTATTCCGTTACTAGTTTATCCTCGACTCGTTGAATAATTAATTCGTGTAAACGAATTAATTATTATTCCTTACTACAAAATTAGTCTCTGTACTGTACTCAATTACCCTTTCTACATCTAAGACACGTGTGCCGCACACCTGCGGCATTGCACCTGCGGTGCCGCCCGTCCTGCTTGTATAAAACGGACGGAGCGGCTACCGTTAAGACAGTCTTGGCTCTGACGTGGAACGGTACGCTTGTCGTATTCCGTTACTAGTTTATCCTCGACTCGTTGAATAATTAATTCGTGTAAACAAATTATTATTATTCCTTGCTACAAAATTTGTCTCTGTACTGTACTCAATTACCCTTTCTACATCAGAAGTGGGATAAAGTCCCCATTTTTGCCCACATTTAATCTTCGAATAGTATGAGGATTATTACATTTGTGGAAGACTGTAATGAATTCCGCATTGATGAATCTGTTTTTATGTTAAATACCGTAATGAAATTTGCTATGCTACTTACGATATTTTCGTATCATTAAAGTGTAGAGAAAAGATAAAGTGAAATTATTTAAGCCAATTTTTTTAATTTTTTCGATTTGTATTAAAAGTACCCCGCAAGTATTTTAATTATTTCTTGATGTACCTAAATATGTTAACAAATGTCGAAGAAGTTGCAGGCTTTCTAATTAACTTATTCAAGTTATGTTGTAATTTGATAGTTCACGCGAAACATGATTATCATTTGCTATATTTTGAAGTTTAAAACGTTTAAGGGATGTACCAAAATAAAGGATTAACTTTAACACGCTATGAATTGAAAATAATAAGTGATATTTTTGTGTTCTAAATGTTTTTTTTTTTTTTTTGTGTTACCTCATAACTTTGTACTGGGCGAACCGATTTCGATGATTCTTTTTTTATATGAAAGCTAATAGTTCTCGTGTGGTCCCATATGAATTTGATCAAGGTCAGACCAATGGTTATTGAGTTATTCTCAAATAACCTATATTGAAGTCGGCTGTACAAAATTTTTAATTTTAAATTATTTGCAATGTTTTCAAATGTCATACAGTTGAATTCCATGGTTCGCAGTACATTTGTCTCGATTCCTTTTAATTTTGCAAAGCAGTGCGACGATTCGCTAGCGCTAGTACGGCGCGACGGCTCGCTGGCGCGAATGTGGCACAAACGCAGCAGAACGAAAAGCTAGAGTCCGTTTGGCTGGAGGTATCAATATCGGCGCGTTCATGACTTAAATGAAGTCTGGGATGGTCGACCGTTGTAATATTTAACAAGAGTTAATATCTGTTAGCAGGTAGTGATAACTGATATACCGTATGCTGTTCACTGTCAACCGCACGAGGACGCGCGACAGTCTGAGGTAGCCTTGTCTGTGTGTCTAAAAAATACAGAGGTTGCATCACTGTAGCGGAGTAATTCTTCTAGTGCAAGAAAGGAAGATGGTGTCGCTTAGAGGCTAATTTGTTCTGCACTGGGATGTGTCGTGTTGCTGTTGGTTTACATACTTAGGTGTTATCATGTCACTACGTCCCTCACGATACACTTTTGTGTGATTGTGACAGGGACACGTTTGCGGTATGGTTGGTCTGTAACTATTCTCGTATACTGAATTGAAAAAAGAGAGTAAGAAAAAAAAGTGGTTCTTACTATCATTGCAGGGCTTTCTGCCGGTCCAATGATATGGCTATAGGGAATAGTGATTCCGGACTAGCAAAAACAGTACTTGAAAAAAAAGAGAGAAAATAGAAAAAGCTACAGACTAATCATTCCGATCTAGCATAAAGATGATTAAAGTTTTGTAGGGCTTACTGCCGGAACAAAACTGATTGTCGCCCAAATCTGAAGGGTCAATATGGACCGGACCAGACACTGTTTTATCAGGATGATCGAACGATGTTTTCCTTTCTACAGATGAGTAAGATTGTGATGGAGCGCGTGCGAGGACGCACGCATGTCAGCATGGCCGTGACGGCACCTGCACCGTTGCAGGTGCGGCGGCGTCAGTCTTACTAGACAATTCTTAAAAACACGTGTGCCGCACACCTGCGGCATTTCACCTGCGGTGCCGCCCGTCCTGCTTGTATAAAACGGACGGAGCGGCTACCGTTAAGACAGTCTTGGCTCTGACGTGGAACGGTACGCTTGTCGTATTCCGTTACTAGTTTATCCTCGTCTCGTTGAATAATTAATTTGTGTAAACGAATTAATTATTATTCCTTGCTACAAAATTAGTCTCTGTACTGTACTCAATTACCCTTTCTACATATATACTAATTTTTCAAAGTGTTATTTAACACTTAAATTCACGTTACACTATATTCTGAAGTTGCCTTTATAAATTTGGAAACTGCGTTAACCGAATCTTACTTCCGCCCGAAGAAATTGATTTTACTGAAAATTATTTCCGTCCGAAAAAAGATCTGAGCCACTGTGGAATAATTAAATTATTACTTTCTGTTTTTTTAAAGAATACTACATAATTAATATTAATAGATATTACTAAGTCTATTTCCGTAAACCGATCTAGCTAACGTTTACGATAGTAGTCGAATGACGGATACTCCTTTCCTTTCTTTCTTTCTTTCTTTGGGAGGCACACTACTAGACAGAGTGACGACCTGGTGAGACGCTCAGGAAGACGATGGATGCAGGTGACTTAGGACCGTGCTCTGTTACTTAGGGAAGGCTTATGTTCAGTAGTGGACTTGTGAAGGGCTGTAATGATGATCATGATGATGCTTTTTCACCTACGGTTACGGTGACAGTTAAGGCTACGATCGTGGATACCTTTTATCTGCGCTGATTGAATTGTAGGAAAATAGATGGAAAAAATAGTCGACGTCATAACCAGGATGACATAATATAAAGAAGTAACAACTATTACAAATTATTTCCTTTACGTACGCAAAGGCAATCAGTAAACCCATGCAGTCATTAAAGCTTTGTATATTTGTAATACATAAAAGAAGGCTAACAGAAGTACCTGCAATACAATCAATCTTAAGATTAATGGATATTTATAGGCATATACTCATCCTCTAAACCCCGTCAGTGATACAGTAGATAAATAATCTATTACGGTGCGTTGTGCCGAAGACACTGGTTTGGTAAGATGGCCTTGTCCGCGAGTTTTATGGGTCAGATTCACGCACCGCTTGCCTAAGCGCAATTATATATGACCGGTCATTATTTTATTTTTATAATTTCGACGCTTATCGGCTGCATCATGAGAAGTTTTGAGAGTAACAGCCGTGACTCTGAAGGATTCATTTAGCGTTCGTAGATTCTTTTACGTGGAATTATTTTATTACTGTTCGTCTTCTCTCTCTGTCTCTGTTTAACAAAATTGTAAAATCGATATCACTTCAAGCAAAACAACAATGTTGGAATAAATAAAAATAATGCAGGTCAATAATATTATGCAGACCGAATTTTGGTTACGGCACCCAGTTTCAACGGAGATTAGCGATCTGCCCAGGACAGGATTATAGTACAGTGCACGAGTTTATTCGTAAGCACAGGTGTACTCACTACTCCCTTATTGTCATAGTCACCGATGAGAGGGCAATCCGACACGACGCGAGAGATCAGCGAAGGACCAACGGCATTACGTTTCCGTTGCAAAATGAAATACCCGCAACTTCCTGACTCCGAGCTTCTACTGAGAATTTCTTGACGGAAAATCTCGATAACTGATTTTTATTGGTCCGATCCGGGAATCGATTCCAAGCCGTCATGATAAGCGATTTTTCAATAAGTCAATTTTTTAAAGTTAAATTTTAAATCTATATATAATTTTTTAACAGTGGTAGAGCCACGCGGCAGTTTTTGCTGTCGCACGGATGGGCCAGCTCGAACCGGGGTGGTACCACGGCCTCACAGAATACCAGCGTGAAGTAGAGGTTTACCTCCGCGTTTCGCTTGGTGAGTGCAGGTGGCCGGAGGCCCTTTTTACTGGAAATGAGGCATTCCATCTTAATCCTCACGGGTGGCAACGCATCTGCATTTTGATTCGCAAACCAGGATTGATGTAGATGTCTATGGGCCGCAGCAACCACTTGCCATCAGGTGGACTGTGTGCTAGTTTGTAACCCTTATCCTATAAAAAAAAATTTAAAATGTGTAAAAGGACTAAATAAGTAATTTAATTAACGAATTGCGCGAAGAAAACTATGGCCGTTTTTGCCTGTGAAGCTAGCACTGGACTGGGAGTTACTTGTATATTTATAAAACTATTTAAGTGATGTGAGTGATCCTACTCTGTCTTACTTTTTTTAGTAAAACGTTATTCCTACAGTAGTATTTTCTCCTGTAACCTTGAGGTGGTTTACATACATGAATTGCAAAAGGGCACATATACAGATCCGGTACAACATATTGTAGGCCTTACAATCTCTTGTTCCGTGTGGGATTCAAGGCCGTGGCCCTGCAGCGCCATGAACAAATACTTAGCCACTGCTTAATGTTGATCACAAAACACCATTGATAACGCCAAGTTCTTCGAAGATATTTAAAATAAATATACATAAGATCAATCGTAATTATTAGATACCTATAATATAAAGAAATGGCAATAGTATGTAATACTTAGGTATCGATACGGCACGGGAAAATTATCTTGCTGATTTGTTTTGAAAGAGATAGATTAACTCTCTATTACATACTTCAATATGAAAATATTTAAAAAAAAATGCTTCTTTATTGCAAAAAGAGCATATAGTCAAATCATATAAAAAACTTGCATTAGTGAAAAATGGAAATTGAGGACATATTATAAACTATTGGCTAACATACTAAAATTTAATTTTAATGCAATAACCTATTTTAAAATTTTCATTTATTAATTTGTATACCATTATGGCCTAACTTCCCCTATATAGCGATCACCTCGAATTGTTTGAGTAAGATAATACCTACTATAAAGTAAATGGACGTTTTTGCCACGCACTGTTTGCGATACTTATGTATGTATTCATCTAGTTATATTCAACTCAATGCCTTAATTCTCATGACTAACAATCTTACGCGCCCTGATTCGTGTTTTATGAAGACCTTATTTGGGACTGAAACTAAAAATTAAAACAGAGACACGAAATTAAACCACTTCATTACAACTGCTGATTATATTAAGCTACAATATGTATGTTTTAACGTATTTTCGATGTTTTGAGACTATTTAAATCTTTAGTAAGATCTCTTATATTTACGCGAACACTACACATTGAATAAAATTATTTTTTACGAATTTTATCGCGTTTAACTTTACTATTTTAATTCCCGACGTTTCGGGTGCTTTACAGCAACCCATGGTCACGAGGGGGACTCCCCCCGTGACCATGGGTTGCTAAATGGCATGGTTGCTAAAATCCGTAAAAAATAGTTTTATTCAATGTTTAGTAAGAAGTTTTATTTTTGAAGTGAAAACTTCTTTGGCGGTGTTGTGCACTTTTTTTGTAATGGGTAAAAAATGTTAAACTCGCGTCAGGTCACGTGTCCTGATCGAAAATTCGTAAGACGGACGGAGAGTAGACAGCCGGCGCCACAGAGTACCTTTATATTGGCCGGCGAGGCGTAGGAGAGGAAGTAAGGTATAATTAATTTTCATTTATTAATTCATATAATTTTATTATTAAGATTAGGTTTTTATCGAGTCTACTGTACTGCTTGACGAAATTATTAATATAAATACATAATTATGTAGCTACTTACACATTATAGATGTAATATTTGTAATATGTTTATACTTTATAGCATTAACCTATATTTTCATAACACCACAATAAACACATGTGCGGTGTAGGTTTACCAAACAAATAATTTCGAATGAAAATAAATTAAATAAGATAATAATAAATAATCTCCGCCATTCCAAAATATCAAAAATGCACAACGTTAATATTCAAGTTTTCACTTCTGCCGGCACTCCCGGAGTGCAACCTGTCGTTTTTTTATTGAATAAGGGTGAAAAACGAGCACACAGTCCACCTGATGGTAAGTGGGTGCTGTGGCCCACGACATGTACATTTATCCTCAATTAAGTATCAAAATGCAAATTTGTTGTCACCCCTGACGACTAAGATGGAACGCCTCGTTTCCAGTATAATGGGTGTTCGGTTCTCTACACTCACCGTACGAAACACAGCTGCATTAAGCTGCTATATTATGCTGGTATTCTGTGAGGGCGTGGTCCTTCCGCGGCAGAGCCGACCACTTCGACGACAACCATAATATAGCTGCAGCGTAGCTATACCACGTACAAAATTCGACGACCCCATGGCGGAGTGGCTAAGCAATAAGTTGCAGCGCTAAGGGCCGCGGGTTCGAATCCCGCACGGAACAAGTATTTGTATAGCCTGCAAATGATTGTCCTTGTGAAATCTATGTATGTAAGCTGCCCCCACGATACAGGTGAAAATCTTAGTGTGGAGCTAATGTTTTATTTAAAAAATATATTTAGAACTGAAAAATGTATCCTTCGCGACATCGTTCGCTTTAAACTTAAACAAAAAAACCTGCAGAGAAGTAATAGTGGTCTTTGGACAAGTAATTAAATTATCGAAAAACCACTTTGTTAAACTGTGCAATATTGAGAAATGCTTAAAATAAAAATTGAAGGTTTATTAAAATATCATAAAAAGGTGCTTATCACCTTAACCTTTAACACAGATAGTTTTGTTGTAAAATGGTATTGAAGAAATAAAATATGTTTAAAAATAGATTTTTCATCAAAGCTTTAAGAGATAGAAGGTGTAGTGCAACCTTTTTTAGTGAAAACCAAAAAAAAAATAGAAACCTTTTTTATTTTTATATTTAATAAAGTTTCGATTTTACAAAAAATATCCTGCATGTTTTTTGGATTAAATATTATAATATATTATTTATGCACAGATCACTCCTGGTATTGCTCTCTATCTGTTCGTAAAGTTTCATCACAATCGGTTTAGACATTCCGAAGATTAGCTCAAACAGACGAGACAGGAAACAAACAGACATGACAACAGACAGACAACAATTAAAAAAATGGTTTTTCATGTGTTATTAATATTCGAAGCCAGTTATTACGAAATTCACACACTTCACTTTTCTTTATATATTATTATTATGAACACCATGATAATAATAATTATAAAAAGTCTTGAACGACCATGAGCTTTATTTGTTCATGATACTTCATTGATTTTCAGACTTGAATTGTTAAATTATGACAAAGTGAATAATGCTATATCGAAATTAGTACACTGGTTTAACGTGAACAATTTGCTTTTGAATGGCAACAAAACGAAATGTATAAATTCATAACATTCAGTGTTAAACAAGTGAATACCAGTGTGCTTTTAAATGAGCCTTGTCAGCAGAGTTTTTCTCGTAATTACAGTTAACGCGAATTTTCAATGGGGCAGTGGCGCCCCGATATATTTAAACTGCATAGTTCATGCTCGGTGCTTAATTGTGTAGCATATACTGTAAAAAGATTAAAAGCCTTGCGTGTGTTAAAACCGGGCCGTGTAGTGGCTGTGTAAGAATATGTACTATCCCATATTGTCCGGTGGGTGTCGTAAGAGGCGGCAGAGGGAAACAAACCAGGAGATGGGCAGCATCGTCTTCCTGATAACAACTCAAAATTATAAAAAACTGCGGTTGGCAAGCTGCTTGCCAGACGTGGCAACTATGGCAAAATCGCCCTTATGAGGAAATCTATGTGGGAGGCCTTTGTTCAGCAATGGACTTTTATGAACTGTAATGGTAAAGGTAATGTGTTAAAACAGCTACATTCATTTATTTTACTTATTTGAATAGTATAAATTCATGTGGCATCTTGCTATGGGATATAACTTCTCACATTGAAACTATCTTTATTTTGCACAAGAGTTATGTACACAAAAACAAAAAAAAAGTATTATTAAAAATAGTGATGTACATTTTATAAATACTAGAAACAAGCACAAGCTCCATTCAACTCCAAACAGTCAGTAATTCATTCACGGAACAATGCATACGTTTTTACAACAAGTTCCAGAAAATATGCAGGACTTGTCTATCAAAACGTATAAAATATTAATAAAGGAAACATTATTTAATAACGATTATTATCCTACTAAAGATTACATGATTGATAATAACTCCTGGGAATAGGTTGATCGCTGATAACTGAGATGAAATGCCTCGTTCCCAGTAAAAAGTGTCTACGGTTCCTCTAAACTCACCATACAAAACACAGCAGCATTAAACTGCTATTATACGCTGGTATTCTGTGAGAGCGTTGCCCTACCCCGGCCGACCCGACTCATTCGTGCTGCAGCATGGCTCTACCACGTAAAAACCTACCACGTAATCTTACCAAAAGAAATCATCCAACTTTTCAAGCTACTAATAATAAAAATTTGCATATTTCTTATTACACTTCTATTTCTAATTCTTATCATAAAAATGTACAATGTGTTTGGCACAATATAATAAAAATATCCAACATTTCAAGCAACTGATATAGACATCAGCGATCGTAAATGTCTCATTTATATTGTTTATAAAACATTCGTGTTTGTGACCGCGTCTTATAAGGCATCTTAGCACGTACAGCAATGATTGCGTGCAAGTTGGGTGTCTGCGAGTATTGTATTGCACAATGTAAACATATGTGGGCCAGTGTTTCGATGGAGCATCTTTCCGTCATATTAGCGTCCTTGTATCGGCTACATACATAAATATATTGATATTATAGTTAAATTGCAATTGTAAATTGCATGGTGTATATTTCATTCATTCATCATTTATTTCAGCCTGTCAAAGTCTACTGCTAAACATTGGCCTCTCAATAGATTTATTTTCTCTTTGCTATCGTAAAGGTGCTGTTGTCCATCTACTCGTTTAATTCCCTCTGTCGCCTTTTACGGCATCCACGGGATGATATGGTGTAGTAGATATTCTTTTGCCGCCACTGCACGGTACAAGTTGGGTGTCTGCGACTATTGTATTGCACAATGTAAACATATGTGGGCCAGCGTTTCGATGGAGCATCTTTCCGTCAGATTAGCATCCTTGTATCGGCGACATACATAAATACATTGATATTACAGTTAAATTGCAATTTTAAATTGCATGGTGTATATTTCATTCATTCATCATTTATTTCAGCCTGTCAAAGTCTACTGCTAAACATTAGCCTCTCAATAGATTTATTTTCTCTTTGCTATCGGAAAGTGCTGTCGTCCATCTACTGGTTTATTTCCCTCTGTCGCCTTTTACGGCATCCACGGGATGATATGGTGTAGTAGATATTCTTTTGCCGCCACTGCACGGTACATTTTATCAAGCAAGTGCAGTAGACGCGTTGTAACCCCTGAAAACTAAAATGTAAAGCCTTATTTCCAGTATAAAGGGTCTCCGGTTCTCTAAACTTCCCATAAGAAACACAGCAGTATTAAGCTGCTAAATAACACTAGTAATTTGTGAGGGCGTGATCCTTCCTAGGTCGAGCCAACCCATTCGTGCTACAAGTATACTATAATTGCAGCGTGGCTCTAAACATGTTATTTTATAATATGTAAATTTCATAGTACGTGAGCAACCCGGCTTTGTGCTCGGCGGTAAAGGAAAACATCGTGAGGAAACCAGCATATCCAAGAAATATCCTCATATATATTAATGGTACGTGAAGAGAAAACTTTGTACCCGATTTATATTATATTGAGCACTCGGAGGAATGTTAGATTAGGCAATGTTAAATTTTATATATATGTGTTACAAATGCATTAGAACAATAAAAATAATACATTAACCGTTTACGTTCATACTGCGAATGTCATACACATAATAGTCTGTAGTGAAACAGTCACACAGTGTAGAGATAATCTCTTTTAAACAATTTTAATTTGTCGCCAACAAATAATTACTGAGAGATTGACTGAATAAACTGTTAAGCGTGTGTGATTTCAAATATTTCTTTTTCAATAGTCTGTGAAGTGTATGACAAGGCTAATCTGTTTTATAATACAATATTAATGTGCAGTTGTAAGAATATATATATATACTACGAGTTGAGTAAGAAAATTTTTTTTTTATAGGAGAGGGGGCAAACGAGCATGCGGCTCACCTGATGGTAAGTGACTACCGCCGCCCATGAACAACTGCAACACCACCATATACAGCTTGCGTAATATACCAATTTTAAAATATAAGGAATTACGGTCGAATTTCAACATATAAATATATTCGTGTTAGCTCAGGGCTAAACACTCGCCGCAAATTACACAGTACGCCATTGCTTGCGTGAGTTCGAACTTCGGCTAGAATACTATAATCCATACACAAGGCGGCCCGATCAAATTGTTAGTTGCAATTTAAGTGCTGATTTACCACGTGCTCGGCGGTGAAGCAAACATCGTGAGAAAACTTCCATATCTGAGTAGTAAAATATTTAGTGGATGGGTTTCAAGTTAGTTTCTTCCATGACAGAAGTTTTTCCTAACAAGTAGTAAAAGTATGAAAAAAAATGGAGATTCTCTTGATACTTCGCCAATTGTGAACTGATTTTCATTTTTAATTAATAAACTACCCTAAATGCTACTATATATGTATTGCATTAATTACATTTTTCTTATGGTCTCTATTGAAAAGGAGAAATTAAAATTGGTTTCAGATGTCCACTTGCTGCAATAGGTACTTACTATCACCATTAGAGTTACTGCGTGGTAAGCTTGTTGGTCGCTTTAATATTATAAAAAACTCATTGAAACTCTTTTGATCTACTTTAGAACCAATCGTTCGACAACAGACTGTTGTATCCTTAATATATTTTTGAAAAGATACGGTATAACCACTGTCAAAATCCATACAATTATTACAACCTATCAGAATTCCACTACTGAGCATATGTAAATTGTAAATGTAAATTAAACAAAAGAGTGACTTTAAAGAAGTATTATTTATAATCTTTATTTTTATATGTGTGTGTGGGGTGATAAACGAGCACACAGTCCACCTGATGGTCAGTGGTTGCTGTGGCCCATAGACATCTACATCTATCCTCGTCAATCAAAATTCAATCGCGAATCAAAATGCAGATACGTTGTTACCCGTGAGGACTAAGATGGAATGCCTCGTTTCCAGTAAAAAGGGTCTCCGGTCCTCTACACACCATACGAAATACAGCAGTGTTAAGCTGCTATTTTGCACTAGAATTCTGTGAGAGTGTGGGAGCTGGTATTGTATATTGAATAAAGAAGTTTCTGTTTCTGTTGTCTGCTTCACGTTTCATTTGCTTGTGTCGCCTCTTACGACTCCCATGAGATGACATGGTGTAGAGGACTTGCTTACGGTGCCACTACAAAGCGAACTGTCATAATGTCTTAATATATTCAATTTTATGTAAATTTCTATTTATAATAGTATTCGAATCCTTGTCTTTAAACTGGTTATATCAATAATATTGCACATAAGTTGTTACACACTTTACATTATGAACTCTGACATAAACACGCATAAAATAATTCAACTTTACGCTACTTTTTGATCAGGTTCTATAGACTTTTATTATTTGTGTTTACAGAAGTAAGGGGTGACAAATGAACACACATCCGACCTGATTCTGAGTGGATACTGTGACACATAGACACTTACTTTTATCCGTGATAATGGATCAAGCAGATGCATTGTCATCTCTGAGGACTTAATTGTCTTGCTACCATCCTGTTCTCGCGACTCAACATAATTATTATTAAAACAACAAAAAAGAAATACAGCAGCATTAAGCTATTACGTCCCGTTTGCCTAGCGTCGGCAAAACTTTTATGAATGTAATGTCTTGAAAGAGGCTGTGCTCAGAGAGTGAATGTGTGCGATTAAAAATACAAATAAAGGAAAAGTAGAAAGAGAAATAAAGAAATAAGATAGGAAAATACTTAATAGTGAGAATTTTTACACTAACATAATGAGAATGAATGTGAAATTAAAGGTCTCCGTTTGAATGCTAATAAAACTAAGGTTCTGGTATTTGAAAGGGACGAAGAGAGAACAAAGTGTGAAATATGGGTAAATCAGGAATGTCTAGAACAGGTAAATCAAATTGTATACTTGGGGAGTGCTTTTAGCCGGGATGGAAGATGTGATTTAGATGTGGACAGGCGTGTCGCTGCCGGGAACAAAGTCAATGGTGCCCTGACTGCGTTAGTCAAAAGGCTTGGCGTAGTGAAGAGTGCACGCCTTGCAATACATAACGCAGTGTTGGTACCGACTTTGTTATATGGCAGCGAAACCTGGGTATGCCAGAAGAAGCATAAAAGCAAGTTGAATGCAGTGGAGATGCGATCTCTTCGTAAAACGTGCGGCGTTACCATGGCCGACCGAAAGCGAAACGAAGAGATTCGCAATATGGCAGGTTTGAAAGATGACCTTATCACAAAAATTGATAAGGGCGTGCTTCGATGATTTGGGCACGTTGAGCGAATGACTGAAGACCGAATGGTGAAGAAAATATATAGCGCGAAAGTTAATATTAAAAGGTGTCGAGGTAGACCGAGACTAACTTTCGAAGACCATGTGAGCAAACTGCTCGAAGAGGGGAGGGTCAAGAGTACTCGGATACCTAGACGTGCATGTATGAAGAAGATAATGAATCTGAAAGAAGCGAAAGAGGTATGTAAGGATCGTGACACTTGGCGATCTGTTCTCTCTGGCTACCCCGTTAGGGATTGTGCGTGAAGATAAGTTAAGTTAAGTTAACATAATGAGGTAAAGACTTTATTATCTTTTTTTCCTATGAGTCTTCTATAACACGTTATATTTTATTCATGTTCCTTTAGAATTTATTCTACACGTTTATTCAATGTGGTACTTCTAGGTATAACATAAAAATCACTTACAAGACTATTCAAATAAATGTCTTCGATGCCAAAACATATAGTAGAGTCATCACTCTCCCAAACTTTCATATTTTTTAATTTTAAAAAGTATACAAGAAAGTATTTACAGTTACAGCCTATTAAAGTCCCCTGCTGAAAATAGGCCTACCCCATAGATTGCCTCATAGGGGAAATATTTGCCATATTTGCGACGCTTGCCAAGCATTTTCACTTACGATGTTACTATTTTCGTTTGAATGATCTTATGATGAATTACTTAACAAAAATGCTAATGTTTAATTAAAAAAAATATATAAAACAAATGTTATTTAAATCGAACAAATTAGAAACAAAAGGCTTACAAGCAGATTTGCTAAATAAACGGTATATACCAAGAGTCATGGCCTAGCGAAACTTTGTAGCAGCAATCGAAGTGCGCTTATTGTAAAATAAATGCGATTAACCTCAAACACTTGGCTGATAGGTACGAAGGTCTAAATATTTACAAGTTGACATAATTCGCGTAAGGCTCGCCGATCCGACAGATATGGCACAAAACGACCGTCGTTTGAACATGTCGTTATTGATACGTCGTTATAAATACAAGACTTTTGAGGTTAAGTGTAGTTACAAACGAGCATTACTTAGTATTTGGTTTGATAATTGTAGGGAATGAGTAGTTAACATTCACTGTACCTACATGGTTAAACTATGAATACATGATAATAATTCTTTATTTGCGAAGACTTGTGAAGTCCGCAATCACGCTTTGGGGTAGCGCATCCGACACTTTCTTATCTCAAACCTATATTCGCTAGTAACCTACGTGGGACATCTTATGTGCCTACGTTAACATAAATAAAAAAATTATTGGTCAATATAATAAACGATAAAAAATGTTTAAAAAAACTCACCTGAGTTTAAGAAATGTTCGTCCGTTCTTTCTACGTATTCTTCGTAATCTTATGACGTGTGTACGTGCTTGTGTACGTGTGTGTAAGCTAGTGAGTGAGTGTGTGTGTGTGTGTGTGTGTGTGTGTGTTTGTGTACTTGCGCATGTGCGTGTACGAGTGCGTGTTCACGTGTGCGTGTGCATGTGCGTGTACGTGTGCGTGTGCGTGTGCGTGTGCATGTGCGTATGCGTGAGCATGTGCGTGTGCGTGTACGTGTGCGTGTGCATGTGCGTGTGCGTGTGCGTGCGCATGTGCGCGTGCCTGTGCGTGTGCGTGTGCGTGTGCGTGTGCGTGTGCGTGTGCGTGTGCGTGTGCCTGTGCGTGTGCGTGCGAGTGTGCGTGTGCGTGTGCGTGTGCGTGTGCGTGTGCGTGTGCGTGTGTGTGTGAGTGTGCGTGTGCGTGTGCGTGTGCGTGTGCGTGTGCGTGTGCGTGTGCGTGTGCGTGTGCGTGTGCGTGTGCGTGTGCGTGTGCGTGTGCGTGTGCGTGTGCGTGTGCGTGTGCGTGTGCGTGTGCGTCCATGCGTACGTGTGTGCATGTGTGTGTGTGTGTGTGTGTGTGTGTGCTTATGGTAAATACGCTGTTCATGTATGTGTAGAACTAACTAGAATTATACATATAAATAACCTTAAAAGCAAATTGTGTTTAACAAACGTTTTGTTTTATTTTATTGGTAAAGGCCACATTACTATACTAAATTACATAAATAGGATAAGAGGTTAAATCATTAATCAATCAATCATGGCAAGTAGTAACTTGATTACGTTATAGCTATGTACGTACGGCACATAAAATATCAAGAGAATGAACAGGTATCGGCAGAGAACTTATATGATTATTTAACTTAATTATTGGGTCCAAGTCCTACATACAATTTATAAAAGGTGAAAAGCAAAGTCCCAATACTGGTCACAGGACTTCTCTAATTTCCTAGAGGGTAAAGCAGTACACTGCGCCACGGTGTTACAAGGCGTGACGTATACAGCTTAAAATGAGGAGTTAATTACATTTTTAATCGAGAATAAGGCTGCGTTTTCACCAGAGATTTGCGAGGTAACTGGGCGGTGCGAGGATGCGTAGCGCCGCTGTGTAACCATGTGAGCGTTTCCACCAGAGATGTGCTAGGCAACTGAGCGGTGAGAGGATGCGTAGCGACACTGTGAAACGGTGCGCAGATAAGCGGTGCGAGGATGTGTAGCGGGCTCGTTTAAGATTCGAGCGGGGTGAGGTGTGGTGGGAGCGGAGCGCGCGCGCCACTGCTCTCAGCTTCTTCCGTCCTTCCCTAGTACACATCCCTCGCACAAATCCCTCGCAACACATCCCACGCACACATCCTTCCCTTGTTTTGTATACACAAAAACTTCGCTCCGCTGAGCCGTTTCTACCAAAGGTGCGCTGAGCGAGGCTAGATAAATAAAGTGATTCTATTGGTTCTTAACAAACAAATCCCTCGCTACGCATCCTAGAATGCCTGGTGCCTGGTGGAAACGAAGCCTTATAGGTTCTTCATTTGTATTACACGCATCTCTGATATCACTGTCGTATTATTTGATTGCAGTCAATGTTTTTGACAGTTCACCACTTGGTAGTAGGAGGAAGACTGTATTATGATATTCGTCTTTAATTGTGTATTATATTTTTTTATTTAATTATAACAAGGTTTTACGTATAGATTGTTTAACCGGTGCGTGTTGCCAAATAAGACCTACGGATCTGAAACGTGGTCCATCACTGCTGGCCGTATGAGGAAGCTCAAAGTCGCTCAGTTAGCTATGGAAAGGGCAAGCGGTGTTTCTATGCGTGATAGACTTAAAAACGAGGATATCCGCAGTAGAACCAGAGTAACTGACATAGCCCAAAGAATTAGTATGCTGAAGTGGCAATGGGCCGGCTATATAGCTCGAGGAACCGACAACCGGAAAGAAAAGTTTTCGAGTGGCAGCCTTTACCGGCAGGCGAAGTGTAGGGCGTCCCCCCACTAGATGGAGTGACGACCTGATAAGACATGCAGGAAATCGATGGATGCAGGTGGCTCAGGACCGTGCTTTGTGGCATTTCATGGGGAAGGCCTATGTTCAGCAGTGGACTTGTGAAAGGCTGTGATGATGATGATGATGAAGCTTTTCATTCTCTTTTTAAAATATAAATTTGATTATTTTAATCCAAGATCATTTCCATCACTTTGTAAATTTAAAAAAAAAAACGAAGGCAATCATAAGGACTACCGTAAATAAGCCGCTATACTACGCGTCGACAGTAGTGTTATGTTGTTGTATATGTCAATTTATTATATTTACAGAGCACTTTCAAACCTCTTAATATTTGAATTTGGGTCCAAAATGTTTTCTTAGTGGTGGTTGCCTATGCAATAAAAGGAAACTATTGTACAAATTTAACGCTTCTACATCCTGCAGGTAGGGCTGTACGTTGATAGATAATTCAGTCAGTAACTCAGAACTTTTTCTTTTATGTATATAGATTTAAATGTATAATATAGTTTTACCGTTACAGTCCATTAAAGTCCATTGCTGAACGAAGGCCTCCCTGTAGATTACTTAGCAGGGATATTTGCTATAGTTGTCACCTTTCTTGAGTGGGTTGGCAACCACAGTTTTTTTTATTTTTAGTCGTTATTAGGAAAACGCTGCTGCCCATCCTCCGGTTTGTTTCCTTTGTTGCCTCTCAAGACACCCACGGGATGATATGAGTAGTGGATATTCTTACACCGCCACTACCCGGGTAGTAATATATTGCAATAACATACAATATTAACATATTACATTGTAATGAATATTGTACACCAATATGCTACGAAAATATAATTATAATATAGATATTGTTTATCTAATATGAAGTTCTGAAGGGGGTTAATTAACTTTTTGAACGCGTATTGTTATTCTCAAAATATTCGTTAGTAAGCTAACAATTTATACTGCTAATTTAATTTTAAATATATTCATTAAAATATAATTATTTTAAATATAAATAATTAATAATTAATTATCCTCTTACGGTTAAAAGCTTCTTCAGCTTACGTTTGTAAAACGAAACGCGATCCTTTGCTACTGATCATGATTAAAAAAGTCACATAGTGCCCGGAGTGCTGCGAAAGAGTGCTCGAGAGTAAAATTACAAGGGTTTCTTTGCATAAGAGCATTTGCAATGGAATATCTTCAGTAAAATCTGAGTTATAGACTAACATTGCCTAGTCTAAAGAATAGTTAGAATAAACAACAATCTGACTTCATAGCTCATAAATTTTGACAAAAGTAATGTAGGATGACGCCAACAAGATGACATTACTTAGATGCCCTTTTTAACATGGGAAAAAGCCTACGGATACCCGTCTCGCAGGGGCAAGGATGAGTTATGTCGGACTCACACCGACTAAAACCCCATGGTGTTCCACCTTTTCCGCATATTGGTAGGGCCACGGGAACGCTTTCGCACACATCCGTGGCCCCACCAGCGCCGGCCGCCTCATGACAGCCCCTTCTCGGAGGAGGACCTCTCCTCCCCATTCTCCTTCTCAGGCAAGGCGCACCACTAACACAAGGCACGCCTCCCCCCCCCCCCCCCCCGAGTTCGACACGCGGAGACCATGGGGCCAAGAAAATCAAGCGCTTAGTAGCACCAGCTTTCCCGATCACAGCAGCGGATCTGGTCTCTGGCTTCGCCGCCCACCAAGTTTTGGCCGCGGAGGGTAAGGAGACCGGCGCCTTGCAATACCGACACTCCTCTCCCCCCGCACCACCACCGCATCAATGGTATGGCCCCGTGAGAGTAGCGGAGGATAGGGCGAGTGGCGCATCGCCATACTAACACTCCTCTTCCTCCACTACTCCACCTCGGCTGCAGCGGTAGGTGGAGAAGACACTCCGGGGTACTGAGATGCCCAACGAGGATCTGTTCGTCTCTTTAGAGTTTATGATCAATAGCAGTATGTTGTTGATACCACAACTCAAACAAAACTCCTTTAAATAGTAAATAACGAAAAAACTTCTGTTTTTCTTTTATTAAAATACTAACAGTAGTGGATATAAAAGCACAAAAAATAGTCCCAAATGCAATTGATGTAGCACATTGATAAGAATTTAAAATTAAAACTCACGACTCAGCGGTATGACGTAGCTAGTCGTCGAATATATTTTTTTCCAGTAAAGATACAAAAAAATATATGATTATTTTAATAAAATTTCTCTTTATCAACCGCGACACTTGAATGAGTTGAATGGCCTTGTGAAGTATGTGGTGCTTGAATAATCAGCGACGTAAAAACACCAGTACAGTTATAAGTGCATATTTTACCTTCCACTTGTCGTACATGTAAGCAATTCGAAGTTCATTGAAACAGTTTTTATATTTTAGTACATGAAGTACCAAATTAAGATTTTACACAAATATTATTTCCATTTGGCCGGTTACACTAGAGTAGGGTTCAAGACATGTAACGCACTCTGAATTCTAAGCCACGCGATTATCAAACGATATATATTTGTGTCTATAACTCTCAATTACCATTTGACTGCCTTGTTAGAATAGAGGTCGTAAACGCTGTTGCCGAACATGAGGCCCTGGGTTAGAATTCTGACAGACCAAAATCAGTCATAGGGTTTTCTATGAAAGAATTTGTAGATGCATCCCGGAGTCAGGAAATTGGCAGTGTTTCACCTCCGTGCCTTAAAAAGCACAAAAAGCTGTCTGTGCTGTGTTTGATATATTTTCGGTCGTGTGCGGACTATAGTCTCAACGGGTTCTTAGCGTGAGGGAATAGAGAGTGTACCTGTGCTTGCGCATACACTCGGACACTATAACCCTGTACTGCGTAGACGGAAAATCTCTTGAAAATATCTGTCGCCTAGACTGAAATTCGAACTGGAGTAAAAATTTACTGGCATACTTTGATATATATAAAGTGCACAGCTTAAAGCTTCCATATATATATATATATATATATATATATATATATATATATATATATATATATATATATATATATATATATAGATAGATAGCATTCTAAAGTTTGAAATGAAATGGAATATTTATTTGCGTTTGGTTAAGGTACATTGAAGGTGGTCATAGCCTCGCCTTTTGTAGGTACCCGCCTCAGCGCACCACAAGACGTTCCCAAACCGGTGACGGGAAGCAGCGTCAAAGGTTATTTAGTATCGGGATATCAATAAAATTATCATATAAATAAAATTGAAGTGTCTGTCTGCAAAGTAAAAATAACTGGCTTCTTTTAAGGTCAAGGTGTTATTTGCATGTTATTAAGACATAAATAACCACTACTAAATTGTTTGTCTGTTGGTCTGGAAACTTCATGAACAAATATAGAGCAATGCCAGGGGTGACATAGTCTAGCTATATTGTATCCGAGAAAAAATAGAGGATTTTTTGAAATATCGAAAAATTGACAAAATAATAGTCTTAGATGATTATATTAAACTTGTTAACATATTATTTTAGAAGTTAACATCTTTAATATAACAATTTTATTAATTTTGATGATTATTTTAAATTTAAATGACACCATATTAATAGATCTCTCTCACGCGAAGTCGAGGCGGCTCGCTAGTAGCTTTTATAAAATAATAAATAATATGATATACTTACATAACTAAACGAAAAACCCAAAAATGTTTAACCGTGTAATGGAAATGTAATAATATCCACTTCCCCATCTCGTCCTGAAAGAATCATAGAGAAGTAAATTGTAATTGGAAATGAGCAGCTGCATCTTCCTGATACAAAGTCAACATTATAAAAAAAACATAGTTACCCCGCCTGCCAAGCGTGGCAACTATGGCAAAATTACCTCTATGAGACAATCTATGTGGGAGGCCTTTGCTCAGTAGTAGATTTTTATAGTCTATAATAGATGAAGAGAAAGGGAGAAAGTGTTTTAATAATTATTAGACGCTTTATAAATGCACTGCTAAAGTTTCGAAATAAATTACCTCCTAAGGATTTTGTTTATAATTAAAAGTAGCAAAGTAATATATGTAAAAAAATAAATGTAAATATAAGGCTACAAACATCTCTCTGCTGTTCTGCTCTCTCTCTCTCTCTCTCTCTCTCTCTCTCTCTCTCTCTAATGAGCGGGTTTAAAGCAAAAGTGCTGTTTCAACGCGTGCACCGACTTTACATTATATCCTGTAATATATTTTATTTTCTCGTGTATGTATTTGCAATAATTAACAAATTTTTCGAGATCCAAGCTCAAGTTACTTAAGTGTACTTTACCTTCACAAACTTTTTACATTATTTTTTTATTATGGCGGCTTGAATTGAGGCAATATGAAGAAAATCTAAACTTTAAGGCGAAAAGGACTTTCTTACTTGAAGAAAACTTAAATCTATACAAATAAATCAAATTGAAGTGTTTGTTTGTAATGCAAAAATTACAGCTTTTTACTAAATGCATATGAAAGTATATACGGTACTAATAACAAAAACACAATTTTTAAAGTTTTTGTCTGTCTGTCTGTTTGTTCCGGCTAATCTCCGAAACGGCTGAACCGGTTTTAACGGGATTTTCACTGGCAGATAGCTGATGTTACAAGGAGTAACTTAGGCTACTTATATTTTAGAAAAAGAATTTGGGTCCCGCGCAAAAAAATTAAAACCTCAAATAACACGCGGGCGAAGTCGCGGGGAACAGTTAGTCTATATCTATACATCTACACAAATAAAAAAAATTGAAGTGTCTGTTTGTAATGTCAAAATACCAGTTTTTTACTAAATGCATATGAAAGTATATACGGTACTTATAACGAAAACACAATTTTTAAAATTTTTGTCTGTCTGTCCGTCTGTCTGTCTGTCTGTTTGTTCTGGCTAATCTCCGAAACGACTGGACCGATTTCCACGGGACTTTCACTGGCAGATAGCTGATGTTATAAGGAGTAACTTAGGCTACTTATATTTTAGAAAAAGAATTAAGGTTCCGCGCAACATTATTAAAACCCTAAATTACACGCAGGCGAAGTCGCGGGGAACAGCTAGTTTTTAAATAAATGTCTTCCTTTAGTCGAAAATTTTTATTTGAACTAAAATTAATAACGAGTTATTTGAGCAAATAAGAAAATATATTAAAAAAAATATGGTTAGAAAATTATAGTATATATTCTTATGCTACTCCACTATAATCGACTTTTCTGTATATACTTCTTGCAAAATGACATCACTAGAAATCAATTAATTGAATTATACAGAAAAGGCTTCAAAATTGTATTGTGAAAACTGAATTACATGATGAATTAAAACTTTTTTTATTGGATTTCAGATTTGATGAATAATCAAAATGGCCACCACGCGAAAATGGCGCCCTTGGTTGAAGTTGCAGTTCATTACAATACTCTTTGCTGTTAATTTGTGCTCTTGTGATCCAGGTACGTTTAGTGAAGAAAGTTTTATTATTCGTTAATAACCCAATACCATCCTATGGTGGACGTAGGAGGCTACATTGGGAAACTGAAACAGGAGCAACTTAATAATACCTAATAATAATATTAACCCCCCCCCCCCCACACCCCCTTTTTATGAAGTAATCTATGGATGAGGATATTTTTAATAAATGCACACTTGTTCTAACTTATATAATTAAAAATGCTTTTAATAGACCTAATGCAGTGTTAGTAATAGTAGCACAAAGTTGGTTCAAGTGTTTTAGCCCTGGAATTTTGATTTCAAAGATGCAGTCCGCTCTAGTCGCCCTCATACGGATAAAGTCGATGCCATTTTTAAAAGGCTAAAGCAAGATCGGCATATTAGTAGTCACGATATAGCCGAGGAATTGAAGATTGACCACAAAACAGTTTTGACCCATTGAAAAAGTCTGGCTAAACAAAAAGCTCGATATTTGGGTACCATACGAGCTCACTGAAAGAAACCTAATGAATCGTGTACTCATACGAACGTGCGAAAAAGATCATGGTCAAAGGGTAGTCAAGCTCCACAGACTGTAGCGAAACTCGGATTAACACGCAATAAGGTGATGTTGTGTGTATGGTGGGATTAGAAGGGCATCTTTTATTATGCATAACTTGCACCTTCAGATTTTTACCTGTTTCGATCTCTTCAGAATTTTTTGGGTAGTGTTAGGTTGACATCAAGAGAGGACTGTCAAAACTACTTGTCGCATTTTTTTGATCAAAAATCCCAAGATTTCCACAACAGCAAGATTATGGCACTACCTACAAAATGGTTACAAATTATCGAACAAAATGACACATATATTATAATTAAATGTAAATAAACTTAATAAAATATCTTGAATTTGTATATAAAATACGAAGAAACGTTTTCCCCGAACTTATTTAACTATTATAGATATTATATTATTTTGAAAATGGCACTTAAAATTGGTTAATTAAGTACTATGAAACACGTTCGCATCAACCGTATGTATTGTACAACAGACTTAGTTGCGTGCGCTGACACAGGTCGCGCCGCCCGCTATAGCCCTCAGGGTTCACTCCGTTACTATGCACAATTATTTTTCGGACTTTAGACTCTCTTTAAACTGTGCTAGTACTATATTAAACACTTTTACATTAGCATAATAGTATGTGGTAATTTAAAAATATTTCGGGAAAACGTCGCCGAGTACATACCGGCATTTACTTGTATCTGAAGTCGAATCTTTGTTAAACAAAGTCTCGGATTGGGGCGACTAAATCTAGTCTAGTTCAATCCCCAGAAGACACGAAATTGCGCGTTTACTGCTAAAAAGAACCCCTTTGTTGTATCTTCTCAATTCCAAGGCACTTCCCTTGTTGCCCAGCTAGTATCGGAATTCTTGGCGTCGGCATATCGAATGATGTGCAGTTTCGTGGTTACTTGGAAGAGAAGGTCAAACTGGCCTCTAAGAAACTTGGCGTGCTCAGCAGAGCGGAACAGTATTTCATGCCGGCACACCGCTTGCAGCTGTAAAAGGTGCAAGTTCATGCCCACATGGACCAGTTCCTTCCGATTGGCTTGATTTACTGGTACTGCGAAGAGATGTTGCATGTCATTGCGCGTATTTTATCGCATATACCAAGGGTGCTCTCAGGAATTGTTCGGACTAATTCCAGCCGCTCAATTTCGCCATTGCACATCGTGACAAAACTCGTGATACTATACTTACCATCTGGATGATTGGCGGTTTACCACTGTGCGATTTTGAAGAAGTTTTCTTCCTCGTACGACTTCCTTGTGGAATCTATTACCATGAGAGATTTTTCCGGACCGATACGACTTAGGGACCTTCAAGAAAAGAGCCTACTCTTTTTTAAAGGGCTGGCAACGCACCTGCAATTCGTGGCAGTTGCTTATGGGCGGCGGTAGTCACTTAACATCAGGTGAACCGCATGCTCATTTGCTATAAAATATAATGCCAGCTATAAAAAATTTAAACAACCTTATCAGTCATAATATCTTCATATCATTTCATAGACCAAAATAACGATATATTGAAGAAGGGCCAAATTAAGAGTACTTTTAACCGATGAGAATTAATACGATAAGCTTTATATATTGACGTGAAGTAGGTTAGAGAGGTGTGTAAGGATCTTGCCAAACGGAAGTGTCTGTAGTCTCTGCCTACCCCTCTAGGTGATAGTCGCGAGTGTTCATATATGTATGTATGTGTATATCATTACTTCATTTATAAATTAGAAATGTTTCAAGCTTTATTTTTAGCCCCTAAAAGTTTTCTGTTTATTCAGTCATGAAATCACCAAACATGATTTCAAGTTCTATTGTTTATTGCTATATAACAAAATCAAATATTTCTAACAAATTATAATAACAAAATTTCATAATAACTATTAAGTAGCAAGTCTTACAGGCATTTGGAATACATTAAGCTTTATCTTAGCAAAAATGTCTAAAATATAAGTTTATATAATAAACAAACAAAATTTTCCCACGCGTAGATTTATTTGACAGAAGTCATAAATATGGTAGTTTGGTGACAATTAGAGCGTAATTGTTTTTTAACCCATAAATATAATTTACCTCTAAAAACGATTGAATATTAATTATTATTTTTGAAATTTGAAAAGCTTTATATTTATATCAAAAGTTTTAGTTTCTTTTTAAGCTTAATATAATGTTTATACAACTACAAACTACAAAATAAGACAAGGTTGTATCAGTTGACTCATTGTTAAGGTTCCTAGAATCTGTCGGCTGAATAATGAATAGCTATAATTCATGTAGCATCAATGAATATATAACAATTCGAACAAAACCAACCGGATCTACATAAGTGTCATCCGTAAGTGAAGGACTTAGGACTTAGATATTAATAATACCTGTTTTATGTAACTGTATATACATAATATGCAAGATTTATATTAATAATTTTAACTTTTGTTCTCTTATTTGTTAATATACAACACTTACTATAAACTAAAAAAAAATACAGTCGAATTGAGTACCGCTTCCTTTTTGGAAGTCGGCAGAAAAACTGGTTTTATTTACAATCTCTTCTTGGATTGCGAGTGGCATATCTAACAGTATGCGTCATCAAAGGGGAAAAATTCCGCGACTTTAAAAATCGCAGGTTTTTCAAGTGCGCCGAACATAGGGAGTGTATGCAGATTATTCGCGAAGGCTCTTTTTTGAGTGGTTCCGAGTCAAAGGATATGGAACCGTTATAATTATTTATGGCCATCTGACGCTATCCTTAAAAGTGTTTTGATGAAGAGCATAAAGTTGCATCAAATTTTTAATTAATTCAGTTTAGTTTTCTCAATATCAAGCTTAAAATATGAAATTATATAAAATGAGGCAACTAAAATCCAGAAAAACATTTTATGTAAATCGTAATAAAATCTCTTCTAATTTTGTTAATAAACTACTCTCACTGCATTCTTTTCACATTTGAATTATTATGAAAGCTGTATTATTAACACTAGCAAAATATTAAAGATTGTCTAACATTGGTACACTATCTTACACGTGTTCTAGAACGCGAACTTAGCCAATCTTCGTAAGATAACAGTGATAAACGAACTTAGAATCCCCTTGACCACTTAAATTTACTTGAGTGAGTGGCTATTGCAGTCCCCATGTACTGCAACTAACTTTATACAAGGAAGGTTGCAGATGCATTGTCACCCTTAAGGTCTAAGGATGAAAATGCATAGTATTATTATATGGCTGTACATGTCTTTAATATCGAACACAAGAATAACAGTGGATACACTAATTTTTAGTAGTATAAACAGGTAAAATGTGGGGTATATACTCAGAGGACCTCTTGGGAGAAAAAGGGCCCTAATAATAGCAAGTAAGTTTTATTTATGCTCATTCAATGCACTCTTAAACCCTTACTACTTTAGAAATCAATCTAGTATATAGTTGTCATATGATATTAGAAATTAGATGACGCTTTTATCTAGCAGAGGATTTACTTGTTGCTGTTACCTACCCGTATTATATACATAGATTTTCTGGCCTCATCGCTATTTCTTTAGTTGTAGGTGCGGCAAGAGTTAAGCTGGCCCTTTGAGAAAAAGTTAGTATAGATAATATAATAATATAAAACCGGATAAAATAATTCTCCTCGCCTTCAAAATGAATTAAAAAATATGTATGTGATAGCATCAGTCGCGACAAATTTTATGTCTGCCATATCACTGTTTCGCACATTAACACTTGAACTCGGTGATGTGACGTCAAGATCTTTGACATTTTAGACGCGTGCTCAGCGTAACGGAGTCACGAAATTTAATGGGGAACATTTCCCCGCAGCCTTCACGCTATTTCCGTTTCCGTTAGGTCAAGGTCAAACTTATTTGATTCTTGTTTTAAAATAAAATGTTAACATTTTGTTTTTTTGTAAAATATACTGTAATATAAATAGTTTAAGATGAAAATACTATTCTGATCCAAAATTTACTCTGATTTGTGAAAATATTAACAACTGTTCTTTTTCCTAATAAAAATAACATTTAAAAATAAATTATCAGGCATACAGCCGCATTAGTAGCAGTAGCAGTAATGTAGTAAAGTAGTAATTGAATATAGGTACTTACATATTATATGAGACTCGGTTGAGAATCAAAATGCAAGATGTGTTGCTGGTGGTTTTTTGTTACATTAATTTAGTTTTTGTTATATTATAGATGTTTACAGATATTTCAGTTATTATAATTCACTATATGAAACACCATACGAGCGTGGTCCTTCCCGTTCGAGCAGACTCTTTAGTGGTATAGCGGCTATTCATGGCTACAGCCCTTCATAAGTCCACTGCTGAACATAGGCCATCCTCAAGGAATGCCACAAAGCACGGTCCTAAGCCACCTGCATCCGTCGACTTCCTGCATGTCTTACCAGGTTGTCACTCCATCTAGTAGGGGGTCACCCTACACTTCGCCTACCGGTATGAGGCAGCCACTCGAGAACCTTTCTTCCCCGTCGGTTCTTCGAGCTATATGGCCGGCCCACTGCCACTTCGGCTTACTAATCCGTTGGGCTATGTCGGTTACTCTGGTTCTACTGCGGATATCCTCATTTCTAAGTTTATCACGCAGAGAAACCCCGAGCATAGTTCTCTCCATAACTCGCTGAGCGATCTTGAGCTTCCTCATACGGCTAGCAGTGAAGGACCACGTCTCAGATCCGTAAATCATCACTGGCAACACGCACTGGTTGTACAATTTCGTTTTCAGGTTTTGAAGTATGTCTAACGAGAAGATGTGTCGTAGTTTCCCGAACGCTGCCCAGCCGAATTGAATCCGTGGATTGGAAAGTATATCGGACATCTTGCAAATTACTTGAATATTTGAATTACAAAAATCGCCATCTGTTGTTAGCTAAAAATGTTTTTAATGTATAATATACAAATTACCAAAACGCATATTATGCGTTTTCGTAATTTGTATCGTATTTAGCCACGTAGATATCAAGTTTGAGCAAATGACAAAAAAAAAACCGGAAGTATGTGACTTTTTTGTGTTATGTCCCATCGTAGTAAAAGCCGACGTCGTAGTATTTTTTAAATTTTTTGAATCTCTATAAATAATACTCAAATATATTTCTTACACAAAAACAAAATCATTTTATAAAATTTGAGCATACGCACAAATGATGTGATAAGATAGAAACACAAATCATAGTAATTGGCCCAGCACAAGAAAAAATCATTTTGGTGTCACTAAATCGGTACTTAAACGTGTAAATTGCCTAGGTTAAATAATAAAACCGAGTTATATTAAATGAAAATCCTTATTATTTTTTAGGTCATATTATGATCACATATTTTAAATCCATTTTTATATTTATGAATAAAAAATAACAAAATTGAAACCTGCCATCAAAAAACAGTGCACACACTGCTTTTTGATGGCAGGAGTAGATAAAAGAGTATCACCTGCCCAGATGAACTCCTGGGAAGGACAGGAGTGCTATTACCTAGTAAAATATCTAATTCTTCGCTAAGGCTTGTTTTTTAAAACCGGTGTAGATTTTGGGGTTATATAAAATCTTCAGACAAGCCTAAAATGAAATGTTTTGACTTTGACTATATCTTTCTTTTCTCTTTTATTTAAACATTATCTAGAATTTTCTTATGTATCGTGGAGACAGTTTACAAATTTGAATTGCACAAGGACAAACATCCAGTCCCGGAACGATTATTTGCAGGCCATTGTCGTGAAGCAACAATTAAAAGAAGAAAGAACCTAACCTACGATCAGCAAAACAACCAAATAGACCAAGACAATAATATATTTAAGTTTTTAAAAGAGTATTTACAATTTTATAAAAAAATGAAATATGAAGATGATGGATGATGTGATTTACAAATTATATTTAAAAAAAAGGTAATAAAAAAAAAGATTTATGTCGTAGCTGAGTCCGAAGATCCCAAGCGTGCTCTCAGCGCCTGGAACGAGCACGCACGGCGTAGGTGGGTAGGCGTGGGCGTCTCTAGGCGACGACCTCAGGTGAATGCGGCGATTGCAGGATCGGCGACTTCAGCCCAGACAGGAGCTTGCAGGATCCTCAGCGACTTCAGACAGCGCAGTGGCCTGCAGGATCCGGTGACTGCAGGCGGGACAGAGGTTTGTAGGTTCCGGTGATTTCGGGCGGAACAGAGGTTTGTAGGTTCCTGCGACTCCAGGTAGAGTAGAGACTTGTGGGATCTCGGCGACTTCAGGCAGAGCAACGTTTTGTAGGATCCGGCGACTTCAGGCAGAGCAACGGATCGTAGAGTCCAGTGGCTTCAGGCAGGATAGAGGCTTGCAGGATCCCGGGGCTGAGCGGCCCCGGGATAAGGCCTTTAGAAGATGCTTCCGATACGAGAACTGAAGCAAGACTGAATTTCTTCACCGATTGTTCGGCTTTTATATCTTTCTAGAGAGAACGGAAAAATTATTTAAATTAAAAGGAAATTTATTGTAAATGACCTAGAGCAAAAGAGTATTTATGTGAAAATATCGAGATAAAACATCATATCGGTAACGAATTTGAATAAAAATTGCCATGACAACGGTATAAATAGTAGTTGTCATAAAAACCAATTTTTGGTTTTTGGACTTTTATTAAGAAATTATTACATTTAAGTATGAATTGAGATATGATTCACATAGGAAAAACTTATGCACGGCTGCGTGCATGAAGCCTGAAATTGTAGAGTTACAGAGAATTCAATAAAAGACCATAAAAGGTAAGACTTCATTGACAGCTATTTTAAAAGTGATAAATAGTGTGAAAATACGAAGTAAAATGATATGTTATTGTGTAAAAACGTTACAGGATCCTATAGAAATAAAGGTGATGCAAAATATAAATGCAGAAAATCAAAAACAGAATGAAAAAAATAGTATAAAGTGATGCAAAACATGAATGCAGAATATCAAAACAGAATGAAGAATTAGTGTACAATGAAATGTAAGTAGTATAACACTACACCATAAAAATATTTTTTCGGTGCGGGATTCGAATCCGCGGCCCCCAGCGCTACAACTCATTTCTAAACCACTGCGCAACGGAGTACTCAATTGCTCATTCATTGATAAATGCCATTGAAGAGAACTAGTAGCAACGTATAATGTTTTTGAATGTCATTATCGTCCGCAGTCGTGATGCATCCGGGACATTTTTCGACATTTAAATGTCATTAATTTGTTACTGATACTTAAAATACTCACGCCTAACTTCCTGAGATTATAATCTAGGATTTAGCATATCCTGGTTCAAAAATCACGTTTCGCGATTCAGAATTTTTATAATACTATATTTACCGAAAACCCTTTTTACTGGAAACAAGGCATTCCATCTTAATCTTCACTTACTATCAGATGGACAGTATGTTTGTATATCATCTTTATTCTATAAAAAAAATATTAGCTTAATGTTGGTACTATGTACACTATACTAAAACGATAAACCCCAATGATACGTATTTTTTTTACTGTGTAACTTTACTGCTACATTTTGCTATTTCTGCGTGATAGACTAAAAATTGAGAATATCCGCAGTAGAAGCAGAGTAACCGACACAGCCCAACGAATTAGTAAGCTGAACTGGCATGTAACTCGAAGTACCGACAACAGATGTGGAAGATAGATTCTCAAGTGGCAGCTTTGTACGTACAAGACGAGTATAGCCATGCTACAGCTAAATTAGAGGTATAGTTGTAGCACGAATGGGTCGGCTTGACCGGGGAAGGACCACACTAACAGAATACCAGCATAACGCTGCTGTGTCGAATGGTGAGTGTATAGAATTGGAGACCAATTTTACTGCAAACGAGGCATTCTATCTTAGTCCTCACGGGTGAAAACGCATCTGCATTTTGATTACTAATCGGGGATAGATATAGATGTCTATGGGCCACAGCAACCACTTACCATCAGGTGGACTGTGTGCTCCTTAGTCAGTCTTAACCTATAAAAAAACAGTAGGCGAAGTGTATGGCAGTCCCCACTGTTATCTAGTAAGACATGCAGGAAATCGATGAATGAAGGTGGCTCAAGACCGTGTTTGTGGCATTCTTAGGGGGCCTATGTTCAACAGTGGACATGTGAAGGGCTGTAATGATGATGATGATGATCAGAAGCAACAAAAGGCACACCTTGAAAGCTAAGAGTATTAGATAAGCCCTGTGCCGATGCTCTCGCGCGGGTAAGAGCTCCCACTACCTGTGTGATGAGTTTTGGTTTAGGTGTGGGATTTTCAATACCTACCTGTATGTCGTCACACCTCGTCTGTCTAGCAGAAGCTTCTTGGCCGATGAAGCTCTGATACGACAGTAGTGTGTCTTAGGTGCTTTTGACGTTCATATTTTGATATATCTCCGTACACCCTGACTATACGTATACTTATTAAAGAAAACGTTAAGTAGAATATTAAATATTGCATCATCACCATTGCTCCAACAGTCTATTGAATATGGATTTTCCAGATTGAGATTGTTTTACCTTAATAATGGTGATTAAACATGGATGATTCCATGGCAAGCAGGACTGTAAAAAGTCTTTTTAGGGTTCCGTACCTCAAAAGGAAAAAACGGAACCCTTGTAGAATCACTTTGTTGTCTGTCTGTCTGTCTGTCAAGACACTTTTTCTCAGGAACGCGTGGAGGTATCAAGCTGAAATCATACGAAATACTCAAGTCTACTGTCCCTTTAAGCTGTGAAAAAATCAAACTTCTAAGCCAACGCAATCAAAAGATACAGCCGTTTATGCCGTAAATTTTTGACATTCGCAAGGGAATCAAAACCTACAGGGTACTTCCCTTGAACTCAGAATCTTGAAATTAGGTAAGAAGCAACGTTTTATAGCACAGATAAAGGAAAAATTGCAAAAAGCATAATTTTTTAGTTACATCATATAATAAAAATATTTTTAATAATTTTAAACTTATATACCTACGGATTTGTTCGGAACCCTCGGTACGCGAGTCCGACTCGCACTTTGCCGGTTTTTTTTGTTATAAATCATCTTTTTTATATTTACGCGAACAATACACATTGAATAAAACTACTTTCACGGTTTTTATCACGTTGAATTTTACTTATTTTTAGCAACCGATGTATTGAGTACTTAGCAACATCCATGATCACGGGGATTGAGGTGTTGACGTCCCGATATCGTACTTTACCAGGAATACAGTAGCAGTAGTTAGTATATAGTATCTATCATTTATTAATCTTTTATTTTTGTGTCTTAAAGTATTGCAGACCAGCCATCTGCACAGGTGCACTCTCAATTTTCTAATTCTCGTAGTCCGATGGGATAGAAATCTGATACAACCAAGAGAGAGAGAGAGATCAGGTGCAGGACCAACGGATTAATATGCTTTCCAAGGTACGGGGGTGAAAGCACCGTTAACTTTTCGACTTCGGGTTGTTACTGTGAAGTTAATTGAGTGTGAAACCCAATTACTGATTTTGGCACGGTCCGGGATTCGAACCCAGTACTTCATGATCAGCAACCGCGTTTACGACTACTAGAGCAACGTATTAGTCAATTCAAGTTCAAAAAAGTCAATGAACAATCATTGAACATCATGACAAACCGTTGTGTGGTATAGATTATCTGCCGACTTCCAAAAAGGAGACGGTACTCAATTCGAGTGTATGTTTTTTTTATGTGTGTTACCTCATAACTTTGTACTGGGGGAACCGATTTCGATGATTCTTTTTTTATATGAAAGCTGATAGTTCTCGTGTGGTCCCATATGAATTTGATCAAGGTCAGACCAATGGTTATTGAGTTATTCCTAAATAACCTATATTGAAGTCGCTTATATTGAAGTCGGCTGTACAAAATTTTTAATTTTAAATTATTTTATCTCCTAAAGATACGTTTAACGTAATATGTGTTAAAGGGGATTAGTGTCGGAGATCCATAACACTACTTATTTCAGTTTAAGTATAAAGTAATCATTTATATTAAGCACTTCGTAGCCTGTATTTCTCTAAACATTTTATTCTATTGGTAATGGCAAGCATAAATCCGTATTTGTAAAGTAATGTGCGGACGCGATACGTCGCGCGTCTGCGGCCACATGTTGTGGTAGTGAAAGCCGGCGAAGGTCGCCATTGCAACGTGTCCTCCGCAAATCACGTAGATATAATATTGACGATGACTCGTCTAATAATGTCGACATTAACTTTAAAGTAGGTAAAAGAGTTTTTGATCACTTATATTAGATTAAACATTTTTTTAAACTTAAGTTTTGAATACGAATTTATATTACCAATTTTATTTGATTTCAACAAAACTTAATGGAGTAAAGTTAAAATAAAAATAATATATAACTATTTTCCAAATTTAAAAACAAAATATGTATATTTTTAGCCTATAATTCATGAGTCGTAATTGTGAAATCCGTGTAAAGATATGTTTTAAATTTCACTTTTATTTAAAACCGGTTTTGCCTTTCATTGCAATGCATTCAATATCTCAAAGACCCGACTATAACGTTTACATATCTGACGTACACATCCGCCTCCAATTGATTTCTTATTACCTTATCAGTAACTGATAACACTATATAAGATGTAATATACGGAGGTACAATGAAATTGTTTCTTTTCAATAGAATAAGGGTGACAAAAAAAACACACAGTCAACCTAATTGTAAGTGGATACTGTGGCCCATAGACATATACATCTATCCTCGGTAAACAATCAAATGCAGATGCGTTGTCACCCCTGAGGACTAAAGCAGAATGCCTCATATCCAGTAAAAAGGGTATGCGTACAGTATAGAGAAATACTGTTTCTCACTTCATGAAACACAGCAGCATTAAGCTGCTTTTTCACGCTACTATTCTTTAAGAGCGTCGTCCTTCCCCGGTCGAACCGACCCATTCGTGCTAAAAACACAATATAACTGTAGCATGGCTCTATCACGTAAAAATTAATTTAAAGTTTATTTGACGAACAATTTTTTATCTTATTTATTTTTAGTGTTCAATAATAGTTCAGTATTAGAAAATCTATCTGTCTGTCTCACACTAATGTTTCTTTCAGGCGTTTCCATCTTGAATGCAAAAAATGTTCAGGATCCTTATATCTCACAATCTCACAATATATTCTCTATTTGCTGGTCAAACTGGATTTAACTTAGAAACTGCGGTAGAAACTGAAAAAGCTTATAACATAAACTGATTATATACTATATTATTATAATATTTTGGTCCAGTGTTACTCAATTCCCCGAGTAATTCTTTATTTTATTCTAATACTTTCAAAGATTTCAGATATTATAAATATAAACAACCTAAAAAGTACTTAAAAATCGAATTGAGGTTTTAATTGCTTACAATTTTAAAGTTAAAGTTTTATTATTTAAAACATTTCAGCCACTTGACATAGTAGCCAAAGTGAATGGAAATTCTACGTCGCAGATTCTGGATTCGAATCAATCAGGATCAACAAAAAACACACCACACATCAACAAATAATAGACATTCTCCTACTCATTATCAACAGTCCATTGTTGAAGATGGGCATCTGCCTATATACGAACTTTTTGATGCTATCTTTGATGTTATCTTATGCTTATATTGGCAGGTGAATAGCACCGCACATCCACATACACAGTAAGTCGATAGATGCAGTGGCTCAGAATCGTGTTTTATGGCATTCCTTAGGGGAAGCCTATGTTCATCAGTAAACTTGTGAAAGGCTGTAGTAATGATGACGAATCGCGTAATACTATGGAAGAAGAAACTAAAAGGCTCTTTAGGCATGTTGGACACTTTTGGGATAGGGAAAAAGCACTGAACTCGCGTGACCGTCTCGCTCAGATACATAAAATTGATAAAAGTAATGTTGAAAATCAAATTGATTAAATTTTATAAAATTGATATATATTTTTAAATTTGTTTGTATTATATAGATATTGATCATTAGTTTTTAGCCCAATAAAATTTTATTATTATATTAATACGTTGCTAAAAATAATTTCTAATAAAAAATACTTCTTAAAAATAATTTTTATCAACCTAAAAATAATGTTTACATTTGTGAAGCCAAGAAGTTTTTTTTTTATATTATTCTAAGCCAGCGCTTAATTACAATCCAATCTGATGGTAAATGTTGAAAACCTAAGATGGTGAAACGCACTTAACTTAACAAAAGCCTATTCACTCTAGCTTTGAAGTCACCCACATTGTAATCGGATGGAAACACAGATGCTGGTAACTTATTCCACTCCTTTGCTGTACGCATGATGAACGAAGTTGCAAACCGTTTGGTTCGAATTTGGTGAGACGAAAAGTGGTAAGCCAAAAATGAAGGGGTGGAGACTGGCCGAACGTCTGGTTTTTTTTTATAAGATGGGGTGACAAACGAGCACACAGTCCACCTGATGGTAAGTGGTTGCTGTGACTCATAGACATCTACGTCTATCCTCAATAAATAATCAAAGTGCAGATGCGTTGTCACCCGTGAGGACTAAGATGGAATGCCTCTTTTCAGTAAAAAAGGTCTCCGGTTCTCTACACTCACCATACGAAACACAGCAGTGATAAGTTGCTATTTTACGCTGGTAATTTGTGAGAGCGTGGTCCTACCCCGGTCGAGCCGACCCATTCGTGCAACCATAATACCAATATAGCTGCAGCGTGGCTCTACCATGTATAAAATATGATTGTCTGATGGTGGAAAGAAGAGGGAGGAATTAAATTATGCAGTTCCTGCGCACACTCTCCTAAATTCATCGTGTAGAAAACCGAAAGGCTTGCTACTTTGCGCCTGTATTCGAGACTGGTAAGATTGGTTTTAAACAAATTCGGGTTACCAATAATCCTCTTAGCACATCTTTCCATTGAGTCCAAAGCTGCTAGGGGGCATCTTGCAGCACCAGCCTATATATGGCAGCAATACTCCATGCACGACCGGACTGGCGCTTTATATAAAGTTAGCAGTTGTTCATGGACGGCGGTAGTCACTTACCATCAGGTGAGCCGCATGGTCGTTTGCTCCCTCTCCTATTAAAAAAAAGCTGTCCCGGCGTGAAATATCGCCGCACCTTTACAAGGACTCCTAGCTTCCTTGCAGCTGCTTTGGCCTTTGGTTTTCACTTCGGTCGTGTAGTCCCACGACTGCCCGTTTTTTTTTTATAAAACTGAAATGCCAATCGAACTAATATTCCACCAATGGCAAGTAGCAACTGCAGCATACACACCTGCAGCCAGCTTTAAATATAGAACACTACAGATGCGTTTTAACCTCTTAGGACTAAGATGAAATGTCTCACAAACTGCAACTATACTATCACTATAACATTCAGACTGGAACACATCTGTGCAGATATTTGGAAAACTTCTTTTTTCCTCAGAAGCTCGTAAAAGTCCACTGGTAAACATGGGCCTCTTCCCATATAGTGAGGATTTGTCTTTATCATCCCGCTTGGCAGGAAGATCGACCATCACAAATCAGGAATATAATATATATTGATGTTAAACTAAATAACACACACTAAGCGCAACGTACCACGTAGTACGATCAGTCGGTTATAAAGTATAGTATATTGTAAAGTTAGAAGCGTCAGTAGCCTAATGGCAGGGCGCGGACCGCGAACTCGAAAGGTCGTGGGTTCGAATCCGCCATTCGACTACTGTCTTGTACCACTTCTAACACAAGCATTTCAAGCTTACCAGAAGTGGTTAAAGGGAATATTAGTAATGTTTAATAACATTACTAGTATTTTTTTATAATATTAAAAATATATAAAAAAAGTTATATTTTCCCTTACGAAGGATCTCCAGCTGTAGACTTATATGGACTAATGAAGATGAAATGGTATACTGATATTACTTGAATCTGTTTCTTTGGTGGTAAGTAGGTGCAAACGTCGCTCTCAGTACACTATTCTTCTAGGAAATATCGACAAAATATATTAACTATCTCTCTATATATAAAAGTATGACATTTTTGATGAAATTTTCCGTGGTTTAAATTCGCATTCGGACTTGGTAGGTGGCACTATAGTCGAGATCCAGAAATCACCCTTGCGAAGGCGGGGCAGATTGCTAGTAATGTTGTGGCGGCGCTGTTGGCGCGCCACAAGCGAAATATATCGAAGCCTGAATCGCGCTAACAAAATTCCGAAGTTAAAGCAGTATATATAGAATAGCTCCGAACTACCACTCGGAGCGTTGGCCGCTCCCCGGACAGAGTACCTTGCCCGGTGGGAGGTTTCCCCATTTCCTTCCACCCGCCACAGTATAAATGTTCCCTATATCAAGATTTATATATTAGTTGGTTTCTAGGTGGCCCTATTTCCTGTAACTGTCAAATATACTAAAAGATTTTATATTATCTTGAAACAAGATTTATACCTAAGATTCTGGCTTGATAATATGTTCTGTATGAACCAGAAGATGCTTAATGTAAGCAGTGCAGAATCGTTAACATGTTATTAACATTTAAGATCGTGACAGGTTAACTTCGTCGACTCACTACATCCCATGAGCTTGTTACTTCAACTACTTCCTAGATGCATTAAGAATTAACATACGTGCGTTTGCATTGGAAGCGATGTACCCGGTAAGATTAAAGCAAAAAAGCAAAGTAAATAATAATAAGTTTACTATCTTTTGAAGTAAAATTTGGGAAAACTTTTGATTTATAATATTTAGACATGTGACATGTATAAAAAACTGCTCAGTCCTGAAAAAATTTTCAAAGTGAAATATAAATTATAAAATAAAAGTCAGTGTAACATTTCATTTTTATATACTTCTATAAAATATTCACTCGTTTTATCTTTGTATGCTGTTTGTTTAATTTCACAACAAATTTTAAATCTCAATCAATCAATGTACAAAATGAATACAATTTGTTTATTTTCACGATTTTTCATACATACAATTTCTAGATAAAAAGATTATAATTTACCTAAGTACTTTATTAACTTTGACATTATAATTTTATAAAAAAAAGAATAATAATATATCAGTAACTCAATAAAAAAGGTGACCTGCTAGCTCACTGTTCGCATAAAACTCTAGATAGAAAAAACGACCCCATCCAATTATTCTTTTGCTAATTTTTTCAATTACTTGAGGAATGATCTCATTTGCTGTCAGTTTTGTTAATACATACATATAAGAAGTTTTAATAATGCAAAAAGTTGCTTCTACAATGAAGTATGTTACAGACGATACCGGACTTATTTTTTAAACAAGGATGCGATACTGTTTTTTACTTCTCGTCTATTTACGAGATAAAACATTCGTCAATTCAGATTGTTCTCATTCAAAGTCCCTAATTACTTTTTTTAATCGAAGCCTACAATTAGCGCCACTTTGCAAGCTATTATAGCTATTTGCATGACATGTATCTTGTATTCTCATCCTTTGAGCTTTGTGAAGAATACGTAGCCTTCAAACAAGTTCTTTGAAAAACTGTAACTTTAACGTTTTCTTGTAATAAATTTTGTTACGTTGTTTCTTGAAATTTTTTATGTTTCTAAAAATATGTAAATTCACTGAATGATTTGAAAGAGTTCTTGATAAAAGGAACTTTTAAGAGTACATACCTCTATTTTCTTTTATTTATAAGGGAACAATTACACAAATGTTAACAAATAAAACGTATATGTCTTCGCCTGAACAGTGTTAGTTCAGGTGCTAAACTCTGCCCGTAAATTTTAAGGATGTGAGCAACCCGGGTTTCATGTCCACCAAAATCATTGAAATTGTTAATCGCAATTTTAAACACAGATTAATTATATTTGTGACTAATCCTTCAATCATGAAGGCGAATTCGCAATCAACAACGCTCTGAAAAAGAAAAAAATATTCAATATTATTTTGACCTTTAGAAAAATAAATTCTTTAAATCACGCATAATAATCGTGCAATATACTCGTATACACTAAGATGTATATATATCGTATTGAAAGCTTGTATGGCTTTAACCTACATAAAAGTTGCTAGCATTCAAATCTACAATCGGACAGTAGGCTAGCTACTCGTAAGTTTATTGTGTTTTAATCTTAACCATTCACCTTTTATGCAACCGATCAATGCATACACATAAAGGATGAAACTAGTAGAGAAGTGTTCTCTACATAACTTTATGCTTATTGATTTGAACACTATTAATTGATTTGCGAAAAAGCGTTTTGAATCTTTCTTACAAAATAAAATAACGTATAACAAATAAGGATAAGGAGGCACTTAAAACCTTGCGGTGTCTGGACGGGAATAAAGCTAGTGGACCAGATGGTATACCAGCTATAGTTCTAAAGGCTTGTGCACCTGAGTTGTCTTCTGTGCTGTCACGCTTGTTCCACCTATCATTTAGGACTGGAATAGTGCCAAAATCCTGGAAGCTGGCTAAAGTGCAGCATATTCCAAAAAAAGACAGCCGTGCCGACCCTGCCAATTAAAGACCAATCTCTTTAAAGGCATACCTATAAAAAATGACCTCCTTAGTGAACGGTAATACGGGTTTCACCGAAATTGTTCAGCTGAGGACCTTTTAGCGTATGCCACATACGTATGGGGCAAGGCACTCGAGAACAGTGGGGAAGCACTTGCTGTTTTCCGTGATGTCTCGAAGGCCATTGACAGAGTGTAGCACGCTGGCCTTTTACGTAAGCTTCCAGCGTATGGCTTATCCCCTGGTCTCATTGAATGGGTAAAGGACTTTCTGAGTGAACGGTCTCTACGGGTCGTTGTCAATAGCTGCTCATCCGATCCTGTGGCGACTAACGCCGGTGTTGCTCAGGGGCCCGTTTTCTCCGAAACTCTCTTCCTGCTTCATATTAATGGTCTGTTTATGCCCGGAATCTATGGGTATGTAGACGATAGTACAGTTGTGGAGAAATACCAACCAAGTCCTTTGGCCAGTCGGGATCAAATTCAGTCCGAAAGAGAAGCTATGGTAGAGGCTAGAGCGTGTGAATCTCATACTACAAGCAGTCTCCGAAATCAATCTTATGAAATTCAACGCTTCCAAAACACAAGCGTGTCTTTTCACTGCAAAAAAGAGACAGCTCATCATGGCCCCTTCTTTCCGAAATGTATAATTGGAATACACCGACCGCCTTCAGTTGTTTGGGGTTGAGATATCCTCAAATCTGAACTTCGGGCGATTCATTGAGTACAAGGCAAAGCAGCTGCAAGAAATCCAGCAGTTCTTGCAAAGGTGCGGTGATATTTCACGCCGGAATAACTGCTTACTTTATACAACATGTAACAAAAACCCTGTGGCTCCTGTAGAATACGTTATCAGGATCAGTATTCAAACCTATAGAAATATTTTTATTAAAAACTCGACCATACTTTTTTTTAATATTATTAAAAAAAATATGTGGTTTTATTACCTCTTACTGACACTAGCCGATGCTAAACCTAAGTAAAGTGGGGTATTTGACAATCCTCTTACTCCCCAGACAATGCAGAGGTAGTAAAACCACATACAATTTGCATACAATTATATTATTTAAATAAAATTTAAAAAAATATTGTTCGAGTTTTAAAAAAAAAGTTATTTCTATACGTTTGTATAATGATCCTGATAACGTACTTAACGGGAACCACAAGGTTTTTGTTACATATTGTATAAAGCGCAAGTCCGGTGGTGCATAGAGTATTGCTGCCATATAAGGGCTAGTGCAGCAAAATACCACCTAGCAGATTTGGACTGACTTTGACCTTGGAAAGGCGTACTAAGAAGTACTGGGTGTCTATCAACATAGCAATATTTCACCAACTTCTTTTTGTATCAAGTCCGATATATGTAAGTGAAAATTAAGTGGACTGTGAGATTTTCATATCTAAATGATGGAATAGTTTAATTAACTAATTACAGGGTAGATGGGGTCCCAAATAGTGCAAAAGCGGTTCGGTTTTCATGAGTTTTATTTAAGCAAATACGTGAGCTGTGTAGCTCGCCGTATGATTTCAAAGCACACGAGCAAAAAAAGTTCGATTCCCGCGAGGATCAATGAAACTGGTAAGGAAATTATATTTGCTTATTTTCCACGTTTTTTTTATAGATCAAGGGTGATAAACGAACACACAGTCTGCCTTTTGCTTGCGCCCATAGACATCTACATCTATCCTTGATTATCTACGAATCAAATGCAGATGCGTTGTCACCTGTGAGGACTAAGATAGAAAAGCTCACTTTCCCGTAAAAAGGGTACCCGGTTCTCTACACTCACCATACGAAACACGGCAGCGTTAAGTTGCTATTTTAAGTTGGTATTCTGTGAAATCGTTATCCTACCCCGATCGAGCTGACCCATTCGTGCTATAACCATAATATAGCTGCAGCGTGACTCTACCACGTAAAAGAATCTGCGCAGTGAAGTGGTAAATAATTTAAAATTTAAAATTTTGTACATCCGACTTCAATATAAATTATTAAGAATAACTCAAAAACTATTGGCGAGACTTTCAGCAACCACATGTGAAGCACCAGCTTTTAAATAAAAAAAGAATCGTCGAAATCGGTTCACCCAGTAAAAAGTTATGAGTTAACACACATAAAAAACATACAGTCGAATTGAGTACCAGCTTCATTTTGGAGTCGGTAGGAAATAACTTGGCGGCGAAACCTTGATGTCTAAGTAGTTTTAAAAAATCGTGGACATGTGAAAGCACTATTTTGCACATGGGTTATTAGCAGCTCTGTGCACAGTCGTGCGACGTATGTAACCAGCTTCTTTACTTTTTTACTTTTGATGAGCATTTAAAACAGTTTGTCATATTTTCTTTTTTTTTATAGGATAAGGGTGAAAAACGAGCACACAGTCCACCTGATGGTAAGTGGTTGCTGCGGCCCATAGACATCTACATCTATCCTCTGTTACAGATCAAAATGCAGATGCGTTTTCACCCGTGAGGACTAAGATGGAATGCCTCATTTCCAGTAAAAAGGGCCTCCGGCCACCTGCACTCACCAAGCGAAACGCAGAGGTAAACCTCTACTTCACGCTGGTATTCTGTGAGGTCGTGGTACCACCCCGGTTCGAGCCGGCCCATCCATGCGACAGCAAAAGCTGCCGCCTGGCTCTACCACTGTTAAAATAGCTTTCATGTTTTCAGACATACCTACTTATTGAGATTTTTGTGACAGTCCCGGTTTCATGAGTAAATGAACAGGCTCTTGCGAAAAAGTAATATAAATATCAAAGATAGTAAATTTTAAACGCATCTTTATTTTAATTTCACTATGAGTAAAACTACATTGATAGAATCTGGAAAGTTATCCGGTAATCGAACCGATCCAAACGTAAATTTTATAGTACGTAAGCAACCCAAATTCGATCCGCACCGACACCAATCATATTTTATTTGCGATTTGAAGTTTCGATTTACCACGTTCACGGCGGTGAAGCAAAATATCGCGAGAAAACCTGCATATTTGAAAAGTTAAAAAAAATTAGGGAAATTATTTTTAGGTATACTTATGTGAAGTCGGTCAACCCGCGTTGGAGTCAACTCAATCAATTCTTTTTTGTCCTAAAACTCGCTGCTGCCTGTCCCCAGTAGTGGTATGTATGAAGGCTGCTACTTTTTTACTTTTAATAGGCCAATCCACTGTTGATCATAGGCTTTTACCATTGTTTGTCAAATAGGCCGGATATTTGCAACAGTAGCCCGCTTGGCGAGTGGATTGGCAACTGCAGCTTTTATTACTCTGCACTAATATCAGCAAGATGCTGCCATCCATTTCCTGTTTCAGTTTTCGTTCTGTCGCCTCTTACGACTCCCACTAGACGAAATGAGGTATTGGTTTCTATTTCGCCATCTTTACATTGCTAATTTATTTCTACTGCCGTTCATCATTTCGATTCCTTCTATAGATTATAAAATATGTTGTATATTATCCGTTGTTGCCACGCTTGGCAGGTGGGTTGCCAAGTGCATCTTTTTATTATTTTGAGCTGTAATCAGAAAGACGCTGCTGCCCATCTTCTCTATACTTCTACTCCCGTTCATGAATATAGTCTGGGTCACACGTTCATCGTGAATATAACTATATTTATGAAATTTTAACTTTAATTGAAATAGTATTAATGATATTTCTAAATTGAAGCCAACACGAGCGATGCCGCGAGTAAAAAACTAGTATATAACAAATTATGAAAGTAGAATGCGTCAGATGTGCAGGCCAAACTGCTTGTCACTGTCACACCCACTATCTGTCAGGCAATGAACTACTGACAGCTGTGCTTATAATATTATTAGTAATTCATATACATATATCAATATCTTGATCGTATGTCAAATCGTTAACCGACAAAGAAAATAATTTTGTTTGAATAAAAGTTGATTAAATAAAACCTGTATGTCAGTAATTAAAAATCAAAAATTAGCCTCAAGTATGGTGAAATACGCGTTAGTTTAGAATTAGAGTTCCGCTGCAAGGTGACAATGGAAATACACATTATTCATTAGAAATTTTATATCTATACATATATACAATCTTTCATATGACAGGAAGTCATGAGTGACTGATTTATCTATCAACGCTCAGCCCAAGCCGCTAGACGTAGAAATCTGATATTTGGACAGTTGCTGCCATTTCAGACGGTGATAAAAAATTTTATGAAAATAAATTAATTATAAAATTCACTTTTTTAATTCCTTCAAACATTACCATAAGGGTCATAAACCGACATAGTTTGTATGAAAAATTTATATTAGCACGGACAGTTCAAAAAGCTAGACGTAGAAATCTAAAATTTGGACATTAGCTGCCTTTTATGACGTAAGCATCCACTAACAAAGAATTTTGGAGTAGAAATAGCATAATAAAGTTTATGACTCGAGAGCTATTGAAATTACTCTGTAAATAAAATAAATAAAAACGTATTTTGAGATTTTTCAAAACAACCCCTTACTGAGGGCCATAAGATGTTAAAATTTATATGGAGTAAGATTAATTAATGTATTTATCAATTTGAAAATTGACGCATATTGTACTCTTCAATTAAAATAATAATTTTAATACTACCCGGGTGCAAGTTGTATAAGAAAAATATTGATATGACGCACAGATTAAACCGCTGGACGTAGAAGCATTTAATTGTGACAATATAGCTTCCTTTATTACGTAGGCTTTAACTTAGATAGGATTTTGAAAAATTCAAATTATTAGAGGGTAAAAATAAGGTGTTAAAATGAAAGTATAATATGCAGGGGAAAAATGTCTTTCTAAATTGAACGCTAGTGAGGACACACTTAAAACCAAAATATAGTAGTTATGAATAATACATATTTTCGAACTTTACAAAATCTGCCTCTATTCATTCTTAAAATATCGATCGACAAAATTTTTGAAGCAATACTACAAAAGATGTCTTTCTGCATTTTTGACAATGCTACACTTAATTAAAGATGAAACATTGTTTAAAAGTCTACCATGTTTTAATTATATCCTTTATAACAGGATACCTATAAGCGTACGATAAGAAACTTAGTAACATGTATTTATGGAATTTTGAATACTCTACCCATAATGGTAAAATATTATACAAGTGTAATTTTTTTTTTTTTTTTTTTTTTTTTTTTTTTTTTTGAATGAACGTCAACGTCAACCATATGTGTCAATAATTTGTAATGTGTTTATAATTTAATTTAAAAATATTTTGTATCGTATTTCCGAGTTAAATTTATTGTAAAACTGTGAATAGTGATCAAAAAAATCGGTTGTGATGTTATCAAAGACCTCAGTACAATAGTGTTAAAAAAAAAAAACAGTGTAAATAAATCAAGACTAAATTGTACACAAACTGGAACAATACCTTAAAAAAAGTGTTAATTGCAGTAATAATACATATAAACAAATAACCTACTCGCTAAACAATATCATTTAAGATCCTGATTCATCCAAGCGCGATCTGTATCAATAGAAACCAAAAAAATTCCGCTTCAAGCGGCCTTTTATTCAAATCTCATATGATTTGCATATCGTTGTTGGGACTGATCAGTGCTGCTGGAATTTTGTTTTGTGTACCAATTTGTACGCGTCGAATATTTGACAATAAGTGCTCTTGTCCTGAGCAACCTATTTGTCCTGACTGCGGCCTCAACTACTAATAATATTCGTTTGGAGACATTGTATTCGGCGTCAACTATTAGTTACCGATAAGAAGACGCTGCTGCCCATCTCCTGATTTAGTTCCGATGATGAAATGGAGTTATGGATATTCTTACGCCACTACACAGTTAAATATCTATGAAAAGTACAAGGTTGTAACACTACCAAGACGGGCCGCCCTACACTACGTCCGAGACTCACTGTCTACTCCATCGGTAGTCGGTTTTTCGAGGTCAACGCCGCCCGGCGAGCCTGCGCATTTCGGGCGGCGTCAACGCCTGACGTCTGGCGGTCATCACGCCGACTTAGAAATACTAAGATTATTAAGATAAGCTAAAATTTTGTTATGGCACTTTGTGCCCATAGTAGTGCGGTGAGCAATGCAGCTTCCCAAATTCTGACGGAGTCGCTGGGGGACATGATACAGTGCCCGGAGTGTCCCCAGGTTCGACTTTTTAAAGGCCGAAAAGGACTCAAAATTCATCGCACAAGATGCCACAAAAAATTTCAAATTCCTCTTTCGGCTCCGATTACAGGCTCCGAAACAGTAGCCAGTAGTAGTTCTACCAGCGCTGCTACTCCTTCCAAACCGTTTTGGGAGGTTTTAAGCTCTTTCAAAAATTCTTTTCCGGTTTTGAAACGCATTCCGCGCGGTGCTCGAATTTCGGTTGCCCGCTGTTTATCATCGGCTATTAAAAATGCTATTTCGAAAAATTCCAAACAAGCCTGGGAACATCTCCTTCTTTTTCCATACAATGTTCTTTACGTACATTTTGATCCCTTAAACCAAAAATCCCTTACAACTAGAGTAAAGGAAAACTGCGTAAAGTATAAAGCATTGGAGGAAAATCCTTTAGATCTTGCTAGCATTATTCCGCCCAAAAAGCGGAATAATCAAAATTCCAAAAAATCTGACGTTTCGGCCACTTTCAAAATAGTAGAGAACAAAATTAGCGATGGCGATATCAAAGGCGCCGCACGTGTCTTGTTTTCTAGCGACTCTATCGCCCCCTATACACCCGACACGGTTAAGTCACTTCATGACAAACATCCACCTGCAGCGGCGAATCTCCACCTACCTGATCCACCAAAGTTAGATGACGTTGCCATTGAAGTCACTGCCCAGGAGATTTCAGCGGCGGTTATGTCTTTCCAGAGTGGCTCAGCTGGAGGACTAGATGGCCTAACCCCTCAACATCTAAAAGATCTTCTATCTTTTAGCTCTGGTGAGGTGGGCGAGACCCTTTTGAAAGACATGACGGCACTGTTTAATCTCATGTTATCGGGGCGGGTCAATGGTGACGTCATTGAAATTTTGTACGGCGCCAATTTATGCGCACTTAAAAAAAAAGACGGTGGTATCAGACCTATTGCGGTTGGCACCACATATCGCCGCCTCGCAGCCAAAGCGGGCTGTAGGAAAAAGGTTGCTCTTTTAAGCAGCCTTTTTCAACCAATGCAGCTTGGTTTTGGTTCGCGGAGCGGGTGTGAGGCTGCTGTTCATTCACTTCGTACCTTTCTCGATCAAAATTGTGGAGAGGTGCTGCTAAAGGTGGATGTGAAAAACGCTTTCAATTCAGTCGATCGAGGTGCCCTGTTGACACAAGTCAAAGACAAAATTCCGGACCTTTTCAACTTTCTTTGGCAATGCTACGGCAGTCCCACCAAATTAACATACAAAAATAATGTTTTATTATCATCTGTCGGCTGTCAACAGGGTGATCCTTTTGGACCCGCGATTTTCTCCCTGGCCATTCATCCAATTATTCAACGTCTCCAGTCCAAGCTTAATGTTTGGTACTTGGATGACGGAACCTTAGGAGGCGACGTGAGCACTGTGCTCAATGATTTGAAAATTCTCATTGACGAATTCCGTCTGATTGGCTTAGAACTAAATTTTTCAAAATGCGAACTCTTTGTTTGCGATTCTTGTCCAGATAAAGATTCGGTTATCAAAAAATTTAATGATTTGGCTCCCAATATCAAATCAGTAGACAGGAGTTCCCTCCGTCTCCTGGGTTCACCGATATTAGAGGAATCTTTTTCACCTTTCGTTGAGGAAAAAATTCAAAAGTTCATGAATGCTTCCGAAAGATTGCTCAAAATTAACGCCCATATGGCTTTTACAATTATGAAATACTGTTTGTTCGTTCCCAAATTTACTTACACTTTACGATGTAGTCCACTGTGGAAACACGGTGAGCTCCTTTCGAGCCTAGACAATGTCGTTAAAAACGCGCTAGTATCGGTTTTGAATGTTGAGATGGACGACAGGACGTGGTCGCAAGCCTCCCTACCAGTGAGGTTGGGAGGCTTAGGGGTACGCAAAATTTCCAGTGTAGCGCTACCTGCATTCTTGTCCTCCATTCATGGTTCGTATAAATTAATAGAAAAAATCCTTGCACCCTCTTTAGGCCATTCCGATGTAATTGTAGCTCATTCAAGTGAGGCCAAGAATGCCTGGAGGCTGGCTTGTCCAAATACTGATTTTCCCAGGACCTTGTCTTCGCAGAGACTGTGGGATCGGCCGATCTGCGATCTAGCACGGAAATCACTTTTAGATACGTGTCCTAGTATCGCGGATCGTGCCCGTATTATTGCAGTCTCTGTATGGGAATCTGGGCTTTGGTTACAAGCTATGCCTTCTTTTAACACAGGTAGCCTTTTGGACCCGACTGCATTTCGTCTCGCCGTCAGTTTACGTTTGGGTGCAAGGTGCTTTGAGGCCCATCGCTGCCAGTGTGGTACTGTAGTTGATCAGCTCGGTCACCACGGTCTCTCCTGCTCAAGAAGTGCTGGGCGAATGGGTCGGCACGCTAGCCTGAATGACATCATACGCCGGGCTTTTGCCACCGCCAATGTTGCAGCTATACTCGAACCGAGTGGCCTTGCACGTGACGATGGTAAAAGGCCTGACGGTATGACACTTGTGCCCTGGAAGATGGGACGGCCCCTTGTGTGGGACGCGACTTGCGTTGACACAATGGCACCGTCACATCTTTCAGAGACACGGAGTAAGGCTGGCGCGGCGGCTCATTCAGCGGAACAGCACAAGCGGCGCAAATATGCTAATCTCGGTAGTGGTTACATATTTGAGCCGTTTGGAGTTGAGACGTTGGGTCCTTGGGGACCGGGAGCTCATCTTCTTTTCCAAGACTTATCAGAGCGCCTGGTTGACGCGACGCGTGACCAAAATGCTGGCGTTTATTTGGCGCAACGCATAAGCATTGCCATTCAGCGTGGTAATGCCGCCAGCATGCTGGGTACGCTGCCAACTGGTAGTGGGCTTGAACATTTGGATTATCTTTAGACCTTTTAATGGTCTCTAGGTAGTACAAATGTTCTTTTTGTGTAGCAGGCTAAGTAGTTTAGTTAGTTGTATTTTGTGCGTATTTTGTTTTATAACGAAATAAATTGTTGTCACTTTAAAAAAAAAAAAAAAAAAAAAAAAAAAAAAAAAAAAAAAAAAAAAAAAAACTTACTTTAATAACCGTAAAAAAAAAAAAAAAAAAAAAAAAAAAGTGTAAGCTATTTTTATGCGGTTGTAATTTTATCAATGTATTCTTTACTGTACACTAAACATGCACAATGAAAAAAAATAGGTACAATAAGCGGCCTAGTCGCTCTGGAAGCGATTTCTTCCAGACAACCTTATTCATATAAATTAGAGCATTGTTCACAACGATAGCTAGATTTACATAAATTATACAATTATGTTAAAAAATAAATAAAAACAAAAGACGATGATACGTATGATGGGTATTGTAAGAGTTTCAAGTTTGCATAAGCTTTGAGTAGATTATTGAAGGAAAAAAGGGGTTAGCCGCGGCGAATATGTAAAAGAAAAGAGTTCCACAAAAGTACAGCTGTAACATAAAATGATTCATTGAAGAAGGAGGATGAATATACGGGAGTACGAAGAGATAGATTATAAGAGCGATAAACCTATTCGAAAATCCTTTGTCTAACTTAAAATCTTCCCTTAGTCTTAACTTAGAAGTTGCCATGCGATAGCTTCAGCTCCCGTATTATGCGACCTTACAATAAGTGTGGACACGAGTAACACCGCGGTGCGCAAAGTTAGTAACTAATATTTCCTAAATTTTAAGTGATAGAACGAGGTCAACTTTATAATGTTCTAGCCTATAAATACTCTGTTTACCCTAATTACGTTAAGGGCAAGGTTACAACATATGTATGTAATATTTTTAATTTTTTTATAGGATAAGGGTGACAAACGAGCACACAGTCCACCTGATGGTAAGTGGTTGCTGTGGCCCATAGACATCTACATCTATCCTCTGTTACAAATCAAAATGAAGATGCGTTTTCACCCGTGAGGACTAGGATGGAATGCCTCATTTCCAGTAAAAAGGGCCTCCGGCCACCTGCACTCACCAAGCGAAACGCAGAGGTAAACCTCTACTTCTGGTATTATTATATTTCTTGCTGGTATTCTGTGAGGTCGTGGTACCACCCCGGTTCAAGCCGGCCCATCCATGGGACAGCAAAAGCTGTCGCGTGGCTCTACCACTGTTAAAATGTATGTATAATAAATATATTTATATGCTGAAATTCATTCTCTATACTCATCCCTTTAATTTTTTACTATTACAGTAAAACTTTAGAATTTATGGTGATGTAATGCATTAATAAAGGTTACTAGTATGACATCAGGCCATAAAAACTAAATTAACGCTACCGCAGTAAATAATGTAATAATAATTTAATAGCTCTATACAAAAAAGGAATTATAACCTTTAATTTAAAAAGATGATAGTATTATAACTGTCTTGTTTACTTTAGATACCAGATTGGCATATCCTAGCATCGTTAAAGGTTTGAGAGGTCTGATTAGCAGATAAATTGGCGACATTTGGATCGTCAATCCACCTACTAAGCGTGACGATAAAAACAAATGTTTCCTGTAGTAGCAAAAGCTCATATCTAGCAGAGTAACTTTCAAAGTCTAATGAATCACATATAGAAACCGTGTAGTGGCGTTGTAAGAATATCCACTATCCGATATCGTCCCGTGGGTGTCATAAGAGACGACAGTAGGAAATTGAGCAGGAAATGGGCAGCAGTATCTTCCAGATAATAACTCAAAATCATAAAAAATTGCGGTTACCAACCCGCCTGGCAAGCGTTTAAACTATAGCAAAATCCTCCCTGTAAGTAAAACTTTGGGGGTGACTTATGTACAGCAGTGGACTTTTATAGGCTGTAATGGATGGAGTGAAAGTGCTGTAAGTGTATTTTAATAGATACATTAATGCGCCGTCCTATAACTAAGACATCCTATAACTACTCATAAGAGTATGTTTAACCGCACGGTCGAACTGAGTATGTTTAAACGCACGGTCGAACGATCATTTTCGGCAAACGCACGCTTGATCGCGCGGGCGATAGCAATAGGACGGTGCCTGATGGACAGCAAGTAAAATTTACGTTTTATATTATAATAATAAAAGGGGCCAAGTGCGAGTCTGATTCGTCCACGAAGGGTTCCGTAGCAGCAAGTAACAAAATTTACGATTTATGACGTATTAAAAAAACTACTTTCTAGATCTTGTTCAAACCAATTTTTGGTGGAAGTTTACATGGTAATGTACATCATATATTTTTTTTAGTTTTCTTATTTTAGAAGTTACAGGTGGGGGTGGGGGGCACACATTTTACCACTTTGGAAGTGTCTCTTGCGCAAACTATTCAGTTAAAAAAAATGATATTAAAAATCTCAATATCATTTTTGAAGACCTTTCCATAGATACCCCACACGTATGGGTTTGATGAAAAATTTCTTTTTAATTTTCAGTTCTAAGTATGGAAACCCTCAAGATGTTATTTTCTATTTTTGTGTGAAAATCTTAATGCAATTCACAGAATACATCTACTTACCAAGTTTCAACAGCATAGTTCTTATAGTTTCGGAGAAAAATGGCTGTGACATACGGACGGACAGACAGACAGACATGACAAAGTTATAAGGGTTCCGTTTTTTGCCATTTGGCAACGGAACCCTAAAAAGCGACCCGCCTCGGCTTCGCCTGGATAGGATCTATTATTGTGGCCTTATTTAGATTCAGTATAGTCAATGACAATTTATTTAATTTTTTTTTCAAAAAAATATAATATGTGAGTTTTTCGGATAACATTTAGCCTAGATCCCTCCTGGCATTTTCTCTGTTTGTCAAGCTTTATCGCAACCGGTTCAGCCTTACTTGACATATTAACTTGGACAAACAGATAGACAAAAACTTTAAAAATGGTTATTTAAATCTTATTTTACTTTAAAGTTACAACTTACTAAGTTACACTCCTGGGCACAAGCCTCCTCTCAATTTTGAGGTTTTAGGTCTAGGAAAATTTCGCCGCGCTGCCCCAATGCGTGTTGGTAGAATCGATATGTTTTCGAAATATTTTTTAAATCTATAAGTCATGCAGGTTTCCTCAAGATGTTTTCTTTTACTGTAGAGCACGTGGTAAATCAGCACTTAAAATTTAATTAATAATTTCATAGGTTCCGGTGGGGTTCGAACACGGGTTGCTCGCGTAGTGTGATATTTACACACAACACAGACTATGAGCTACCACGGCTGCCTTATATCTTAATAGCATACAAATAACTGTCTGAGTGTAATAGATGCCAGTTATTTCAATTACAGACAGACACTTCAATTTTATGTATACATGTTGCCATGATATTGGCATTATCTATATAATGCCAATATCATGGCAACATATTCGATCGACAACATTGGGGAATATAACCACCGTGGTTACATAGTCATTGATCAACACCTATCTTAAGTGGACATAATCCCTTCATTTTGGCACTACGCAGCTAAATTTATAGGCCAAAAAAGGAAATATGCCATTTTTAACAGTTGCCGATATCTCCTGATAACGTTTTGGTGATACAGTTTGCGAAAAGTGTTTGAAATTTCAAAATTAATTTTTTTTAATAGGAAAAGGGTGACAAACGAGCACACAATCCACCTGATGGTAAGTGGTTGCTGCGGCCCATAGACATCTACATCTATCCTCTATTACAAATCAAAATGTAGATGCGTTGTCACCCGTGAGGACTAAGATGGAATGCCTCATTTCCAGAAAAAAGGGCCTCCGGCCACCTGCACTCACCAAGCGAAACGCAGAGGTAAATCTCTCCTTCACGCTGGTTTTCTGTGAGGTCATAGTACCACCCGGTTCGAGCCGGCCCATCCGTGAGACAGCAAAAGCTGCCTCGTGGCTCTACCATTGTTAAAAAAATAAGAAATAGCTATTAAGCTAGTCTATTTATTCATGAGTATTACAAAACAGAAACAATAATATACGTAAAAACATATTTAGGTCAATATTAAACAATCTAGTAGATAAAATTATATTTCATATTTACAAGGGAAAAATTATCATCAACAATTAAATGCCTAGCGTATTTGTGATAAGTTTGCCAGCTACACCTGCAGATCTATATCATGCATGTTTTATGAGCAATTACAGTCACCTTCACTTAGATATTATATATCAGTAGAATACCTATGTTCTCGTTTTATTTTACTATACTCGACCCTCGCAACTTAAATGAAACATAAATTATAAAACAATTTGTCAAAGAAAAACGCATTTGTAGTACGGATATTTCCAGTATGTTGTAGTTTCTTAGGATTTTGTTTCCATAAAATTGATGAAAATCTCTTTGGTTGTACTATTTTTATCTGGCTGGTTTTAATATCAATACATATAGGAAATAAAGAAAAAGAAAAAGTAAAAAAAACTTTCCCGCCATTTTTCAATTGTTTTCCTATCCGCTAAAGTGAGTGAATCTACCGAAGAAATTCGATACACTCAGCAGTTTTATTACAAAATAGTGAAACATACGACCCAAGCAGCGAAAAAAAATTATGACGTTTATGGACCTAATGCACTGTCAGTAAGAGTAGCACGAAGTTGGTTTAAGCATTTTCAGTCCGGAAGATTTTGATGTCAAATATACAGCTTGCTCTGATCCTCATACGGATAAAGTCGATGCCATTTTTGAAAAAGTAGAACAAGATCAGCATATTAGTTGTTACGACATAGCCGAGGAATTGAGGATTGACCACAAAACAGTTTTGACCCATTTGAAAAAGTCTGGCTACACAAAAAAGGTGGATATTTAGGTACCATACGAGCTCACTGAAAGAAACCTAATGAATCGTGTACTCACAAGAACGTGCGAATGAGATCATGGTCAAAGGGTAGTCAAGCTCCACAGACTGTAGCGAAACCCAGATTAACACGCTATAAGGTGATGTTGTGTGTATGGTGGGATTGGAAGGGCATCGTTTATTAAGAACTTTTACCGCCGGGCAAAAACATCGATTCGGATCTCTACTGTCAACAACTAATAAGACTCGAGCAAGAAATTGAGAAAAAACGACCGGAATTGATCAACAGAAAAAGAGTGGTCTTTTTCATTATGATAACGCCAGACCACACACGTCTCACTCAGCAAAAATTGAGAGAGCTTGGTTGGGAAGTGTTGATGCATCCACCATATATTCTTGACCTTGCACACTCAGATTTTTACCTGTTTCGGTCTCTTCAGAATTCTTTAGGTAGTGTTAATTTGACATCACGAGAGGATTGTCAAAAATACTTGACGCATTTTTGATCTATTTTTTTTGATGGCAATAAGTTAGCAATAATTTATCGAACAAAATAGCACATAAGAGTATATATTATAATTAAATGTTTTTTTATTGGATAGGGTGACAAACAAGCACACAGTCCACCTGATGGTAAGTGGTTGCCGCGGACCATAGGACATCTACATCTGTCCTCATTTGCGAATTAAAATGCAGATGCGATGTCACCCGTGAGGACTAAGATGGAGTGTCACTTTTCCAGTTAAAAGAGTCTCCGGTTTCCTACATTCACCATACGAAACTCAGCAGTGTTAAGCTTCTATTTTACGCTTGTATTCTTTGAGAGCATGGTCCCTCCCCGGTCGAGCCAACCCTTTCGTGCTACAACTATACTACTAATATAGCTACAGCATGGCTCGACCACGTTTTAAAGAGATACTTTTTTTCTTGTAAATAATATTTATTATTTTAAACGGAACACAGTGTGATTTAAAATACTAAATACCAGACAACTAATTCAAATAGATATGCATTATATAGAACTAAGGGCTTGTAGTACCGCTATAATAAATTTATAGCGATATTACAAGTCTTCTATTTTAGTATAACACCTATTCAAAGAAAAACTTCTATCGGTATTTGGACGGTGTAGTCCAATCCGTGGGACACTCATAAGAAACACAACCATCATCATCATCATCATTACAGCCTTTCATAAGTCCACTGCTGAACATAGGCCTCCCCCAAGGAATGCCACAAAGCACGGTCCTGAGCCACCTGCATCCATCGACTTCCTGCATGTCTTACCAGGTCATCACTCCATCTCGTGGAGGGTCGCCCTACACTTCGCCTACCGGTACGAGGCTGCCACTCAAGAACCTTTCTTCCCCATCGGTTTTTTTTATAGGATAAGAGTGACAAACAAGTACACAGTCCACCTGATGGTAAGTGGTTGCTGCGGCCCATAGACATCTACATCTATCCTCTATTACAAATCAAAATGCAAATGCGTTGTCACCCGTGAGGACTAAGATGGAATGCCTCATTTCCAGTAAAAAGGGCCTCCGGCCACCTGCACTCACCAAGCGAAACGCAGAGGTAAACCTCTACTTCACGCTGGTATTCTTTGAGGTCGTGGTACCACCCCGGTTCGAGCCGGCCCATCCGTGCGACAGCAAAAGTTGCCGCGTGGCTCTACCACTGATGTCGGTTCTTCGAGCTATATGGCCGGCCCACTGCCACTTCAGCTTACTAATCCGTTGGGCTATGTCGGTTACTCTGGTTCTACTGCGGTTCTAAGTACAACCAACCAACCATAAAAGAAACAAACCAGATGTCTGGAAGCGTCTTGCTACTAAATAATTGCGGTTTTTGAGGTGCTCTACGTTCAGCAGTGGACTTTAATAGGCTGTAATGAATCGGTATTTGGAAAATAGCACTGTTGGTGAAATCAGTTAGGAGTATATCATCACTTTGTCACAGAAATATGAATGATCCAATATTATGAGGCCCTAATTAACATCAGGATTTAATATCCTGTTATTTTGTTATTTGCAAAAAATACATGAAAATTAATGAAATTATAATATTCATCTCTTGTTACAGAAGTATATTTCGAGAAACAGCGCTACGATGGATGGTACAATAACCGAGCCTATCCTGATTGGGGATCCATCGGTAAGTATTTAAATACAACTTACAATTCATATTTGAATATTTTTGTATATAAAGATAAATTTCGTACCATAAATATAATAAAATAAATAATTTATATTATAGACAGGCACAATAAGTAAAATAAACATTTCGATAAAACGGTTGTTCATAACCTTATTCAAAAAACAGCTTATCTTTATAATTCTGACTATAGTCTTGTTATATGAACGCTAAAACCTGTGCTAGAACAATATGCCTGATTGTGACATATTGATAAATTAAAGTACCTGAGACATGTTGGTATTTTTTATCAGTCGTCATTGTCTTGTCGGTATTCAGGTCTAATCCCAGTATTTGATTTATCTATATGACCTCCATCTCCGAGCAAAGTTAAGCCAGAGTTATTGAGCTGATTAGTACGACTGAATATGGTTTATAAATCCGTGCTTAATTCGAAATTATAACCGTCGCTGAAAACTAAGGGAGAGAAAATTAAACAGGTATGGGCTTTTACTACCGAAAAGAAGAAAGTATACATTTAATAACTCAAATATACAATATTTTATTTTATACAATATTAAAAACTATAATAAAAAAAATTAAAACTAGTAACTTAATTATCATACAGTCCTACTCCCTTAATATAATTTAAATGACTATATAATTCAAATGCATCATTGGCTACTTAAGTAAATACATTGTTGTAAGTAAAAAATTTGATATCTAATAATTAAAAGCGATAGCCATTTTAAATTTATTACACACAATTTAACACAAAAATTAAAAGTTAAGTTGCAACTCAATACGTCTCACAGCTGGGCGCATGCATCCTCTCATTTATAAGAGTATTATGAAGCAATTTCTCTGACTCGCTTTTTCAGTGAGTGACCTCACATTTTCTCAAAACTTTATTTTAGAACATGGATTTTCTCATGATATTTCCTTTAGTAGTGGGACATGTGGTCAATCAGCATTAAAATTACAATTAACATTTTTACTGATGCCGGTAGAAATCGAACATGGGTCGTGCTTAGAAAATTTATTTTAATTTAATATTAACGAAACAACTTAGAAAACTCTAATTACCACAAAATCAACTTTCCTGAGAATCTTCTGAATCATGAGTTGTGGACTAAAATTGTCTGCGAAGTGAACATTTATACAAAACCGATATTGTTGGATTGCGGCTGTCTGTCTACATTTTTATTTATAGGATAAAGGTGACAAACGAGCACTGATGGTAAGTGGTTGCTGCGGCCCATAGACATCTACATCTATCCTCATTTGCGAATCAAAATGCACATGCGTTGTCACCCGTGAGGACTAAGATGGAATGCCTCATTTCCAGTAAAAAGGGCCTCCGGCCACCTGCACTCACCAAGCGAAACGCAGAGGTAAACCTCTACTTTACGCTGGTATTCTGTGAGGTCGTGGTACCACCCCGGTTCGAGCAGGCCCATGCGTGCGACAGCAAAACTCTGCCGCGTGGCTCTACCACTGTTCCAGTTTTACTTTCACATCCTAGCCTATCTTTGATCATAGACTAGAAAAATTGAGTGAACTAGTTGCTCAATAAAAACAAGTATGACACGCGATAGTTATTTTCAGTATTTTATTATTTCCAACAGTATCCAAAAGATAAGCTGTGGTTAAAATCGGTAAAGTGACAATCATTTTTATGATCGTATTTCAAAATTATCTTTACACTAAACCTTAAATCTACGCGGAAAGGTCATAGTCACCGATTATTTAGATCATAAAGTTATCAATTCGTTTATATTTTGAAGTGTCTAGTGATCCGATGATAGGACGAATATTTTATTTATTTATGCGGCAATTAGGATTTAATAAATATAATACTTTCTAAGCTTAACCAACTGCAATCGGTGTTGACCTTGTTGTAACCGGCTAATTCTTTTAATATTTTTTATTAAAAAATATAAATAGAAAAATAATAAATCAAATCAAATAATTCGTTCGATTACTGGATTAATTAAAAAAAAGTTTTATCCATCAGCCTTTATTTTGACCATGATTTGTAAATAAAGTAAAACTCATAACTTTTATTACCTTAACTGTCTTGCTGCATTATTATCAGTCCATCTAGTGATATAATAAAGTGACATTATTTACAATTCATTATAATATTACTGCAATAAACATATGTAATCTCAAATAATATACCTACTGCTCAACAATACAAAAATTAACAAGTGCGTGAATTTATTTACGAAGCTGTCACCTACATTTAGATAACATTAGTCAGCGTTCTCAGGAAAGGCTACTTGCATTGAAGAGTAAAATTAGCGGTTATACTAATTTGTTGCCTTATGTTAATAAATATTAATAGAATATATTATTAATGATAAGAAACTGTACAGAGCAATATACTGTAATAAATTGTTAAAAATCGATATGACTATAAGAATATTACTTTCAACTAAAAGACTTCAACGCGTGCTGGTATATTGTTTCGGTTTCGTTAAACCTGTAAATTAAGAGCAAACAAGTTTTTTGTTTTTGTATATTTTATGCAATTGCTAGTGAAAACAGTTAATGATAATATATAAAACTACATGAATAAACATGAAAATAAATGACACCTGGAAAAAAGTTCCGTGCAAAATATTCCATCATACGATTAAAGGGAAATCATTGACAGAGATACATATAATATGAATATTAAATAAATGTAATATAACTAAACTAAAAAATTAAGAATATTGATTTGGATCTCTGCACTACATAGAACACGGTTTATACGTAAAAGAGTCACCTGTACGACTTTATACGTGATTTGAAATTCAATGACGTTGTATTTTAGTTGTCTACTGTATTGTCTCATCAATTTTCCATTATAGCGAGAGTAGTCTTAATTTGCGATTTAAATCAATACAAGAAACTTACTCAGCCGTATCATGTCTAATAAATGTTTCGATTATTTCAGATACAAAGTAATAATTATATTTTTTATTATTTATTAGTATTCGATTGTACCATTGAACACTACTAACGTTTCGAACCGTTGTGGCTTCGTTTCTTTCTTTGTATGTACACACATAAAGACAGTAACATCCAGATTTACATTATACTTATATACATACACTAATCTTTAAATTCCTCTTCCCTATCCCTACTTTATATTTTTTTTTGTAAATTGTAGTAAGTTCACTCGACAACTGGCGCCGGTGTTGAGCTAATCAAACATTCTTTCTGTGCATGGGAAAATACAAGAGATGTTTTGAGTATATTTTGTGATCTTTCCAAGGCTTTCAACAGTGTTCACCATGAGACATTAATCAGGAAGCTACATCATTACGGTGTAAAAACATAGCGCTTAAATTTATAATGTCATTTCTAAATAATAGAACGCAAACAGTTGTTATTAATGGATGCAGTACTTACGGATCAGTAGTATCTATGGGTGTTCCTATGGCTCAGTTCTTGGTCCTTTCTGTTCTTAATTTATATTAATGACTTACCTTACCTGGCAGGGAATAACCATGACATAGTTTTTTTTCTGATGATATTTCGTTGATATGACGAAGTAAATAATGCTATGTCAAAATGAATACACTTTTTAAACGGAAATAAAACGATATATATTAAATTCACAACATCAAATCTCACACAGGTGAATACCATAATCATCATCATCATCATTACAGCCTTTCATATGTCCACCGCTGAACATAGGCCTCCCCCAAGGAATGCCACAAAGCACGGTCCTGAGCCACCTGCATCCATCACCTTGCTGCATGTCTTACCAGGTCGTCACTCCATCTAGTGGGGGGTCGCCCTACACTTCGCCTACCGGTACGAGGCTGCCACTCGAGAACCTTTCTTCCCCATTGGCTGTCGGTTCTTCGAGATATATGGCCGGCCCACTGCCACTTCAGCTTACTAATCCGTTGGGCTATGTCGGTTACTCTGGTTCTACTGCGGATATCCTCATTTCTAAGTTTATCACGCAGAGAAACCCCGAGCATAGCCCTCGCCATAGCTCGCTGAGCAACCTTGAGCTTTCTCATATGGCCAGCAGTGAAGGACCACGTCTCAGATCCGTAAATCATCACTGGAAACACGCACTGGTTGTAAGTTTCGTTTTCAGGTTTTGAGGTATGTCTAACGAGAAGATGTGTCGTAGTTTCCCGAACGCTGCCCAGCCGAGTTGAATCCGTCGATTGACCTCTCGGTCGAAGTTGGACTTACCTAGTCGGACTATTTGTCCCAGGTAAATATACTCGTCAACAACTTCGAGCTTAGTGTTTCCAACAACTACCGGCGTAGGTGTGATACATGATTTTTGTTTTGTCCATGTTCATCTTAAGACCTATCCGTTGAGAGACACTTTTGAGGTCATTGAGCATAGTGCTTAGGTCCTCCAGAGATTCTGCCACAAGGACTATATCGTCGGCGAATCGAAGGTGACTAATGTACAGGCCATTGATGTTAATACCGCATCCTTTCCAGTCCAGTAGCTTGAAAACGTCTTCCAAAGCAACGGTGAAGAGTTTTGGGAATATAACGTCACCCTGTCTTACACCTCTCTGCAGTTGGATAGGTTTCGTACTCTGATTCTGTACTCGGATAGCCATCGTAGCTCTATTGTACAAACACTTCTCATAGTCCACATACGCCAGACATAGTGGCAAATTGTACTCCTCGGACTTCTGTACAATTTGCCAAAGGGTGTGTATGTGGTCAATGGTACTAAAGCCTTTTCGGAAACCGGCTTGTTCGGGAGGCAGGAAGTCGTCAAGTCTGCGTGCGAGACGATTCGTAATAACTCTCGAAAACAGCACATAGCCGTTTTTAAGGTGCTGGAGAGCCATTCTAATCTCGCTTATACTGATGTCCGGGATATCTTCGGAATAGTGTCGGATAAGACTCGCTCTTAGATCGTTACTCACACTTGCGTGTGGCTCCAACCATGACGTGTACAGCTGCCCATAGAACCTCTCAATCGCACTCAATAAATCTCAGATGTCCCGGAAACGATGCTCCCACATTCGGTCTTCAGCTTTGACAGTTGGCTTTTTCTGGCAGACAGATTCCTGGCAAAGACTTTGGAGCCTTGGTTCCGCTCGATCGCTTCTTCAATACAAGCTGTATTGAAGTTGCGTAGGTCCCGCCGCATGCTTTTAGAGAACTGTCTGTTCAGTTGCCTGTATGCTGTCAAATCTGTTGAAGAATGTAGCTTCATCTCCCGTCTAACAGCTATAAGATTAAGAATGTGATCGGAGAGTTATTGTGTTCTTTTGCGGCGGGTCTTAGCTTCGTCAAAAAGTCAAAAAGTCAAAACTTAGCTCCGACCGCATGGACAGTTTCCATGAGCTTGTCGTTCATATCGTCCACTTCACTGCAGTCTTCTAGGCACTGAAAACGGTTTCGTAGCTCGAGCTGAAAGGTTTCGGGACTCTGGAACAGAGCACGAGGGGGACGGAGCGTTGACTTCATTAGACGAGACCTCTCCAACTTAACGTTTAGGTTTAGTGTGCCTCTAACCGTTCGATGATCGCTACTAATTTTCACCCTCGCGATCACGGAGACATCACTGAACAGTTGTCGTCTGGTCGTCATAATGAAGTCAATCTCATTTTTTGTCGAACCGTCAGGGCTTGACCAGGTCCACTTCCTGTGGGGCCGCATCCCGAAGAAAGAGTTTATCATAAAGAGTTCCTCTTTCTCCATGAAGTCGGCCAGCTGCTGGCCCCTTGCGTTCCGTTGCCCTATTCCAAATTTCCCTACTTTCAGCTCACCGTTCTCTCTTGTGCCTAGTTTTGCATTGAAGTCTTCCATTAACACCGTATAGTGGGTTTTGGAGGAATGCACGGCTCTAGATATATCCTCATACATTTCCTCTACCTCCTCATCGGGATGTGCCGAGGTTGGTGCGTAAACCTGTATGACCTTCAGCGAATACCGTTTGGTGATTCTGAGTATAAGGTACGCAACCCTCGTTGAGACACTCTCAATCTTTACGACGTTGTTAACGAGAGACTTGTGAACGATAAATTCAACACCTCCTTGGAACAGATGGTCGCCCTCCCGGTGATAGAGCAATTTGCCGGATTCAAGGATTACCGTGTCCTCCCCCTCTCTTCGGACCTCGGATAATCCTATGATATGCCATGGTAATTTGCCTATCTCTTCTTCCAGTTCCACGATCTTCTCGTCAGTCCTCAGGGTGCGTGCGTTGTATGTTGCCAGGTCGAGTCGTCTTAGGTGCCAACTGAACCTCCACCGGAGATTCTTAGCATCCCCTGCCCCGCCGTTACCATGGTCGCCACCGTAGCCAGGAATAGCAGGGCCGCCGGGGACTGGGGGCCGTCTTTGTGTATTTTTTGTCATGGATGGTATTTGCCATAGTTGCCACGCTTGGCAAGCGGGTTGGAAACCGTAGTTTTTTTATGTATATTTGGTGAATACCAGTGTGCTTTAAAATAGGGGAGAGCTGAGTCTTGATGAATCCAATGTTTTTCTCGGTATTACAGTTGTTGCGAAGCTTCAATGAAATCTTCATATATCGAAACCAAAAAGTAAACTTAGTTGTAAAGCATATGCTGTAAAAAACAACAGAACAAAACAGATAGATTAGTTTATTTTAGTTACTTCCCTAGCATAATGTCATATGTGGTAATGCGACTGACATTGAAACTATCTTTGTTTTGCAGAAAAGAGCCATTAGAGCTTTTTAAATTCTAGATCTGAAGGAATCCCTTAGAGCAAAATTTAAAGAAATAAATAAATAAACTTTGGCTTCTCAATATATTTATGAAAATTTAATGACACACAAAAACAAAAATTGTTTTATTAAAAATAGTGAAGTGATGTACATTCTGTAATTACAAGGAACAAGCACAAGTTACTTATACCAGTTACTCAACTTCAAAAAGTTAGTAATTCCTTCATGGGGTAATGTATACTCTTTTATAACAGAGTTCCAGAAAATATGGAGAAGTTATCTATCAAAAAGTTTATAGTTTTAATAAAAAAAAATTAATAAGGGTTACTATACTATATTATACATGATTTATAATAACCCCTGTAAATGAGGTGATCGCTACCATGCTGTTTCTAATAATTTTTGTATTTTACTGTACAATTATATTATAAATAAATTTAAAAAAAGTTCAAATATTACCTAATAATTTCCACACCAGGCCTATGTTCAGCAGTGGTCTTATGCAGGGTTGTAATGATCATGATGAATTTCCAAATGATAGCTTCTGAAATCGAGTCTTTAATTCTTAGGTAAAATAAAGAGTAAATTTTTCTTTAAATTTATATGGGTCCACAAAGAAATATGATCTATTTAATAAAGAAATTATTTTTATAGAATATCGGTTTATTTAAAACATATTTAAATCGGTTCAGCCATTTCAGAGAAATATGTGAACATACAGCCGTTGTAGCTCAGATGGTTAGCACTCGCTGTAAGTTTCACAGTACGCGAGAAACCCGGGTTCGACCCCCGCCGGCACCAATGAAATTGTTAATTGCAATTTTAAGTGTTGATTTACCACGTGCTCGGTGGTGAAGGAAAACATCGTGAGGAAACCTGCATGTCTGACAAATAAGAAAAAATATATATTTTAAAGACATGTGAAATTCGCCAACACGCATCAGGGCACCGCGGCGGACCTTTCCTCACTCTAAAACCCTCTCAGAAATGAGAAGAGGCCTGTGACCAGTAGTGGGACGTGTATATAGGCTGTAACCTTAACCAACTTTAACTTTTATGTGAACATACATAAAAAAGCATACGCTTCGAATTTAGCACCTTTTCTTTTATTGAACACGTTTAAAATAGCATGTAACCTGTAAATGTAGTTAATAAGAAAAATATGTGACCCAGATAATGTACGTGTATCATTGCTACTGATCTATTGGAAAGTCACGTTGATTAGTCAAATGTTGCGTCACGTTTGGTCGCGAATCTAACGTACAAACATACCTAGATAAAGGCTAATTTAATTTGTCATCGTTAGGTTGTGCAACTGATGGTAGTCATTGTAAATAGACGCGTTGGTATGTGCTTTCAACGAACGCTGGATAAAATATCGTATGTGACGTGCAGACAAAAACTAATTAATGTGCTCGTGTTAACCATTTATTATACTCTTAAACGCTCAAGTTTTCTTAGCTGATAACTATTTTTTTAATTATATTTAAAGCTTATGTATTAAATATTTTTACTAGATAGTGGAACTCTTTTTATACCTAGGATTTCATCCGGGTCAGTACCACCTTTTCACCTACTACTTACTTGAGTTGTGCCTAGGTTTATTTAGATACTTTTTAGGTTTAGTTAGGGCCGTATTTGACAGTAGCAATAAACAGCAAAAAGTGGCAATTTCATTGGTGTCCTTGGGCTACAGTGAGTACACTACAGTACTACGGCCTTACTTTTGAGTGATCTGTTAATTTTATTCGAAAATAATAATAATAGCACTCCGTTTGTCTCTGTCTTCGTATTCTGTAATTTACAGTTCCATATCAATTTGTAATTATTTTACATTCTTATCCTTATAAGCTCACAGCGCAATGCATGTAGATATTATGAAAAACGCATAGGCAGCTTTAATGAGTAAAACCGGTTATTTACGACACCTTCTAGAAGAGAACGCAATTGGGTTATTTTCACTAATCAAAGGAATTATCACACTATTAAAACTTTATATTAGGTTAACAACTGTGTGTAAAACACATGCAGTTTTTGGGGGGAAAATGGTCAGGATCAGGGTCAGAAACAATAACCTTAAAAAGTAAAAAAATAGATAGGCAATTTAACTTAAAGCTTACAGCTCTTACAAGTCATGTACGTGATCGTATTTAATAATTTATATTATTTTAGGTATCATTTACGAATAAATTTATTTACATATTCCAGGGCCACTTTTGTAAGTTGTCATTATAAAGCACTACGTGTTGTATTGATGTTTATGAGTTTTATTACTGACAGTTTTCTATTGACTTCGTGACATATACAGCCTCACCCTATATCATTAAGTCATAAAGAACGTAACGTATGTTACTCGTATATGTTGGTTGGCAATTATTATAATTTACGAAGGTGATATATATTGACCGCAATCGAATATCTCGCTTCTAACATATTATTATAAATTTTGTTCATGACGATGTAATGCGAAAAAGTGCCAAGTTAACTTTTAATAATATAGCTGTGAGTTGCCCCATGGTAACATGCATTTATATCATCAGTAGGATAATTTGAAGAGAATCGCATAAAAAATTGAGGTGGAATAGTTTTCGGTACTCATACGCCGATTCCTCCTGGATTATATTGCACTGCGCCGCTTTTCGCCTGTGCACTCGAAACGTGGTTGACGATGGAGCCTTGGACCATTACCATCACTGGGCCGGAAATGTTTTTACCTTGTACCACCCTGGTACCTTCGCGTATCGGGGTAAGTCATTGCAGAGGTAAAGATTGAAACTGTGTAGGACAACGCGCTTGTTTTCCGGCGGGTTTTGCCTGAGGAAGAGAACGGGGCTGCCTCGGGGTGACTAGCGCTGATAGGAACTTTGAGTGACACACCCGACTTCTCTCTTATACTGGTTGTTGGTACTGTTGGTAGGATGCATCAACTGATGGATGTAGTAGATTAACCTATTTCAGATACTTTCCCAATATAAATTTCTTATAGTATTTTATCGTCGGAACATGCAGCTGACACATTTTTAAATTTGTAATTAAAAGGCAATACGTGCAATTTATAAGTGAATTATTTAAAGAAATTACAATTCGAAATTTTACAAGTCAGCATATAAATATTATAAAAATAGTATGTATGTATGTAAAAATAAAATGTATAATCCAAAAATATAACAGCAAAAAACTCATAGTGCTGACTTCCTCGTGCTAGCCTCTTACGAGCAAGCGCAGCTCGACGAACCTATTCTAGATATAGTGAATATCTGCTAAAACACCCAGGTAATCAATGGTTGCAGGTGGTTCTGGACCGTAATTGATTGTCTATGGTTGAAGCCTACCATCAGCACTGTGATGGGCAATAAAGACAAGATGTGTATGTGTGTGTGTGTGTGTGTGTCTGATCTAAATTTATATTTGGGTGTCTTTTAATATGAAGCTAAGCCAGTACATTTTACAATCTTAGGCTAGATTAGCATCATGTGGGACCACTGGCTTATATTAGTTAAAAATAATCACAATTCACATAGACCATACATTTGTATTTTTGCGCATATGAGGCGCTCATAAATATTAGAATCCTAATCCGTTGTAATTTTTTCTAAATACAGTAAATAAGTAGTAGTAGTTGTAATAAATATACTAATCGTCATTTAGCATTACATATTAGTATATAGTATCTTTAAAATAATTTATAAATGCAGATAGATTTTTGTCTACGTGATGCATGAGATAAAATACTCTATATACAAACGACTTATTTGCTAAGTTCAGTAAAAGTCAAAGTTCAGTCAAAGTATTAATTGCAGCATAATTGAACGGGTCATCAAATTTATCGGAACATATAATAGTTCACTTAACCTAAAAGGAAATCCTGAACTTGATCGTCTCTTAAAACAAAGTAGAGCAAAGATATTGAGAAATTGATGAAAGTAATTTAATAAAATGTAAAATTTTATTACTATTGGGTTCGAATATCAGTTGAGGCCAATATTTGTGCTAAAACACAAACTTTGGTCAAATGAAAAACCAATGAAAATAAAAAGACTTAATTTATTAAAGTTGTATCTTATACACTTCCCAATGTTGGGTACAGGCTTCTTCTTAATCTCCAAAGGTTTTAGCACGTTGCACCACTCTGCCCCAGTGCATGTTAGTGGATCAGTATTTGAATTAAACACTACTCATACTTTATAACATAAAGCAATTCCTCATGCAAATCCGTCATACTTCAAGTCAGCGTCTAAAATATCCTGTGTAGATGTTGACAATTTCCAACAACGTTTAATATGCTCGCCGTGGTCGAAACCGAATAGAAATAAAAAAATTAAATAAGAACATAACTTGAGTTTATTCAAATCAGAACCTAATCCCAAAAAATTTGATCCTCGTACAATTCTTTTGGATTTGAATGTAGCATATAGGCATGATTCGGCTGTAGTGTGTATAAGAGATTTAATGGCCATGGACACAATGAGATACAAATTTTAGGTTACAGTTACAACACTATGTCACACAAATAAAATATTACATACGACCTAACATATAAATAAGTCACAGGTATATGTTCTTCTTCTTCAGAAGTTCATAAAACAAAATGCTGGACATGATTTGCCAACACGATTGGCGTATTGGCGTCACAGACAAGTATAATGTTTTTTTTTTAAATTCCATTAATATTTGCGTCACTTTTATAAATTCACTCAAACATTCTTTCCAAAATAAAATATCTTTTCACGCTTTTACCATATTCGGTTTTATGAAAGTTATTTATCTGGGTTAGTGTATACAATTTCCAAATACTTGAATCCTTTTACCTTTAATTGCATTTTGTTAAACCTTTTCTTTATCTTCGATTTACAAGCTTGAGTGGAACCGTAACGAGCCGAAGCCCAGGGGCGAGCACTTAACTCGAGTTCGATTTCCGCCGACACAAATAAATTGCTAATTGAAATTTAAGTGCTGTTTCACTAACTGAATACTAAGTAACTAACAGTTTTTTTTTTTACATAAAGTTGACAAACCAGCACACAGTCCACCTGTAGGTAAGTGCATGCTGTGGCCCATAGACATGTACATCTATCCTCGATTAAGGATCAAGAACCAGATACGTTGTCACCCCTAAGGACTAAGATTGAATGTACCGTTTTAGTAGGAAGGGTCTCCGGTTCTCTACACTCCCATATTAAATACAGCAAGCAGCATTAAACTACTTAATCTTTAATCTTTTCTGAGAGCCGGTATCCCGTCAAATCCAACCATTCGTGCTACATAAAAGAAAATTTACTACTATCTGACTTCAATATTTCTGAAACGCAGGACGAAGTAAAAAGAAACTCAAGACAAGAGCTTTTTTTAAGTTAACGTTCTTATATACATTTATAGGATTTGATCATACAAAATCAACCATTAACAGCATCTTAGTGATAAAAATTCAAAATAATAAAAAACATACGTTTGCCAATACGCTTGTTAAGTATGGCAATCATAGTAAATGCCTATATTCAGCAGTGAACTTGATATGTTGTAATGATAATGATAATGACCATATAAAATAAGGACGAGATTTAACAAACGTAAACTTTGATTTTCTGTTTTCTGTTTCATCAAAATAAATATGTAAGGTTTATTAAAAATTATTACAATAACGTTATTTTCATGTTATATACGGTTATTATTATAATGTTGATCATTTTTATTATCATTAATAATATAAATAATTTTACATTGTTTAATATCTTTTGACGGCTCAATAGCGCAGTAGAGAAGCGTTTCGTTGCAGCGCTGTGGACTGCGAGTACAAATCTTGCACTGAACAAGTATTTATAAGGCCTTCAAATTATTGTTTCGAGTCTGGATATTTGTCCGTGTGTAATTATCATTCATGTGTTTAAAATGGCTTCACGTTAGAGGGGAAATTTCTAGTGCAGTAAATTTTTGTAAAAGAAGGTAGAGAATAATATTCGAATTGAATTTACAAAACTATGTTTTAAATTTTATTGAATGAATTAAAGGTATCATAAATAAGTTTGGTTTTATTCACAGGCAGTAGGTTGACACGCAAGACACCTGCAGCCTACGCTGATGGTGTGTACATGATGGCTGGTGCAGACAGGCCGGGAGCTCGGACCCTTTCGAAACTGTTCATGCGCGGCCAAGATGGGTTACCATCTTTATCAAACAGAACGGCACTGCTAGCATTCTTCGGTAAGTAAATAATTTTATATATTATAGGTACTAAAAAAATAAACGAAATTGTAGTTTATATAAAAAGTGGATATGTAGCCTATACCCCAACTTCCAAATTCTTAAAATTATCGTTATCGTTACGTTACAGCCTATTAAAGTCCACTGCTGAACACAGGCATCCCCCATATATTGCGTCATAAATATTAAAATTTTTAATTTTTAATTGCCGTTAAATTACACATTATTCATTGGTTATTTATATTATGATTCAACAAGTATTACGAGTATATGTGCTCGCGGCGTAGTGCCAAGAATGTTGTCCTTTTCTTTTGCTGTAACCTCAAAGTTTCATCCCCAAATTGAAGTATGTTAGATATATCCATGGCTGCAGTAGCCCCTTCCATTCAGCAAACTATTAGCTCACTTGTCTAATTATATAAAATATATTAAGTATAAAGTGCCATAATACCATTAAATTGTAAGAACAATGATTTATAAATCTCTATATCTACAGGTCAAGTTGTAACGGGTGAGGTGGTAATGGCATCCGAATCCGGTTGCCCTATCGAGCATCATCGTATACCAGTAGATAAATGCGATCATATGTACGACCCTGAGTGCGAAGGCGTTAAGCACATGCCCTTCCTGAGAGCAGCATATGATCGTGAAACAGGACAAAGTCCAAACAGCCCTCGAGAACAAGTAAGCTGGAATTTCCTCCATTTTTGTGATGTCTTTTCTTCCTTATCATTCATTTTCAATCCATCGTGGAATATAAGTCGTTCGTCGCAAGATTTTACTTACAATTATCACGCTGATAACGATGGATCCTGTTTGATATAATGATGATCTATATAATTGAATCAAAAGGCCCTATATATAAAGGTAGTAACTATATGGTATCATCACTTTAATAAGTGATGATACCAGTGATATAGTTAAGCTGTAATAGCTTCTTGAGATCTGTCGCAACAATTACTGCATGAGTAAAGAATTCCCCGGAACAATTTTTTGAAATCCATAAAAACACTTGTGATCTTTTTGGGATTCGAACCAAAGCAAAGTCCCGAAATTCCGGTGTCACACTAGTCACTGCGCTAATGAGCCGCTCTGTGTAAATAGATTAAAATTGTGTTTCAATTGCTGCGAGTTCCAAAGACACATATGGAGATTTTTAAGAGCAATAATCGTATCCATGATAATGCAAATACCGCAAATGCCACAAAATCCTAAAGTCTCCTACGCTATCGGAGATATAGTGTAATTAAAAGTTTAGTGTAAAATAATTTGCGATAAATGAGGTTTTCATCAATATTAATATGATTGCAGCATAGCTGTGTAATGATATCAGACATGATAATCGTCTTTTTCACGATAATAATAATAATAAAATTATTGTTTTTCACATACCATATACGAACATAAATCATATTGAAGCTCTATAACCCGTGATGGTTGAAAACTGTGTTACAGGCTACAGCATATTCCCCATTTTCAGTGACACATGATTATTCTATGTTAGTTTCATGTTTTTTAATATTTCAGGGAAATTTTAACAGAATCTCTTACCACTATCCCTACCGAATGGCGTTTTTTATTCAACTAATACAATTGCAAGCTGTACCTGGTCTACTTCTAAGTAGAAAGGGAGTCCTAACACATATCTAATATACGAGTATATTAGTAAAAAACAAATAAAAGTAATATAAATTATTATGCATATGTGTATGTGTTATTTTCACATATATATTTATGTAGAAGTGGAATTACGTACCTAATATGTATGTGCAACGTTCTAAATTCTTTAAACGGGAAACACTCGAGAATTTGACTTCCTTTGTACTAGATTTTATATCTTACACGTTGCTGAGTGATCCAATAATTATATACCAATTAAAGTTAATTTAATGTAAACTTTAACATCAAAGGTAACTTGATCATTATTTCTGTTCGTTGACGGAAAAAATGCGGGTATTAAAAACGATTATACCTAACCCAAATTGCAACTTAGTTTTAGTAAGTTACATAAATTAAAGATTCATTCATTCCTTCATTCATAACAGCCTATTACTCCCCGAAACATTGACAAATTAACTAATATCATAATTAGTGCAGTAACCCTACTGACTACTGTCATTGACTATCAAAAAGCTTAAAAATATTATGCGATTTTTTTAATGAGTGTTATTATACTACCAAAGGGTAGATGATTGATAATAAACCCTGGGAATGAGGTGATCGCTAGCATGTTGTCCATGTTCATGTTTACAATGGATAGTCCCTGTTTTTATTATTACCGCAATTGAAACAGATTTGATATCCAACAAGGTCTGTCAAAAGAACTGCCTACCTAAGAAGATTAAAGAATATATTAGTTAAATGAAATTGAAACATTTGACAAGAGAATGCTTCATAATATATATTTAATTACTCTAAGGCGCTATCATCTGCTGGGAATAAAGATAAACACAATTGTTCCCTTGAATGAATAGCATTTGCTTAAAAACATAATTATGAATTCAAATTTACTAAAACACGACCCTGTTTTCATATTTCACTATTTAATACACTACCTTTTTATTTTTTACAATTTTATTTTTGACAATTTAAAATAAAAATTATTATTTCACCATCTCATCAGCTTTTCAAATCTACTGTTGGGCACAGTCTTTTAAAATGCGGCACCTGGAAGATCACTTTGGGTAAACAAGTTATTGACCGCAGAGCCGATATCATCGTACTAGTAATGCTGCTTCTCATTCTTTGAAATTTAGGTTCAATGTTTACGGATGAGTGCCACTAGACAAAGCATTGTCCCAAGTATTATTAGTATATATTTTATTTTTAGGTCTCTTGCAATACTGGTCATCCTATCCTAAGTTTTGACTCGAAAATTTGTCATTTCTTTTGTTCTTTTTTTATATTATTCTTTGTTTTTGGTGTGTGCATAAAAATTTATCAATCTATTTACCTTTAACACGTAAACGCTTTTAGAAAAATGGTTATTAACCTACTTCTCTATGCAAATTTTTATAATACTTAATTTAAACTATCTTCAACTTGTAATCAATAACATTGTCGTTACATTTGTTTAACAATTGTTACAGGTAAACCAGATAACATCGTGGATCGACGGGAGCTTCGTTTACAGCACTAGCGAGGCATGGGTGAATGCAATGAGGTCATTTCAGGTGCCACCCTGCAGCCACGCCTGCCTCTTTATGTACATTTCTATGCGTATACGTAACTTATTATCACTAAGCGTGATATTTCAACCAACCATTCAGATGTACTAACTATTAAGTAGATTAAGCAGGTTATCCACTAAAATCTGTTTTTCTTCCTGTGATAACATTATTATGAATTAGACATGGGACGAGTACTCAGTTTGAATTCGGTACTCGGTGGATTCGGCCTTTTTTTAGGGTTCGGCCGAGCACCGAGTATTAACGGCCGAGTACCGAGTATTCGGCCTTAATTATATCCCAGAGAAAAATAGACAAACAGCCAGTTTTTGTCATTATTATTATATTAGACACATTAAAATATCAGGAATATGAGAAGCAGCAGAAATATTTAGAACGTACATAAGAATCTATAATAGAAATTATTATTACTAATATTAAAAATTTAAGAGAGGAAGATTGTGATGAAAAAACAATTATGAAATTAGGGTTTTTCCCGCGCAAAAGGGATTCCCCGTGACAAATTAGTCGCGCTGCAATATCGCGCTGTTACTCTACGTAGGGATGAAACGATACCATCAAGGTATCGATACTTTTACTCTATACTATACCGTATCCGTACCGTGAGAAGTGTTAGTTAATGGGGTATTAATTACATAAAATTTTAAAAAAAACGATGAAATAAGGTCATTTTTTATGTGTTTTGTTTCCTAAGATCAATCATTTTTCTAGATGTTTTCCGATAAAACGATTTCTATAAGCAGTCTTTTACGCGCCAGATAACGAAAAGAATCTTTCGAACATGAACTCATGTTGTCTCATTTGACAAGTAATCAGTAATCACTCATCAACAGTGTCCGTGGGTGTGTGACTGATCAAGTACCGATACAAGTACTTTTCTTTCGATACTACTTGGTACTGAGTTTTAAAGTATCGATACCCATAGTACTTGGTATCGAAATAAAAGAATAGAATAGAATAGAATAGAATAGAATAGAATAGAATAGAATAGAATAGAATAGAATAATTTTTAGTCAATATACATTACATGTGTAATTGTTATTGAAAGTCATTTTTTACTTTACCACTGGTTCGAAAAAAAACCCTCTGTCCTGGGAAGAACCAGCAAGAAACCCAGCGGGACAATTTTTTTAAATAAATTTTACAATATAAATGATTACGAACTATTTACAAAATTTATTTTAGAAACTGCTTGGAAGCGACCACCTCATTCCCAGGGGTTATTATCAACCATGTATTCATTTATACTATAATAACCCTTTTTATACAGTTTCAGCTTAATAAAACATTTAAACTTGGTAATAGAGAGAACATGTACACTTTCCGGGACCTTGTTGTAATAGCGTATACATTGCCCCAAGAATGAATTACTGACTCTGTGGAGTCGAGAAACTGGCATCACTAGCTTGTGTTTGTTCCTAGTGTTTACAGAATGTATATCACTTTTTTTACTAAAACTATCTTTGTTTTTGTGAACATACATTAAATTTTCGTAAACATACTGAGAGGCCAAAGTTAATATATTAATTTCTTTAAATTTATCTCTAAGAGACTCTCTCGGTTTTAGATTGTAAATAGCTCTAATGGCCCTCTTCTGTAAAACAAAAATAGTTTCTGAATCAGCCGCATTTCCCCATAGCAAAATCCCATAAGACATTATGCTATGGAAATAACTAAAATAAACTAATCTAGCTGTCTCGACACTAGTGAGACCTCTAATCTTTTTTACAGCATAGGCTGCAGAACTTAGTCTGCTTGCTAATTTGGATATATGGGGGCCCCACTGAAGCTTTGCGTCAAGAGTGATGCCAAGAAAAACAGTAGATACAACAGGGCTCAATTCCTCCCCATTTAAAAACACATTGGTATTCAGATTTTTAACATTCGTTGTTGTAAATTTAACACAATTAGTTTTATTTCCGTTCAAATGCAGATTATTAACGTTAAACCAATGCACTAATTTTGATATAGCATTATTCACTTCGTCACATTTAAATGATTGACGTTTAAGTTTAAAAATTAAGGAAGTATCATCAGCAAATAATACTATATCATGACTATCCCCTACAAGGTGAGGTAAGTCATTAATATACACCAGAAACAGGAATGGGCCGAGAATCGAGCCCTGAGGAACACCCATTAGTACAGGTGACCCGGAAGAACTTTTACCATTGATAATAACCTTCTGCTTTCTATTACTTAAATATGAAATAATAAGTTTAAGCGCTGTGTTCTTGACACCATAGTACTGTAGCTTCCTGATTAATGTCTCATGGTGAACACAGTCGAAGGCCTTGGAAAGGTCACAAGGAAAAGTATCGAGTAACTACTTGTATTTACTCATATCGTTTCGTCCTTAGGGATGAGACCCTGTGTAAGGGAAATAACCACACGCCGCCTGCTACCGCGTTTTTTAAAGCCATATATATATATATATATATATATATATATATATATATATATATATATATATATATATATCCAACTTCGACCGAGAGGTCAATCGACGGATTCAACTCGGCTGGGCAGCGTTCGGGAAGCTACGACACATCTTCTCGTCAGACATACCTCAAAACCTTAAAACGAAATTGTACAACCAGTGCGTGTTGCCAGTGATGACTTACGGAACTGAGACGTGGTCCTTCACTGCTGGCCGTATGAGGAAGCTCAAGGTCGCTCAGCGAGCTATGGAGAGGGCTATGCTCGGAGTTTCTCTGCGTGATAAACTCAGAAATGAGGATATCCGCAGTAGAACCAGAGTGACCGACATAGCCCAACGGATTAGTAAGCTGAAGTGGCAATGGGCCGGCCATATAGCTCGAAGAACCGACAACCGATGGGGAAGAAAGGTTCTCGAGTGGCAGCCTCGTACCGGCAAGCGAAGTGTAGGGCGTCCCCCCACTAGATGGAGTGACGACCTGGTAAGATATGCAGGAAGTCGATGGATGCAGGTGGCTCAGGACCGTGCTTTGTGGCATTCTTTGGGGGAGGCCTATGTTCAGCAGTGGACTTGTGAAGGGCTGTAATGATGATGATGATATATATATATATATATATATATATATATATTCGGCAGAATACTCCGCCCAATCTAGGCCGAGTACCCGGTGACCGAGTACTTGGCGAATCACTACTCGTTCCATGTCTATTATGAATACCATATAAAGTCATTAATAACAAGCCTGTTAATTATATATAAAATAAATCGTATAAAATAATACATAATTGAAGAACAGTAGTATAAATTGTATGTATTATATGTTAACATTTTTTTTTAGATTTATGTCTAAATTTTAACACTTACAGAATGGAAGTTTAGCAAGCGAAGGTGGAATGCCTCTACGAAATACAAAACGTGTTCCACTTTTCAACAATCCAGTACCACATTATATGCGAATGCTGAGTCCCGAACGGCTATTTCGTAAGTTAAAGATTTGTTTCTTCCAAGGTCTAGACGTCTGGTAATGCTTTCGTCAATACTGCTGCCTAGCGCTACAATTAAAGCAAATTCTCTCTACAACGGGAGAAACCCGTGTCCAGCAATTGTTGAAGAAGAAGTGATAATAATATATTGTATAATATAATCTACCGTATATGAATATATTAAGGATTGCTCCCATCATTACATTATCTTACATAGGTCACAAATGTAAGCAACAGTAAACCAATTCCTCCAAATTTCGACAAACAAAATGGATGCTATTAAGTGCTTGGGATCCTATTCTCCTATTCTAATTAACCGCCACCCCATGACCATGCGTTACACAAAGTAGGTGAAACGTCGGTAATATAACAATATTTAAATGAAACGTGACAAATCTACATTTTTTTTATTTTACAGCTGTATCGTTTACTCACTCGTAATTCTTTAATTCAATGTATCAGAGATGATTTCTTATATTTAAGCATCAGCATAAGTATAAGAAATCATTACGAGTATATATGCAGTATGACGAAAACCTTAACATTTACAAAACATCGAATTAGTAATCTGCGGTCTCCCATTATTAAATCAAGTACTTTTTTAATATTTTCGTCAGTAGTTGACGTCGAATGCCTTCCAGAGCGGGGTTCATCTTTCACACTCTCTCTACCACGCTTAAATTCTGCTATCCATTTTTTGACGGATGAATATGACAGAGCACAATCGTCTAATGTACTGACCATGTCATCATGGATGGCTTTTGATGATAGCCCCTTCTTATGGAGGTACTTAATGACGGCTCGCTGCTCGATTTGCTCCATTCGCGGAAATTATGTCCGATTACTTTGTTAATAAATTTATAAAATCACAACTAATTATCGCACACGTTTCGAACTTCACACAATGAACTAGTCTGAACTGAACTAAATAATGTGGGTAGATTTGATTTTTAGAATTGAATGGATCTGTGTTAGGCCGAGTACTTTTCAATCCACCCTCGTATTTAAGCATCAGCATAAGTATAAGAAATCATTACGAGTATATATGCAGTATGAAGAAAACCTTAACATTTTTGTAAAGTTCTTTTTTGTAATATTTTTATTACAAAAACTGTTTTATATTTCAACGTATTTGAGTAATGATAATAATAACATTTATAAAACATCGAATTAGTAAAACCGTTAATATGTTAAATAAGGGAGCGAGATATCATATTCCAAAAAAATAATAAATAAACCCTGATAGTATGATCATTATTTGAATAATATTTAATAATCCCGGATAAGCGGTCTAAATTAATATATATCGATAAAAAAGATAACAGTCTTAAAAGAGTCACGAGAATAATTCGTCAGTTATACATAATGCCTTCTCATGTAAATTGAACGATTAATTAAAATATTTAATTGATTCCTGGTTTAGAACTATCGAAATCCAAAATGTGTAGCCGTTAATTTGATAAAGCTATATTGAACGTTTGGCATCTAATAAAGCATTCATTTTGTAATTATGCAAAGTTGTAAATTTTATAACATACTAGATGACCAGGCAGACGTTGTTCTGCCTTTTCCGATGACCATGTGTCTTAAAAAAATCATTATAGTCACAATAAAAAAATGAGGGTCACTTATCAGGATAAAAACCATAGTATAACTATGTAAAAACTATCCTATCTCTCAAGTTGGACCAAAATGTGTGCACATTGTGAAACATTTCATTGAAATCAGTTCAGTAGTTTAGGAGTTCATCGCGGACAAATAACGTGACACGTAATTTTTATATATAAAGATTTATAACATATTTACAAATATTGCAACGTAACGTATAAATATATAAGAATTGTTTTCAACATGCGATGTCCAACGGCGAAAATAATTTTAGACAATACAAAGTATTTTTATTAAAATTACAGTTTTCTAATATTATTTTGTTATTATTTAAAAAAAAATGAAGTGAATAACAACCTTACAGTCCACCTGAGAATAACTGGCTACTGTAGCCCATGGACACCTGCAACCAACTTCAAAAAAAGACTTCAGATGTGTTGTCATCTGTGGTGATTAAGAGTAAATGCCTCACAAGCTTTGATTATTCGGCCTATCAATACCCTCATAAATAACAAAGTACTTAAAGAACGTAATCCAATCTTTATGTGTGGCATTATGTTTAATATAGTTATAGTTTTCTATATATGTAGCTATGTAGTGTTTTTTTTATAGAATAAGGGTGACAAGCGAGCACGCAGTCCACCTGATGGTAAGTGCTTGCTGTGGCCCATAGATATCTATCTTCGTTTGCGAATTAAAATGCAGATGCGTTGTCAGCCGTGAGGACTAAGATAGAATGCCTCTTTTCCAGTAAATTGGGTTTCCGTTTCTCTACACTCACCATAGGAAATACAGCAGCTGCTATTTTACGCTGGTATTCTGTGAGAGCGTGATCCTTCCCCGGTCGAAAACACCCATTCGTGTTACAACTATACTATTAATATAGATGCAGCATGGCTCTACCACGTAAAGATGGCTTAAGTATGTCCACAATCCTATATTTGTGTCGTAACAAGCGACATGGGGAAACTAAAACAGGAGATGAACAGCAGCATCGTCCTCATAACACCTGGTAATAATGAAAACTGTGGCAGCCACTCCGACTGCCAAAAGTGGTAGCTATGGCAAATCTCCCTCCCTATAAGGCGATGTATGAAGGGAGGCCTATATTCGACAGTGGACTTTTGATAGGCTGTTTTGTTTGATTTGTGATTTTCATAATATTTACGTGAAGAATCCGAGTTCACTCGGCCACTCAAAACGTTGACAGAATTTAAAGTGGTGAAGGAAAACATCGTGAGAAAACCTACATTATTAGGAAACAAAATATGTTACAAGGACAAATGAAGAACTACAATTTATACTGGAGCGGCGCTGAGGACAATTTTTCTGCTCTTTTACTTTATAAACTAGTTAGATCGGCATACGTTGTTCTGCTAGGTAACGTGCTTTTTCTGTTGTTTCACTCCGAATTAATATTTACACCGTAAAAAGTACAGACTTCTTACGGTGTAAATATAAAACTTTTTATTATCTCGTCCACAGCACCACCTATCGGGCTTAAAATTTGTGATTTTCTGTTTTGAAATCAACTTAATATATCGTGAATATGAGTCATTGAGTTTTGATAAATATAGGCTTTGTTAATAACTTGATAACAGCGTCATCTATTGGTCACTAGCATTGCTATGCACCACTGTCTTGACAAAACAAATATATTTTGTGAATATGACTCCGATCCATCAAGACGATCAGAAGCTAAATGATCACTAACAGACGCATCTACGAATATAAAATTTAAAAAGATTAAAGGCAACTTTTAATCTTGAAAGGGGAGGTTTTTGCGTGGTAGTGCCATGCTGCAGCTATATTAATTGTATAGTTGTAGCACGAATGAGTCGGCCCAACCGATGAAGTACCACGCTCTCACAGGATACCAGCGGAAAATACAGCTCAATGCTGCTGTGTTTCGTATGGTTAGTGTAGAGAACCGGAGACCCATTTTAATGGAAACGAGGCATTCCATCTTAGTCCTCACGGGTTACAACGCATCTGCATTTTGATTCGTAATCGAGGATAGATATAGATGTCTATGGGCCACAGAAACCACTTACCATCAGGTGGGCTGTGTGCCCGTTTGTCACCCTTATCCTATAAAAAGCCTGTGCCTAGTACTGATTCATATAGAAGCTGTTACTTTAGTTATGTTTATTTTCCGATTCATAGTCCTCGGAGATCCACGAACTAATCAAAACCCAGCTTTGGTGACATTCGGCATCCTGCTACTACGTTGGCATAACGTGGTAGCGGCGCGCGTCCATCGACAGCATCCCGACTGGGACGACGAGCAATTGTTCCAAAGAGCGAGGCGAATTGTCATCGCTAGCTTACAGGTACTTACTTACGTATGGCTCGGTAAGTATATTACCAATATGTTATATTGAGCATACAATTTAGTTTATAATTTTAAAAGCGTATTTGGCTGTCAACCTTTAAAAATATAAGAGAGAACTAACTAACTTAACTTATCTTCACGCACAATCCCTGACGGGGTAGCCAGAGAGAACAGATCGCCAAGTGTCACGATCCTTACATACCTCTTTCGCTTCTTTCAGATTCATTATCTTCTTCATACATGCACGTCTAGGTATCCGAGTACTCTTGACCCTCCCCTCTTCGAGCAGTTTGCTCACATGGTCTTCGAAAGTTAGTCTCGGTCTACCTCGACACCTTTTAATATTAACTTTCGCGCTATATATTTTCTTCACCATTCGGTCTTCACTCATTCGCTCAACGTGCCCAAATCATCGAAGCACGCCCTTATCAATTTTTGTGATAAGATCATCTTTCAAACCTGCTATATTGCGAATCTCTTCGTTTCGCTTTCGGTCGGCCATGGTAACGCCGCACATTTTACGAAGAGATCGCATCTCCACTGCATTCAACTTGCTTTTATGCTTCTTCTGGCATACCCAGGTTTCGCTGCCATATAACAAAGAGAGAACTAAATACGGTAAAACCCGCTTAAGACGATTTTCAAGGGACCCAGCCAAAATCGTGACTTAAGTGGGAAAGCGTATTATACGGGATAGGGAAAATAAAACATAATTTACAAATATTGTGTAGGTATTGAATTATAGGTATACGTAGCTTGCTTGTCGCATCCGGAGGTAAGAAAACAAGCGTGATGTTCTTTAGTTCAACATGTTTATGGTGAGCGGGGCAGTTATCAATGAAGAGAATTATGCGTCTACATTTAATCTGGAACTGATTATCTAAAGCTGTTAACCAGTTAATAAAACGAAAGCCAGTCATCCAAGCTCGTGATTGTGCATCATATTACAGGGAGCGATTTCACGTTGTTGAAGCAACGTGGAATCGCTCCCTGTAACCAATACCAATTACTAGTAAACGTAACTTTTCCGACCCATCAGAATTTGCATAGGCCAGGACCGTGAGTCTCTCTTTACTGGCTTTGCCACCATAGCAAGTTTCTCCATTGAAGACATACGATTTATCTGGCATCAATTTATAAAATAAACCGAATTCGTCTTCGTTAAAAATGTTTCGCGGTTCATAATTTTTTAATAATGCAGGAAGTTGTGCTATCCTTGTATCAACATCTTGTTCTGCCACTATCTCCGATTCCCCACTGATTTGACGATAAACGATTTTTAAAACGATCTATCCATTTGAAGTGGTAAATCTGTGATTTGTAAGCTTTCAGCAATTTTCCGCGCTTTTTCGCCTAATATGGGGCCACTTATGGGCAGTTTTATAGCTCTTGCTTGATGAAGCCATTTCACTAAAACTTTCTCTAATTGATCGAACTTTCCTATCTTTTGCCTTTTTCTCTCCACACCTCCCAATCTGTATTTTTCGTTAATTTCTTGTCTATTCTTTAAAATGGTACTACTTTATAATGCAACTCGGCTCGGGTCGGGTGTTGCACAGATGGCGTATTAAACGGGATGACGAATCGTATTAAGCGTGTTAAAAATGTATGAAAACATGTCTCAAGTTGCAGGGACTGACATAAAATGGCGTATTAAACGAGAAATCGTATTAAACGTGATCGTATTAAGCGAGTTTTACTGTATTTAATATAGCATGTCGGAAGCTGTAAAACACTTTATTGAGAATGCAAAAATCTTAACAGAACATCATCCTCTACGAATATGTACCGGCTTTTCTCGGCGTTGCCCTACCAACATACGAGGGTTATCGAGCAGAAGTAGCTCCGGGAGTAACCCACGAGTTTGCTGTAGCAGCATTTCGCTTCGGTCATACGTTGGTCCCGCCCGCGATACTGCTGAGGGACCGAAACTGTAGATTTGGAAGAGCACCGGGTGGACATGATGCCATCAGACTGTGCCAAACTTGGTGGGATGGAAACGTAAGTACTTTACAAGAATAAAACCAAAACTAAATTTTCAAAATGAAGGAAAGCATATTAATTTACCAACGGTTCCCCGCCATGTCATCCGTGTGGAATTTACTACAATTGGATTTCATTGGTTTTAATTATTTTGCGCGGAACCCTAATATAGCCTCATTTTGTCCTTATAAAACAGCTATCTGCAAGTGAAAGCCCTGACAAAATCAGTCCAGCCATTTCGGAGATTAGCCGTAACATACAGACAGACACCGTACATACTTTAATATGCATTTAGTAAAAAGCTGTTATTTGCACATTACAAACAAACAATTAAATTTTATTCATTTGTATATTATGTATATAATACATATAATTTAAAAAATAAATAAAACTAATTTCTGGATATTACTACATTTTAAAATCCATAGATTTATATTCTACTATTTTATTACTAAATATGTAATGATAAACATGGATGGAAAAGCATATTCATAACCATAACTAAAACGTTTTTTGCAACTGCAATCACTAAAGTAGTTCAACAGATTTACCGCTACAACATAAAGTCTGAAAAAGTTATTATGTTGCAACCTACTTAGATAACAAATAATCGTTTTAGGATGTTATGTCACAAGTGCCTATAGAAGAAGTGCTAATGGGCATGGCTTCTCAGTTATCGGAGCGTGAAGACGCTCTACTATGTTCTGATGTACGAGACAATCTTTTTGGTCCTATGGAGTTCTCACGACGTGACCTCGGTGCCTTAAACATTATGAGAGGACGAGATAATGGCGTACCCGATTTCAATACTGCAAGGTAATAAATTTTTTGTAATGTTGGTTTTAATATATTATTACAAAAATAACGCAATCGACTTCTGCAATTAGTAAATCTATTGATCCATAATATTAATTAACTTTTGAAGGTGTACGTAGTAATTGCATGACGTAATTCCTCCCTCTTCATTCCATCATCGGACTACCAGACACTCGGATAGTCTCCCTTTTGTGTCCACATACCACACATTAACACACAGAAACAAACGGTTTGTTTCGTCATTCACAATACGTACAGTATATGAGTGGAATAATTTGCCAGTATCTGTCTTTACATCCGTTTGTAATGTCTTCAAGGCAAGAGTGAAGACTTTTGCTAAGCTAAGTCAGTGCGCTTTACTATCTTGGGGTGTATCACCTCTTACCAATCAAGTGAGATAGTAGGTCGAGATTATAATATTCAAAAACATGTACAGACAAATTTACCTTCACTGTATCAAGTTTGTATTCTGCCTCTAGAAATAATTCCTTTGTTATATTTATCAAAGGAAATTCATCAAGCTTGCACCCTACCCAAAAAACAAGTTACAATGTTTAGACGTTTCTTACTCCCATTTCCTGGAGAGTTTTAGGGCATGAAAATGCGTCTAGACGGACTACACGTGTCTTCATAAAAAATACATGCAAGATTCCTCATGAAACTTTAATTTTTCGAGCTCGGCGCGTGTAAATCTGTACTTAAAATTGGTGACGGCAGAGTTCGTACGCTGGTTGCTCGCGTACTGTAAAATCTACAGTGAGTGCTTCGATCCTGAGCTAACACAGCTCATTGCGGCATAATGCCTGTAGGAATGTACAGAAAAATCTTAAGAATCTATTACTTACTCGAAATTATAGATCCATTTATTTGTCCGTACTTCGCAACCACTATTTATAAATGCCGATATGGCAATAAGCCTATTCAAGAATACACCAGTAAGTGCTTATTTTGAAAGGTGTACCTACGATTCTAGTCGTCTATTGCAGGAATTATGCTCACAGACTAATAACGCTGCTCCCATTTACGAGTCTTTAAGATTTGTGTGTGGCAGCTTTTGAATAGAATTTATGACACCTGTTGGCCGTCAGAACTTCGTCTGTCTATTCGCAATATTTTTATGAACAAAATATATGTATATTTAATAACACCTGAAAAAAACACTGTGTACATTTCTTTCTTTTTCTTATTTTTTTTTAAATACTACATATTTTATAATACTGAGTAAAATTTTAGTGGATAATTTTTTTACATTATTATTTAGTAATTTTTTTTTGTTCTTGTTGTAGAACATATTTCGGTCTACCTAAAATAAAAACTTTCAACGAAATCAATCCAGATCTATTTGACAAAAATCCAGAGTTGCTACAACGATTAGTGCAGGCTTATGACGGAAATCTAGACAACATCGACGTTTATATTGGTGAGAAGTACTTCATGTTATGCTACTTATCTCATAAATCTCGTCTAACTACTTTTAACTCCAGTATCATATAAAATATTTCATGTCATTAATTCTTACAGGTGGAATGCTAGAATCAAGTGGACATCCAGGAGAACTATTTAGGGCAATAATAATAGACCAGTTCACTAGAATAAGAGACGCAGATAGGTTTTGGTTTGAAAATGACAAAAATGGGTAAGATTTTATAAAATAAACTGTAACTATCTATCTACATTATAATAGTATTAATATTATATTTATACACATATAACATAGTAAATAATTTTAATTATAATGGATATTACGTAAGGATATTCACTCGCGAAGAAATAGAAGAACTCCGTCGGATTACTTTATGGGATGTCATAGTAAACAGTACTGCTGTTGGCCCTAATGACATCCAACGTGACGTATTTCACTGGAACCAAGGAGACCCGTGTCCTCAGCCATATCAACTCAATGCTTCTAAGCTACCACCATGCAAGTATTTAAAAGGATATGATTATTTTGAGGTAAGTCATTTAACTTTGTCATTTTTGGTGCCTAAATCATTAGTTTTCCATAACTAGCATCTATTTAAGGCCAGAGTGAACAGTCATCGTTTAAGCTAACATACATAACATCTTTGGTATTATTTTCACTTTACATCAGGAATGACACTTCTTATTTCATTCTTTTTAAAGGGGTTATATATCTTGTCAAAATATAGAATTATAATAAATACCTACTGTTGCTTAAAATTATTAAAAGTTTCAAAATTTATTTAAATTATTATCATCAGCCAGAAGTATTGAACAATAATAAGCTAACTACTTAAAAAATTAAAATAATTGTTATCGTAATGTGTCCAAGCTTTTATCTTGGCTTTATTAAGCCGTAATTAATATTATATTTACAAACTTGTAACATAGAATTCTAATTTTGTATATACGTTACACTTGCATTATTGAGATATCCTTTCTGAGATACAAAACCACTGACCTGCTTATAAATTGCTCATTAGCTGTTGGTTGTTATATTAACATCGAGATATGTGGATGAATCATTATATATTTACTTTAAACAGGGCAATGAATTCGCTTACATCTATACTTGCCTAGCGCTGGTATTTGTGCCAATTCTTTGCGCCGGCGCAGGGTACGGAGTGGTTAAGTTGCAAAACAGTCGTCGTCGCCGCCTTAAGATACAGCAAGAGCATTTGAAGAATGCGCAATACAAAGGTTTTTTTATTATTCATGCATACTCTCTTTCCCCCTTTCCTTATAACCTCACAAATGTCCTGTGCTAAACAATGGCCTTTTCCATAGATTACCTCATAGGGATACCCCCTATATTCCATTTGTTGCCGGGATTTAGATGCTTAATATTCATTTTTTGCTGTAAGTTATAATGACAAACGAATCCTAAGGTTTTTTTTAAAAAAAATGTAATTATTACAAACGAGCACACAGTTTACCTGATGTTAAGTGGATGCTATGGCCCAGATAGCTTTACAAATACTTTGTTACCCCTTAGGACTAAGACGGAATGCCGCGTTTTCAGTAAAAAGGACATCCGGTCACTCACCATACGAAACATAGCAACATTAAGGTGCTATTAGACGCAGGTATTCTGTGGGAGCGTGGCCCTTCCCCGGTCAAGCCAATTACCATTCGTGCTACAGTCATAATATAGCTACAATAGCTGCAGGCTCTATCACGTCTTAAAGTCATTTTAATGCAAAGTATTGAATACATAACTTCAATAGATATCTACCACCTAACTCATTGAAAAATCTGAAGATTAGGATGACCTCACCAATATCAAACTTGACTATGGCCACATTTACCAGTTGAGTAAGTTCAAGTTGTCAATAGTACAAGAGATAATAAACCTAGCAAGCTAACAGCATAACAAAGTGGCGAAGCGATCAGCTTTGTAGCGGTTTCTAACGGTTGCCGTTGAGCAATCAGTTTCAAAATAAGAGGTTCAGATGCCTGGGTGATCAGTAATCGATTGCTGAAAACAGAATTTGAAAATTCGAAACCGTTCTCGAGATAATCGTGGGACAGACGGACAGGCGGACAGACGGACAGATATCGTGAAATTAATAAGTGTCTTCGCAAGTTCCGCCACTTAATAATAGATTACATGCAATACATACACCCAAAAACCCATAATTTGTGGATTTGGATAGGAGCTTGATCCCAGGAGGCAAGACTCAGGAGTCAAATACGGTAACCACTAACGCACGCTGCAACTTGACACTTCAAGGTATAACAAATGAAATGTTTTTTTTTGAATAAAATACTTCCGTATGAAAAAGGCATTTTATGTTAGGATTAATCCATTTATTATTCTCGATGGTATCACTCTTTTTCTACCTACCATAAGAGAGTGGTACCCTCCTACATATTTGTACCGCCAAGTAGTAATGCCTGTACCGCTAAGTTCAGGTCTGTAGGATACGGAGAGTCGTGAGACATCCACGTTAGTCCTTAGAGGTAACAATACATCTGCAGTTTCCTATATTGGAAGTTGGCCACATGATAGAGGTTCGTTCGCTATTAAAGTTTTATAAAAAAATAGCAATAGTACAATTTTTTAACCATCGTGAATTTAAACTATAAATTTGTCAAAAATCTCTCTACAGGCTCAGTAGACAAGTTGGTTTGTCGCGAATGGGTGCATGCATCACACAAGCGATTGGTGAAGCTACGACTTGGACCCGAACCAGCAATAACCGTCACTGATCGCAAGGGAGACAAATTACGTACAGTGCCGCTCGAGAATACAGATCAAATTACCGTGCTCGAAAGCCAGGTCAGTAAGATTTGTTTTATCCATTATTTTTCGCGTTCCTCAAGCTTAGTCAAAGTAGACTTAATAAAATGTGAAAAATTTTTGTGACTTTTAACTGTCAAATTTCTTAAAAACTTCTGCTCAAATACAGAAGAAATAATATACTGAGCGATGACAGCGAGCAGTATCGCAAATTATGGGTTTTCAATAACTCTGTTCACTAGAGTTTGGGTAAGGTAAATCTTCTTCGGTTAGAAGAGGACCATATTTAACAGTAAACTACTTGTAGTTACACACAGTTCAATCAATCACACAGTTATCATATATCTATAATAACGCTCTTATCAGCTTCATAAATCTCTCCCACAAACACTGCTCGTTCCAAACGAGGTAACTATAGAGAAAATCACCCTAAGAGGCAATCTATTGGAAAGGCCTTTATTCAACAGTGGATTTTTATAGACTGTATTTGATATTGAATAAAAAAATAATCATATTCAATGTTTATTATGGTACCGGCACTACTTCAAAGAAAAGTATATCATACAAAAGTAAATCCGAAATAATTAAACTTTCAGGAGACGCGAAACAATAAGCGTCCTCTAGTGCTCATCCGAGCACCGCGGGAGCATGACCTTGTGTTGGAAATGGACTCAGTCGCTTCTCGACGCAAGTTTCTCGTCAAACTGGACACTTTTCTTGCGCAACATAAGAAGGCCATGAACCTCACTCAAGTAAGTAAATGACGAGAACATTAGAGTGACTCTCTATTGTTATTCATATACACGATAAATTAAGAATGGTTTTGTTTGTTATCCTATGAATTCCCAGATAGATATTATTGTGTTTAAAAAAGATGGCTCCACACGATATATGAGCAAAGAGAAAATAGAAGTATTGCTAAAATTAAAAATTTGCTTTATTTCCCATGAAAATTTCTAGCATTATCAATTTTTGATGAATATGGCGTCAACATAATTATTTAATAACAGTCTCAGTATTTATGGTATTTTTTATACAGGGTCATCGAGAACAAATATTAGCATCTGCTGAAACACGAGAACGCAGGCAACGTAGATTGGAGCATTTCTTTAGAGAAGCATACGCAATAACTTTTGGTTTAGCTCCTGGAGAAAAGAGGAGACGATCGGAGGACGCTGATCCAGAAGTAAATGCCTTTTGACATTTTTCGCATATATCACTAGTTAATATTTTGATTAAACTTATTTTTTATTTTTGCGTAGTCTATAGTTATGCGGACTTCGTTATCAAAATGCGAATTTGCAAGTGCACTCGGCATGAAATCAGACGCGGTTTTCGTAAAGAAAATGTTTAACATTGTAGACAAAGATGGCGATGGACGAATTTCTTTCCAGGTATATATTCCAAAACTATTTTTAGTATCTTACTTTTTGTACTTGTATTCGTGACACTAATAATACAAAACCTGAATGCCTGACTTACGTTAAGACATTTTGATTATTGCAAAATTATTTTACAATAGTGAAACACTGTAATAAAATTTATAGGAATTTCTGGACACTGTGGTGCTATTTTCTCGTGGAGCAACGGAAGACAAATTACGCATTATTTTCGACATGTGTGACAATGATCGTAATGGTGTAATCGACAAAGGCGAACTTAGCGAAATGTTGCGTTCCTTGGTTGAGATTGCAAGGACAACATCGCTACGAGACGAACACGTTACAGAACTTATTGATGGAATGTTTTCCGTGAGTATTATTTTTATATGAACTGTCGTATTCTTTTTTTATTTTTAATTTAATAAAAAATATGAATGTAAAATGTAGGTTCTTCGGCCGGCCTATTGTCACTTCATATTATTGATCCGTTAGGCTATGTCGGTTACTCTGGACTGGTGCGGATATCCTTATTCCTGATAGACTAAGGGACGCAGGGAAACTACGAGCACAATTCTCTCCATAGCTCGCTGAGCTTTCTGACCAGTATGCCAGACATAAAGTACCCAGAGCGGTTACCAGACATAACAAGTACTCTCGTATACCACTGTTGCGATCGTTAATCAGCCTGCAATGCCTATAATAGGGTATTTTACACCATGTAAAAATAAGTCAAAGAATATATATTTATGATAGATTTTATAAAAAGTAAACGAGAAATATTGATTTCTATTTATAAAAATGCGTTATAAATTTTATATTTCAATTTAAAGAATAATTTTTTTTAGCTGTGCCTCAAATCTGCAAAATGATGTCCGCCATATTAGATAGCGTCGTGACGTCACTAGGTCAAAGAAATAGGTTATGTGCTGTGTACTAACTAGTTAATTTCGAAATGTTTCAAATTATCATTACGATTGTTGACTTTTATTCCAAATTTTATTGAAAAGGCGTCATGGAAGACGGATTTGTAAAAGCGAGTTTATTACTTCGCTTTTAGCACTAATGTTATAGATATTATAATATAAGCTTAGGTGAGAAAAATTTTTTGTTATATTTTTTTATACAAACGCTCAGACGAAATAAAAAGTCACTTTTTTATTTGGTTTGAGTACAAACCATGTCTTTATTCCCATATAATAGAAGAAAACAGGAATTAAGTAAAACACTGCACTGCACTTGCTTATTAGTAGTAGGGCTTGCAAGCAAGTGCTATCAAAATGGCCCACAAAAAGCGGGACGCGGGACAGACGAGCGATGAACCTAATCTATTACAAAATTTGACTTGCAATAGGTACCTATCATGTCATGATGTTTTGTTTTGTTTAATCGATAGTTAAATATAAATCATACTTACATCAGAGTGATCTTCACAGAAGTATAGTTTAGATTTTGTAGACAATGCCTTCGGGTCTCTTCTTGCCAGTTTTAACCAAGTATTTCTTATATTTAAATCAGTTGGCACTTTAAGCCATAACTTCCCCGGCGTTCTTATGCTCGTCTTTTTGCAATCAGGCACAACACAGCAATGATATAGATGATAACTCATTATTAAACATTCAAAAGTATCTTATTCCTTTGCAAAATTGTCAAAATTCTAGGACAGTGACGTCACGAGTTGAACAGTATGGCGGCTAGCGTTTTCACGCGAAAATTTAAAACGATAGATTAAAAGTAATTTTTATCTCACTATTCGGTTTTAAAAAATTTATATAAAAATTGTAGTGGTTCATTATCACTCTGGGATTCATTTAAAACACTTTTTGAAAATGGGTGTAATACCCTATTCGTAACAATTACGGCAGATCCTCATAACAACAGGTCAGGCCTGTTTCGAGCAAAGAGTTGTTATGAGATGACAATGAAAGAAAAGAGAGTATCATATTTGCCTTTTAATAAAAGGATTTCAAATTAATTCCAGGATGCTGGTCTTCAACATAAAGACCATCTTACTTACTCAGATTTCAAGTTAATGATGAAGGAATACAAGGGAGAGTTTGTTGCCATCGGCCTGGACTGCAAGGGAGCTAAACAAAACTTTTTGGATACTTCCACTAATGTGGCTAGAATGACAAGTTTCCATATTGAGCCATCTATGGAACAATCAAGGTAAAAAATAAAGTACTTATATGCCAAATTAACCAAGAAACAAATACATCAACTACATATTTTATACAGTTAGGGTGAAATCGAGCATACAGTCCACTTGATCGTAAATGCTATGACCTAAAGACACCGACATCAATATTCGACTATGAATTATTAAATTGCTCTCTGGAATTTCTTCACCACTAATTTATGAAAAAATATTATTTACTATCTTTATATCAATGCCGTGTAGTGGCGGTCAAGAATATCCACTACCCCATATCCTCCCGTGGGTGTCGTAAAAGGCGACAAAGGGAAACAGGCGGGAGATGGGCAGCAGCATCTTCCTGATAATAGCCAAAAGTACAATAAAAAAACTGCGGTTGCCAACCCGCTCGCCAAGCGTGGCAACTATGGCAAATACCCCCCAAATGACGAGAGTAACAAAGAGACGGCCCCCAGTCCCCGGCGGCCCCGCTATTCCTGGCTACGGTGGCGACCATGGTAACGGCGGGGCAGGGGGTGCTAAGAATCTCCGGTGGAGGTTCGGTTGCCACCTACGACGACTCGACCTGGCAACGTACAACGCACGCACCCTGAGGACTGACGAGAAGATCGTGGAGCTGGAAGAAGAGATAGACAAGTTGCGCTGGCATATTATAGGATTATCCGAAGTCCGAAGAGAGGGGGAGGACACGGTAATCCTCGAATCCGGCAACTTGCTCTATCACCGGGAGGGCGACCATCTGTCCCAAGGAGGTGTCGGATTTATCGTCCACAAGTCTCTCGTTAACAACGTTGTAAAGATCGGGAGTGTGTCGACGAGGGTTGCGTACCTTATACTCAGAATCACCAAACGGTATTCGCTGAAGGTCATACAGGTTTACGCACCAACCTCGGCACACCCCGATGAGGAGGTGGAGGAAATGTATGAGGATATCTCTAGAGCCATGCATTTCTCCAAAACCCAATATACGGTGTTAATGGGAGACTTCAATGCAAAACTAGGCACAAGAGAGAACGGTGAGCTGAAAGTAGGGAAATTTGGAATAGGGCAACGGAACCCAAGGGGCCAGCAGCTGGCCGACTTCATGGAGAAAGAGGGACTCTTTATGATGAACTCTTTCTTCAAGAAGCGGCCCCACAGGAAGTGGACCTGGTCGAGCCCCGACGGTTCGACAAAAAATGAGATTGACTTCATTATGACGACCAGACGACAACTGTTCAGTGATGTCTCAGTGATCGCGAGGGTGAAAACCGGCAGCGATCACCGAATGGTTAGAGGCACACTGAACCTAAATGTTAAGTTGGAGAGGTCTCGTCTGATGAAGTCAACGCTCCGTCCCCCTCGTGCTCTAATCCAAAGTCCCGAAACCTTTCAGCTCGAGTTACAAAATCGTTTTCAGTGCCTAGAAGACTGCAATGAAGTGGACGATATGAATGACAAGCTCGTGGAAACTGTCCATGCGGTCGGAGCTAAGTTCTGCAAGACCCGCCGCAGAAGAACACAAAAACTCTCCGATCACACTCTTAATCTCATGGCTGTTAGACGGGAGATGAGGCTACATTCTTCAACAGATTTGACAGCATACAGGCAACTGAACAGACAGATCTCTAAATGCATGCGGCAAGACTTACGCAACTTCAATACAGCTCGTATTGAAGAAGCGATCGAGCGGAACCAAGGCTCCAAAGTCTTTGCCAGAGATCTGTCTGCCAGAAAGAGCCAACTGTCAAAGCTGAAGACCGAATGTGGCAGCATCGTTTCCGGGGCACCTGAGATTTTGAGTGAGATTGAGAGGTTCTATGGGCAGCTGTACACGTCATCGATGGAGCCACACGCAAGTGTGAGTAACGATCCAAGAGCGAGTCTTATTCGACACTATTCCGAAGATATCCCGGACGTCAGTCTGAGCGAGATTAGAATGGCTCTCCAGGACCTTAAAAACGGCAAGGCCCCAGGCGAGGATGGAATCACAGCGGAGCTTCTGAAAGCGGGTGGAAGACCGGTACTTGAAGTCCTTCAGAAGCTATTTAATTCCGTCCTCCATGGTGGCATTACACCGGAGGCGTGGAGCAGAAGTGCGGTGGTCTTGTTCTTCAAGAAAGGTGACAACGCTCTCTTGAAGAACTACAGACCGATTTCCCTTCTGAGCCGCGTCTACGTGCTGTTTTCGAGAGTCATTACGAATCGTCTCGCGCGCAGACTTGACGACTTCCAGCCTCCCGAACAAGCCGGTTTCCGAAAGGGCTTTAGCACCATAGACCACATACATACCCTACGGCAAATTGTACAGAAGTCCGAAGAGTACAATTTGCCACTATGTCTGGCGTATGTGGACTATGAGAAAGCCTTTGATTCCGTCGAAATTTGGGCGGTGCTGCAGTCCCTTCAGCGGTGCCAAGTTGACTGTCGGTATATCGAAGTGCTGAAGTGCTTGTACAGTAGAGCTACGATGGCTATCCGAGTACAGAACCAGAGTACGAAACCTATCCAATTGCAGAGAGGTGTAAGACAGGGTGACGTTATATCCCCGAAACTCTTCACCGCTGCATTGGAAGACGTTTTCAAACTTCTGGACTGGAAAGGATACGGAATTAACATCAATGGCGAGTACATCACTCACCTTCGATTTGCCGACGATATAGTCCTCATGGCAGAATCGCTGGAGGAACTAAGCACTATGCTCAATGACCTCAATAGTGTCTCCCAACGGATAGGTCTTAAGATGAACATGGACAAAACAAAGATTATGTTTAATGTCCATGTCACACCTATGCCGGTAGTTGTTGGGAGCACTAAGCTCGAAGTTGTTGACGAGTATGTTTACCTGGGACAAATAGTCCGACTAGGTAAGTCCAACTTCGACCGAGAGGTCAATCGACGGATTCAACTCGGCTGGGCAGCGTTCGGGAAGCTACGACACATCTTCTCGTCAGAAATACCTCAAAACCTTAAAACAAAATTGTACAACCAGTGCGTGTTGCCAGTGATGACTTACGGAACTGAGACGTGGTCCTTCACTGCTGGCCGTATGAGGAAGCTCAAGGTCGCTCAGCGAGCTATGGAGAGGGCTATGCTCGGAGTTTCACTGCGTGATAAACTTAGGAATGAGAATATCCGCAGTAGAACCAGAGTAACCGACATAGCCCAACGGATTAGTAAGCTGAAGTGGCAGTGGGCCGGCCATATAGCTCGAAGAACCGACAACCGATGGGGAAGAAAGGTTCTCGAGTGGCAGCCTCGTACCGGTAGGCGAAGTGTAGGGCGTCCCCCCACAAGATGGAGTGACGACCTGGTAAGACATGCAGGAAGTCGATGGATGCAGGTGGCTCAGGACCGTGCTTTGTGGCATTCTTTGGGGGAGGCCTATGTTCAGCAGTGGACTTGTGAAGGGCTGTAATGATGAAAATGATGATTATATCAAAATTCAGACTAAGATCAGACTAAGACTAAACCACAATGCTTCGTTACCAGTAAAAAATTGTTTCGGTTTTCATCCCTAATCATATAAAACACTTGGTTGAACTGACTTGTAGATTCATATTAAATGTTCTCTGTTTCTGAGCCATTTGTCAAGCTTTAAGCCCACTCCTATAATTCTTACGAGTATTTTTTTTTTTGAATTAAACAAATTCAAACAACAGGAATAAAAGATATTTATGTCTTTATTAAGATTCTAAGATTACGAGTACATTTTCTGATTTTCCTACGATGTTATTTGTTCACGACATTATAATATAACTAAGACTTATTGTATTTTCCAGGCACTGGTTACTTTTAAAATGGGATTACCTTACTACGTTCCTTGAGGAGAACAGACAAAATATATTTTATTTATTCATATTCTATGTAGTTACAATTGGTCTTTTTGTGGAGAGGTTCGCTCATTATTCGTTCATGTCTGAGCATTTAGATTTGAGACATATAATGGGAGTCGGTATCGCAATAACGAGAGGTTCAGCTGCATCGTTGTCCTTCTGCTATAGTCTTCTGCTATTGACGATGTCAAGAAACCTTTTAACTAAACTAAAGGTGTGTAAGAATTTTATATATTTTTTTATCTGTTTTATTAATTTATCTTCATAAAATAAATAGATAGTTTGAATAGTTTGGGTAAAACTTACGTTTTATAGTCAACTAGCTGGCCAGGCAGACCTTGTTCTGCCTTTTCCGACGACTCTTCCTATGAAAAAATCCTTAAATTCGCAATAAAAAATATTGAAGGTCACTTATCGGGATAAAAAGTATCCCATCTCTTAAGTTGAACCAAACAGCATACAGTGTACAAAATGTCATTGAAGTCAGTTCAATAGTTTAGGAGTTCATCGCGGACAAACAATGTGATACGTAATTTTTATATATAAAGATTATATCAACTTTGACTAATCAATCTATTTAATTACAAAAATAAACAGTTTAATAATAAAAAAAAAATATGCCGCGCCGCGGGGCACAGGATTTTGATTTCTGAAACGATTTTAAGGACAGAAATTAGTTTTTCTTTGACATGCTGGCTACTTCACGATGTTTATTTATCACCACTGAGCACCTACGAGTACATATTATGTGTTGCTATATTGCTGATATAAATTCAAAAAGTTAATTTTAAATCAAAGCTAAGTTGTTCCAACCTAATAACCAGGTTCATATATTTATCTTTATCTGCACGCTTTGTCGTTTTATTAGAGATGATATTTATGCATTTTGAACTAATAAATTTTTGAAAAATAAAATGTTATTCGTAAAGTGAACGGCATGTTTGATAAACAAGATAAAGATAAGAATTAGTATCAGGCAATACTTTACGAAAATTCATTAACGATGATGATAATTAATGAGCTAAAATTAGTGTGCCGAAAGAATTTTACATGGATCTCATATAATTAATTTTGACGTCTAAGTGTTTAAAACACATGACTATGCATAAACATATTCCACTTAAAATAATAAAATGTTTAAAAAAATATGCAACTCAAATGTAAATAAATTAAATGTCTATCATTTTCAGGAATTCAGTATACAACAGTATATTCCGCTCGATTCCAGTATACAATTTCATAAAATCGTGGCATGCACTGCTCTATTCTTTTCTCTTCTTCACACCGCGGGTCATATGGTCAACTTCTATCATGTTTCTACACAACCAATCGAAAATCTTAAATGTCTGACCAAAGAAGTTCATTTCACCTCTGATTTCCGACCTGGAATTACTTATTGGGTATTTCAAACAATTACAGGTAATGATGGAAATTAATTTTAATATTATTCTTCATATAAATTGATATATTTTACGGAAACTTCGTGTATGTAATATATAATAGCTATTTATCATCCAAACAAATTCCATTAGTGTGACTTATTCTTTAACAATTTCAGGTATAACCGGAGTGCTCCTTTTCATAATTATGTGCATTATATTCGTGTTCGCGCACCCTGTGATCCGCAAGAGAGCGTACCCATGGTTCTGGCGTGCGCACTCCCTGTACGTGGCATTGTATGCACTATGCCTTGTGCATGGCCTGGCTCGCCTCACTGGCGCACCACGCTTCTGGATATTCTTCCTTGGACCTGCCATAATTTATACGTTGGACAAGGTTATTATGGACTTTGCTATTTATATCCATGTGGAATTAAAAACTATAATAAAACTACAACATTAGTTTTAAAGTGTGCTGAATGTATTTTTTTTAATTTAGAAATATTCATAAAGAGTCTATAATGAAATCTCTATTAAATAGGTAATTATGATCCAAAATAAGCGTTTTCCAGCGGTAGGATAAGAGAATCTATCACTTCATAATTTTTAGCGCTGAACGCACGAGCCTATGTAATCTAAGGAAGAAACTGGACTAGATTTAACCGCGCCCAATCTGAGATTGTGTTAAAGCAACACTCTACTCCAGGCACAAGTTTGTTCCGGCTTTCAATGACATGTCTCTAAAAAATATTAGCTGATATATAAAGCATTATCAGTGCTATCACGGATTGTGAATGTGTATAAAAATGGGGATGAGAAAGGAGGTCGGAATTATTTTGATAACTTCTAATAGATGGCGGTAGCTTCGTCTATAAAATATATAAATAATGCCGATATATCCACTGGTTGTACTGCACATATCGACTACTAAAGGCAAGAGAATTTTCAAAGGTGCGGAACAGCTGATAACTGAATCACCAATTCGCCTGCCAAGCGAATCATCCATAGTTCATACCATGAAATATCCATGACTAACAGTGAACAATTAGGGTCCTTTTAAGAAGAAAATACAAAATTTTATAAATTACCTTCCCTTTTCTAAAACAATTTAAACAATTTTTATTTAACACAGGTGGTTTCACTACGCACGGAATATTTAGCATTAGACGTCTTAGAAACAGAAACGCTGCCTTCTGATGTCATCAAAATAAAATTCTACAGGCCGCCTAACCTTAAATATTTATCAGGTAATATCTTACAATATTTATGCCATCTTCATTTTTTTTTAATTTCTGAAATTTTTATATTCAACATTTTATACGACAAGTTAGACCTATTCGCTGCAGTAAAACGTTACAAGAACATCACGGTATGATAATGAGAGTGTATACTGAATTCTATGTATTTCAAAGCCATGCCTTTTACATTTTAGGGCAATGGGTACGACTCTCTTGCACAGCATTCAAAAAAGAAGAGTTCCATTCTTTCACTTTAACATCAGCGCCTCACGAGAACTTTTTGTCATGTCACATCAAAGCCCAAGGACCTTGGACGTGGAAACTGAGAAATTATTTCGATCCTTGTAACTACAATCCAGAGACGCGGCCAAAAATAAGGTAAGCTTGTTCATACGAAAGAATACAAGAACATCGTCCTTCTTCATATTTTGCTTTATTTAAAAGAAACGTGTTGTGACCTTTATGTCTGTTTACAAGTTGTAAGTCCTAAGATCTCATTCTGGACTTTTTCTATGTTAGCACAATTATTCGTGTGGTGTAGACATTTTCTTTTATTTCATCAGGCTGTAACTATCCACAGCTGGAAATGGACCGGTCCAGTTGCACCTCTCGCACCATGGGCGCTGACTTTCGTCGCTGGTCTAAATATGTTATAGAAATGATTATACTACTATCTGTTGGCAGCCATAAGATCTTTCTAGCGCTTTCCATAGTTGTCTCTTATACTGTTTCTTTTTTACACAACTATTTTTCAGTTAAGTATTAATATAATCAATTAAGAGTCTCATATCACATCACATCGACACTACATCCCCAGCTAGTGATACAACCACTAAAAGGGGTTACAGATGACACGCGCCGCACCTGCAAACGGGCTAGACCTTCCTTCTATACTACGCTTAATATACACCCGCGTATGTATGTACCTGGAAGGGTCTCACTGTCCAGATGAACTACGTCGAGTAAAGCCGCCAAAGGCGAGGTCCGTACACTCGGCTCAGATGACTTCTGTTCAACGGTGGACTTTTGATAGACTGAAATAATAATGATGATCATGATCCGAGAATGCGTCAGCTGACAAGAATGGCCCGTACACATCATGCTGTATAGGTGGGTTGGTGAGTGAAAATATTTCATCTCCCAATAGTAATGCTGCTCCCCATCACCTTTTTGGGTAAAATAAGGGTGACGAACCAGCATATAGTCCACCTGATATTAAGTGGATGATTTGGCCCAACATCTATCCTTATGAATCAAGATACTATCCTCTACATTCACCATTCGAAATACAGCACCATTAAGCTATTATTTTACTATGGCATTCAGTGAAAGCGTGATCCTTCCCCGGTCGTGCCGAGGCATTCATGCTACAGCCAACCCATATTTTTATACGTGGTGGAGCCATGCTGCGGCTATATTAGTAGTGTATTTATAGCACGAATGGGTCGGCTCGACCGGAGAAGAACCACGCTCTCACAGAATACCAGCGTAAAATAGTAGCCTAATGCTTCTGTGGTTCGTATGGTGAGTTTAGAGAACCGGAGACCCTTTATAGTGGATAAGAGGCATTGTGTCTTAGTCCTCACGGGTGACAACGCATCTGCATTTTAATTCGCAAACGAAGATAAATGTAGATGTCTATGGGCCCACAGCAACCACTTACCATCAGGTGGACTGTGTGCTCGTTTGTCACCCTTTTATCATATATATAATATATATATACACATCGCGGCTCTACCACGTCTAATTTATAAAATGGAAACGAAAAACGGACCAATAATCCACACCTAATAGTAGCCCGTTTCAAAAAAGGAGGCTACAGATGCATTGTCACCTCTGAGGACTAATATGGAATGCCTCATAGCTTTTAATTACAGTATTTATTATATAACTGTAACTACAGATCTCTATATAGTTCAGCCTTTTTGGTTAGATTCCCATCACTATAGCCTCGTGCATCATTCAACAGGCTGTATTGCGTACTGGTGTTTTTTAAAATGGTATATTTCCTGTAGCGACGCATTTAATGCGAAATAGTTTTTTTTTTTATTTGCTTCTAACAACTAACTACTAAGTCTTGTATACCAATAGAATTCAGGGTCCGTTCGGCGGTGGCAATCAAGACTGGTACAAATTCGAAGTAGCTGTAATGGTGGGTGGTGGTATTGGCGTTACTCCATACGCGTCTATACTTAATGACCTGGTCTTTGGCACCTCAACAAACAGATATTCTGGAGTTGCGTGTAAAAAAGTAAGTAATTATTATGCGTTACATTTAAATTATACTTTTCCGAATTCTAAAATTACGATATTACGATAATATTAAGAAATACACCCTGACTTCCACGCTACCATCATGTTATAGAATTTATTTATTTTTTATATGATATCTTTTATAATATTATGTAAATTATATTTTTTTTATCATGATTGGTTATAGAGTACGTATGTGCGTAAGTACAGTCGCGATTCCTGGCTTCAAATCATTGCCTATCTGTTTATAATGTTTTCGAATATTAAACTATTTGCGATTATCCCAATTTCAAGATTTATGTCCTGATAGATATTCGACTAAATTGCAAGAAGATACCTACATAATTAAAAGTTAACTAGTAATAAATAAATGCCTTTAATTTTCCAATACTATAGTTTTCTTTTATCATTAGAACCCTGTAATATTTCACCCTAGTATTGTGAGTGCCTGCGCAACACGCACTGGGACCAACATGCATTGGGGCAGCGTGGCGGATATTTCCTTGCCCTAACCCTCTCAGAAATGAGGGGAGGCCTATGCCCAGCAGTGTGACGTATATAGACAGTAACTCAACTTAACTTGTGAGCGCTTCATTTGAATTACAGTACAGCATTACAAGCATTAAGCTATATTTAGGTGGCCCATGAAAGATGTTAAAAATCACTGCCATAGGTATTAAATAAAAAATATTACTTATAAACTCTTGCTATGTATTGTTAACAAGTTTTTTTTAATAACAGGTTTACTTTTTGTGGATTTGCCCATCACATAAGCACTTCGAATGGTTTATCGACGTGTTACGCGACGTTGAAAGGAAAGACGTTACCAATGTGCTTGAAATACATATATTCATTACACAATTCTTTCACAAATTCGATTTAAGAACAACCATGCTGGTATGTAACATTAAGAATGCAATGCATGTCTTTAAATAATTACTTGTACAAAATAAAGTCAATTCAATATATGGTTATGTGTTAAATGTGTTGCAGTACATATGTGAGAACCATTTCCAACGTCTAGCCCGCACCTCTATGTTCACTGGATTAAAGGCGGTCAATCACTTCGGCAGGCCCGATATGTCCTCATTCCTCAAGTTCGTCCAGAAGAAACACAGTTATGTCAGTAACTTACTTATATTACTTATTTTACGTGCTTTCATATACCTACATTTGATTTATACCAATAAATAATATTCAAGTTTATATGTGCATGTATATAATTTAATGTATGAAAGTCTTTTATGTAATCGAAAGAAGAGCGAAGAGGAAGAACGGGAGTCTCTGACACAAGTACCTTAAGGCACTTGTGTCAGAGACTCCAGCTCTTCCTCTTCTATTACATAATATACAAAAATAAAGTTTAAAATTATTTAAAAATAAAAGTGTGCGCGCTTGTGTGTTTGTGTGTGCGCGCGCGCCCGCGCCTTTGTGTGTGTGTGTGTGTGTGTGTGTGTGTGTGTGTGTGTGTGTTTTGTGTGTTGTCTTAAAAAGAAAATGCCAAATAATGCGTGACATCTCTTATGTACAGGTTTCAAAGATCGGCGTATTCTCTTGCGGGCCACGGCCCCTCACTAAATCCATAATGTCAGCGTGCGAACAAGTCAACCGCACACGTCGTTTGCCATACTTCATACACCACTTCGAGAATTTCGGATAAAATTTTTGTTAAGTCGCTTCGGCCACTGCCGAACCAAGCATAAACATTTAGTTTTTCGATGCAACAAAATTAAACTTATAACTGCTTTCCTAAGATCGTAACAGTGATAAAAATAAATAAAAAAACAATAGTAAACTTGAAATCATTTTTTGATATAAAAGCGTACATTTTGTGTTTTGGAAATATTGGCTTATAAATAGATTTTAAAAGATGTCGAGAAACATGTGTTTATGGTATTTAAGCTAAGTCAAACATCCTTTAAATCGATTTTTTTAGGATATTTATTTATTTTCTCCAACCGTTTATAGTAATTAAAATTAGACATGCGCGTTTTTGTTTAAACTCTCTGTAATGTATTAGTACAAATATAAGAACAATGCATTTGAATGTACAAATGATTTTGGCTTTTGTTTAGATTTATAAATAATACTCACTGTGTTTATAACTCCTTAGTTATATACAATAAGCTTTCATTAAAATTCAAACTGTGCTATGTTATGTAAATAATGTAAATGAAAATAAGTAATCGGCTATTAAATAAATTAACGAATTTTTTAACAAATAATTAGTTAATATGTAAATAGACAACACTAGAATAAATTTTATTTCCTTTGAACAAGCATTTTATTTGTGTTCACGACCATTCAGTGAAAAAAATTAAAGAAATAAATTTAACAATCTGGTAACTAAAGTCGGCATGTGGTTATCACCAAACACTGCAATGCGCTTTGCAAAGTTCTGATATCAAATACACTTAGATTTTCACATTAAATATCAGCCCAATATACCATGGAACTTGACTGCTACCTTCTTGCTCTATAGATCATTTTGTTATTTGTGTCCCCCAGTAGGTACTTGTTGGCGGACTTCACGTGTTCCCGAAATATTTATTCCTCAGGCATGCTGAGTTTTTTTAAGGATAAGGATGACAAACGAGCACACAGTCCACTTGATCATAAATGGATGCTGTGGCCCATAGATATCTATATGTATCCTTGAAGAAAGAGGGAATATAAATAAAAAGAATCAAAATTCAGATTCGTTTTTACCCTGAGGACTAAGACGGATTGCCTCATTACCAATAAAAAAAGGTTTCCGGATCTCTGTCCTCACCATACTAAATACAGCAGCATTAAGCTGCTATTTTACGCTGGTATTTTGTGAGAGCGTAGTCCCACCCCAGTCGAGCCGACCTATTAGTGCTACAACCATAAAATAATCTTGGGTCTTCTTCAACCATTGAGGTGTTCAACGTACGTATTGAATCAACACTAATTAAAATTAACAGTTTTATTGGTGCTCATGGAGATCGAACTCGGGTTGCTCGCGTACTATTGAATTTACAGCGAGCACTTAGCGCTTGAGGGAGACGTGGTAGACGACTCTCTAGTTTAAAATAACAATGATAAATAATTTTAGTTAAAAATATTTAAATTAATAAGGTAAGATCTGTGTAAAAATATTTGATAATTTCAGTATTTAATTAATGTTTTATAGATTTGTTTAACTTTTTCTACCCACTTCAAAAAGGAGCCGGTACTCAATTCGAATTTATGTTTTTTGTGTGTTACCTCATAACCTTTTACTGGGTGAACCGATTTCGACGATTCTTTTTTTATTTGTAAGCTGGTGCTTCACATGTGGTTCCGTATAAATTTGATCAAAGTCTGACCAATAGTTTTTGAGTTATTCTTAACAATTTATATTAAAGTCCGTTATACAAATTTTTTAATTTTAAATTATATATACCAGTGCTTGATTAAAAGGGCCCATCTACAATTAATAATTACTACGAGTATCAACAATCCTCTCATAAATTATTCTGCTCATAATATAGATTGAAAATGAAATGCCAATTACGATCTGATGCTACGATAAGATATGCAGCAATCAATTCCTTACATATTTACATGAACAATGCGCCGTCTCACTAATCATCATCATCATTGGAGCCTATTACAAGTCCACTGCTGATCATACAACTGCATGCCTTACCGGGTCGTTACTTTTTTTTCTTCTTTTTTTTGTTTTTAAAAAGACTTCATTTAGTTTGGAGCTGCCTTACACCTGGCTTACCACTCGAGGATCTTTCGTTAATATCGGTTGTCGGTTCATCTAGCTACATGGCCAGCACATTACCATTTTAGCTTACTGATCTGTTGGGCAATTTAATTTACTCTGGTTCAACCGTGGATACTCTTACTCCGAAGTTAGGCGTATACCACGTAAACAAATAATTTAAAATTAATAACTTTGTACAACCGACTTCAATATAAATTATTAAGAATAACCCAATAACTATTGGTCAAACCATAATGAAAGCTTTTAAAAACATTTACTTCGCAACCATCCGCGTTTTAAAATAAAATGATGTGTCTTACCTTGTATGAATAGCGCCTCCCACCCTCCCTCAATTGCGTGCAAAGTGCGTGCGGGAGGGCGGGAGGTGCTCTATGGATAGGTCTTCAAAAATGATATTGAGGTTTCTTTAATTTTTTTCTAAACTGAATAGATGCGCGAGAGACACTACCAAGTGCTAAAATGTGTTGCCCCCCCCCCCCCTGTAACTTCTAAAATAAGAGAATGATAAAACTAAAAAAAATATATGATGTACATTGCCATGTAAACTTCCACCGAAACTTGGTTTGAACGAGATCTAGTTAGTAGTTTTTTTTAAACGTCATAAACCGTAAATTATGTTACTTGCTGCTACGGAACCCTTCATGGGCGAGACCGACTCGCACTTGGCCGCTTTTTGATCAAGAAATTTTCAGTAGCAGGCTGGTATAAGGAAATTGGCGGTGCTTCACCGCCGTGCGTAAAACCAACGTAAAAGGACGGACTAACGGAGTCCTGGGAATGATTTGTCATATCAGAGATTATTAGAGTGAATGAATTGTGTGCACTTGTGTTTGCGCATATACTTGGTCACGATAATCCTGTCCTGTTAATACAGCTACTGTTATTTTACAGGGGGATATTTTTCAAATTTGCCATGCTTTGCAGGTCAGATGCTCCTGCCCACCTCCTGTTTCAGTTCTATATAATATTCTCTCGCTTAAAACACCGACAGGATGATATGGGTTTGTGGATACTCTTATGTTGCATACAGGTAGCCATTAAACTTTTTTACATAATTATTATCACATCATTACCTCACACATACATTACACGTCATTTTATTTTAAAACGTAGATTTTTGCGAAGTAATTTTTTTTAAAGCTTTTATATAATAGATATCCGCAAAGTAACGATTCTATTAATTAAACCATAATTAATTTTTGGGAGCACATGAAAAGCACCAGAATTCAAATTAAAAAAGAATCATCGAAATCGGTCGATCCAAAAGAAAGTGATGAGATAACACACATAAAAAATAAGAAAATACAGTCGAATTGAGTACCTCCTCCTTTTTAAAGTCAGTAGAAAATTCAGAATATTGGCTTAGAAAATGGATGGATGGAATAATAGAGGCAGACTTAATAACTGTATTGGGGATGATATGCGTAAGAAAGGAGTAAATGAAGAGATGATGGTTTGTAGAGGAGAATGTACAAGAAAGACATACCGACCCTAATAATTTGAGATAAGGGCAGGAAGATGAATGTTAAAAAAAAGTTAAAATAACAGTTATTAGTCGTATGATGGCAACATATGAAAATTTATCACTCCGTTTCGTCCCGTGGGTGTTGTAAGAAGCTGGAACAATCTCATAACTTTCAAAAGATGGCGCCATCTATTTACGCTAAATATAAAATATACTATAATACACCGGCGATAGACAGAAGCGTTAAAGATGGGAGATGTCTGGTGACTGTGGTCGTCAACCTTCCGTTAAAAATAAATTAAATTTGAAATGAATTTGTTGCTCGTTTTATGAACAATAATGATATATTATGATTGCTACTTAAACCTTCGGATTCATACTTGAATTATTTATGGTCGGTGATTCTAGATTGGCTCTTAATTTGAAGTAAGAGGCTGCAACTAGCCTTGCATTGACTTAACTACTATGACTTATGTACATACGGTTAACGCGATCAGCTAACACAGATAATATTTGTATTATTTATATATTCTATAATGTATTTCCCATTATAAAACAATTAAAAAAGATTGATTTATTAATTTTAAGTAATGTTAATAGATAATGATTTAATATTTATTAATCAAATATTATTAGTATTCTTTATTTAAAAATAAGAAGATATTATTTATTTATTAACTTAGAATTATTTTTAAAACTTACCGAAATTCCTACTAAGTTTCTATTGAATATCATCATCATTACAGCCCTTCACAAGTCCACTGCTGAACATAGGCCTCCCCCAAAGAATGCCACAAAGCACGGTCCTGAGCCACCTGCATCCATCGACTTCCTGCATGTCTTACCAGGTCGTCACTCCATCTTGTGGGGGGACGCCTTACACTTCGCCTACCGGTACGAGGCTGCTACTCGAGAACCTTTCTTCCCCATCGGTTGTCGGTTCTTCGAGCTATATGGCCGGCCCACTGCCACTTCAGCTTACTAATCCGTTGGGCTATGTCGGTTACTCTGGTTCTACTGCGGATATCCTCATTCCTAAGTTTATCACGCAGTGAAACTCCGAGCATAGCCCTCTCCATAGCTCGCTGAGCGACCTTGAGCTTCCTCATACGGCCAGCAGTGAAGGACCACGTCTCAGTTCCGTAAGTCATCACTGGCAACACGCACTGGTTGTACAATTTTGTTTTAAGGTTTTGAGGTATTTCTGACGAGAAGATGTGTCGTAGCTTCCCGAACGCTGCCCAGCCGAGTTGAATCCGTCGATTGACCTCTCGGTCGAAGTTGGACTTACCTAGTCGGACTATTTGTCCCAGGTAAACATACTCGTCAACAACTTCGAGCTTGGTGCTCCCAGCAACTACCGGCATAGGTGTGACATGGACATTAAACATAATCTTTGTTTTGTCCATGTTCATCTTAAGACCTATCCGTTGGGAGACACTATTGAGGTCATTGAGCATAGTGCTTAGTTCCTCCAGCGATTCTGCCATGAGGACTATATCGTCGGCAAATCGAAGGTGAGTGATGTACTCGCCATTGATGTTAATTCCGTATCCTTTCCAGTCCAGAAGCTTGAAAACGTCTTCCAATGCAGCGGTGAAGAGTTTCGGGGATATAACGTCACCCTGTCTTACACCTCTCTGCAATTGAATAGGTTTCGTACTCTGGTTCTGTACTCGGATAGCCATCGTAGCTCTACTGTACAAACACTTCAGCACATCGATATACCGACAGTCAACTTGGCACCGCTGAAGGGACTGCAGCACCGCCCAAATTTCGACGGAATCAAAGGCTTTCTCATAGTCCACATACGCCAGACATAGTGGCAAATTGTACTCTTCGGACTTCTGTACAATTTGCCGTAGGGTATGTATGTGGTGTATGGTGCTAAAGCCCTTTCGGAAACCGGCTTGTTCGGGAGGCTGGAAGTCGTCAAGTCTGCGCGCGAGACGATTCGTAATGACTCTCGAAAACAGCACGTAGACGCGGCTCAGAAGGGAAATCGGTCTGTAGTTCTTCAAGAGAGCGTTGTCACCTTTCTTGAAGAACAAGACCACCGCACTTCTGCTCCACGCCTCCGGTGTAATGCCACCATGGAGGACGGAATTAAAGAGCCTCTGAAGGACTTCAAGTACTGGTCTTCCACCCGCTTTCAGAAGCTCCGCTGTAATTCCATCCTCGCCTGGGGCCTTGCCGTTTTTAAGGTCCTGGAGAGCCATTCTAATCTCGCTCAGACTGACGTCCGGGATATCTTCGGAATAGTGTCGGACAAGACTCGCTCTTGGATCGTTACTCACACTTGCGTGTGGCTCCAACGATGGCGTGTACAGCTGCCCATAGAACCTCTCAATCTCACTCAAAATCTCAGGTGCCCCGGAAACGATGCTGCCACATTCGGTCTTCAGCTTTGACAGTTGGCTCTTTCTGGCAGACAGATCTCTGGCAAAGACTTTGGAGCCTTGGTTCCGCTCGATCGCTTCTTCAATACGAGCTGTATTGAAGTTGCGTAAGTCTCGCCGCATGCATTTAGAGATCTGTCTGTTCAGTTGCCTGTATGCTGTCAAATCTGTTGAAGAATGTAGCCTCATCTCCCGTCTAACAGCCATGAGATTAAGAGTGTGATCGGAGAGTTTTTGTGTTCTTCTGCGGCGGGTCTTGCAGAACTTAGCTCCGACCGCATGGACAGTTTCCACGAGCTTGTCATTCATATCGTCCACTTCATTGCAGTCTACTAGGCACTGAAAACGGTTTTGTAACTCGAGCTGAAAGGTTTCGGGACTTTGGATTAGAGCACGAGGGGGACGGAGCGTTGACTTCATCAGACGAGACCTCTCTAACTTAACATTTAGGTTCAGTGTGCCTCTAACCATTCGGTGATCGCTGCCGGTTTTCACCCTCGCGATCACTGAGACATCACTGAACAGTTGTCGTCTGGTCGTCATAATGAAGTCAATCTCATTTTTTGTCGAACCGTCGGGGCTCGACCAGGTCCACTTCCTGTGGGGCCGCTTCTTGAAGAAAGAGTTCATCATAAAGAGTCCCTCTTTCTCCATGAAGTCGGCCAGCTGCTGGCCCCTTGGGTTCCGTTGCCCTATTCCAAATTTCGCTACTTTCAGCTCACCGTTCTCTCTTGTGCCTAGTTTTGCATTGAAGTCTCCCATTAACACCGTATATTGGGTTTTGGAGGAATGCATGGCTCTAGAGATATCCTCATACATTTCCTCCACCTCCTCATCGGGGTGTGCCGAGGTTGGTGCGTAAACCTGTATGACCTTCAGCGAATACCGTTTGGTGATTCTGAGTATAAGGTACGCAACCCTCGTCGACACACTCCCGATCTTTACAACGTTGTTAACGAGAGACTTGTGGACGATAAATCCGACACCTCCTTGGGACAGATGGTCGCCCTCCCGGTGATAGAGCAAGTTGCCGGATTCGAGGATTACCGTGTCCTCCCCCTCTCTTCGGACTTCGGATAATCCTATAATATGCCAGCGCAACTTGTCTATCTCTTCTTCCAGCTCCACGATCTTCTCGTCAGTCCTCAGGGTGCGTGCGTTGTACGTTGCCAGGTTGAGTCGTCGTAGGTGGCAACCGAACCTCCACCGGAGATTCTTAGCACCCCCTGCCCCGCCGTTACCATGGTCGCCACCGTAGCCAGGAATAGCGGGGCCGCCGGGGACTAGGGGCCGTCTGTTTGTTGTTTTCATCATTGGGGGGGTATTTGCCATATTTGCCACGCTTGGCGAGCGGGTTGGCAACCGCAGTTTTTTTATTGTACTTTTGGCTATTATCAGGAAGATGCTGCTGCCCATCTCCCGCCTGTTTCCCTTTGTCGCCTTTTACGACACCCACGGGAGGATATGGGGTAGTGGATATTCTTGACCGCCACTACACGCCATTGAATATACATATATAGAAAAATACCAAGACTGGGAAGAATTATATAGGGCCCTACCAATAACTGTCCCGTGCGAATAAATCCACGTGCATGTATCAAACCAGCGATCTGCAGTGTCGCAGTAATTTGCAAGCCTTGCTATACTTATTTAATCTTGAAATTTAAACCTATATTATACAAGTATATGTTAAATTTTATTGTAAATCGGTTGACAACTTTGAAGGCTATGATTCTAAAATTAACGAACAGAACAAGGTTGGGTTCCTCGTAATACAACGGAACGGACCCTAAAGTATAATTATAATAAATATATATTAATACGTATAATTGTATAAATTTGATTTTCAAACCGCGTACTGAATAAAGTGACACCTACGATGTGGCCACATTCATTATTATTATTATTATTATTAGATTTGTACAATATTTTTTTAATAATTACAGTACAATACAATACTCTTTATTGTACACTAAGAATAGATAAAAATCCCAAAAAACAACAGATATTTACTTGAGCTGAGCTAAAATTGGATAAAGAAATAAAATATAAATAGATGACCAGACCAGAAACTATTTTGTTCAATATAGATTATAAATAATACTTATTTGAAAATCAATCTTATGTTGAATTTACTTCTGGTTTGGAAAATACCTGTGTCCTGGGAAAATAACAGTTTACAATCATAACATATATTACACAATTAGCAACACAAAACAAATAAGAAATAGCTTGGTAGCGATTACTAACATCAATAAATTCCTTAATTTTATAAAAACCCTCTATAAACAAACTTTTTTAAATTAAACTTTTTGAACTTTGCTGGGGTCAAATTTTGTATGTTTTCTGGGATTCTGTTGTAAAAGCCTATACGTCGCCCCAAGCATAAGTTACTGACTCGGTCGAGTCAAGTAACTGGTACTACTAGCTTTTGTCCGTTCTTAGTATTTCAGAATGAATATCACTTATTTCCTATAAAGTTGTTCGTACGTAGTTCCATATAAATTTGATCAAGGTCTGATCAATAGTTTTTCGAGTTGTTCTTAATAATTTATATTGAAGTCAGTTGTACAAAATTTTTAATAATTTTTAAACTAATTTTATTTAAGGCCAAACTTAATATTAAAATTTCTTTAATTTTTTGTCTTAGCGACTCTTTAGGTTTTAATTCATGGATTGCTCTTATGGCCCTCTTCCGTAAAACAAATATAATTTCAGTGTCATTTGCGTGTCCCCATAGCAAAATACCATACGGTATTATGCTATGGAAATAGCTAAAATAAACTAGCCTAGCTATTCCAAAACTGGTTAGATTTCTATTCTTTTTTGCAGCTTATGCTGCAGAACTAAGCCTGCTTGCTAGTTTATATATATCTCGTATAGGGGGGAGACCTAAAAAATCCACAAGGTTTGTGGATACTTTGTAGATTTGTGTGGTGATATAGACAACAAACAGGGCCAAGAATTGAGCCTCGTGGTATTATACCATTTGTAATATCGACCTGGAAGAAATCATATCTTTAATAACAACTTTTTGAGTTCTTTTACTTAAATATAAAATAATAAATTTAAAAGAATCACTTCTTACACCTTAGTATTAAAGTATTTAGATTAATGTCTCATAGTGAACACAATCGAAGGCTTTGGATAGGTCACAGAATATATCCAAAGCACCCTGTGAATTCTCCCACGCATTGAAGATATATTTAATTGGCTTAGCACCAGTATCAGTTGTCGATAGACCCCTCGTAAAATTATTGATTTTTATGATGTAAATTATTAACATTTTTTTTTTCATTTGGTCAAGAATAACTAAGTGTTGACAGTACGAAACAGGTCTAAAATTGTCGGGGTACAATGTACTATCAGATTTAAATAAACGGTTTTACTTAACTATGTTTAATTAAATCAGGGAACACACGAGATTCGATACTAGTATTAAAAATAATTACTAGTTGAGGTGCGATTTTATCTATTATTATATTTATAAATTTAACAGAAATTTCCCACAGATCAGCAGTTTTCTTAATATCAATAGTTTGAAAATATTTTACAATATCTTTTGATGTAAAATTATTTATTTAATTATTCCCCTGGTGTTGCGGCTGTTCATGGGCGGCGGTAGCATCTTAGCTATCGGGTTAGCCGCATGCTCGTTTGCCCCAGATTCTATAAAAAAAATGGTAAATCCAATTGAGCATGCCATAAGCGTATTAAAAAAAATACGTATAACATGATTATACGGAATTTTTTAAAGTAGTTTAAATATATTTCGACAGCACTATCGGCTTCAAAACTTTATTAAATGTAAAATTATTTATACATTTTGTTTGAGCAATGATTTGACGGCTGTAGGAGAGGAATTCAGTGTTTTAGTGGTTAAGATCGAAATTTCAGTAAAATGTTTTTCAAATACCCAATGTCGAGATCCGACTTAGTTAATATATTGTTAAACTTAATTGGTGATTTGAATCAAATAAGCTTAAATAAGATTTGATACAAAAAATCAGGATTGTTTGGTGTGAAAAGTGATGGGAGTATTTTCTTACTTCAAAGATTTTCTGAAACATGTTATGTGATGACTTTACTGAAACAAGCACAAATTTCTTATCTGCTTGCTTTTTGTCAATATAAGGTAATGAAAAAAATAAAAAAATCATACATAGAACAGACCTCTGCTGACGCTCACAACTACGAGGTGCTCAAACTCAACACATGCCATTTATACAATTACAATTCAATCAACAGAAAGACTCACTATATCTTTACGTTCTTTACATGATAATAATTTATTAACTAATACTAAGGAGTTACCTCATAAAATCGTTTCTCTATTAAAAGAACTGACCACCTGGTGATTACTGAGGTTAAACATTAAGTTATAAGCTTTTAAGCAATATTGAGTAATACATAAAATATGAATTTTTAAAGTTTTTACATTTGAACTTGGAAACTTAGTGAGTCATTAAGTTTCCAAGTTCAAATATAAAAACTTGAAATAATAATTCAATTGTTTCTTCCCTTACTTATATTCTTATGCGTCGTTTCAAGATTTTTTTTATAGGATAAGGGTGACAAACGAGCACACAGTCCACCTGATGGTAAGTGGTTGCTGCGGCCCATATACATCTACAACTTTCCTCGTTTGCGAATCAAAATGCAGATGCGTTGTCACCCGTGAGGACTAAGATGGAATGCCTCATTTCCAGTAAAAAGGGCCTCCGGCCACCTGCACTCCCCAAGCGAAACGCAGAGGTAAACCTCTACTTCACGCTGGTATTCTGTGAGGTCGTGGTACCACCCCGGTTCGAGCCGGCCCATCCGTGCGACAGCAAAAGCTGCCGCGTGGCTCTACCACTGTTAAACTTACTTTATTTATGTCAATAGACTTTTGCACATAAACTAAACAGAAGCCGTCTCTGAAACAATCTTATCCAAATTGTAAATGGAACCATCATGTAAATTTTTAGATTAGATTAGATTAATAGTTATTTGATAAAAAATAAATATAAATAATATGATATTATAATATGATTATTATATATATTTTAACATTACAAACAGTATAAAATTTCTTCTCCTGACATCGTGACTATCCGTATATCACTGTGAGCGTGATCGCCAAATCACTCGTCTGGTAATTAAGGCCGTAGACAACGCGAACTGCATTTAATGTTATCAGGTTGCAGCTGCCTATAAAATTTTGCTCTCGCTTTATGTTCAAATGCTTGCAACACTTCGTTATAATATTCTATACACCTCCTTTCTATTTAACTAATTGTGTTTTCTATCCAACTATCTGTGCTTTTTAAGCTTGAACTTTCTTCTATGCTTCAGGCACTGTTTTTTGGAACGAAGTTCTCTATCGGACGGTACGGGTTTGGCGGATGGGAGCTAGGCGACAAAAAGTGTAAGATTTTTTCGTCACTACCCCTTGTGTCATAGTGTAGACGGCCTTGGCAGCGAAATAAGGAAGTGAGATGGAATAATATATTATTTCAAATTACGCTAGTAATTCATTTAAATTGTATTTGTTATTCAATAATATAATACCTACGTTTATCAATAATAATATACAACGTAAGGAACTTCGTTCCAATGGAGTTTTCCACGATTTTTTTTATTATTATTATGTGAAAAAAAAAACGATTAGGTATACAAGTAGATTAGGTGTACAAGTACATTTGAGAAATAAGGAGAGACATTTAGATTGGATTCCCCCAAGGAACGCATCAAAACACAATCCCGAGCCACATGCGTTCACCGATTTCCTGAATATCTTACCATCACATATCTTACCTCAGTGGTTGTAATCATGATTACTGATCGTGAGGTCCCAGGATTGAATCCCGGGTCGAGCCAAAATCAATTATGGCGGTTTTTCTGTCAAAAAAATTTCAGTAGCAGCCCGGAGTCAGGAAGTTGACGGTGGTTCACCCCCGTTCCTCAGAAAGCACATAGAGTTGTCCTACGCCTGATCTCTCTCCAGTCATGTCAGATTACTGTCCCACAGGACTATAAGAGTGAGGTACTAGACGGGCGACCTCTACCAAGAGAACTCCTCTCTATATCGATTAGAGAGTCGAGTAACAACCCACAATGCCGCAGATAGGCCAACTTTGACAACCTATTATTACCAACTCGCAGCGACGGGGGAACCGAACCCCGGACGCAGCTACTACTCACAATGCTACGACAATGCATAGTGATGCACCGCGAGGAGAATCCTGGTAAAGGGGGATGCCCCGAGGCCCGATACCTGCTGTGTGCTAAAACAGCACACATGCAGACGATAACGTAGTGAGGTAATAGCCGTGCTTCCACATACACTTGGGATTACATTTCCTGTCTTGCTCAGATTGCATGTAAAATCTTGCTTTGAAGTTTTGAGGTATGCCTGAGGGGAAGATGTGTAGTAATCTGCTATGCACTTACAGAACACTTTCGCCTTCCGATTTTCATACACAGTAGTAAGAAAATAGCAAGGAAATATATGTAGTACACGGGACAGCGAATGGGTTAATATGATCATACGATTGTTATCAAGGAGGCCCCTTCTAAATTCACGTATTGTGACGGACAACTACGAAACAATGTGCATGATCTTCTTTCAGCCACTTGGCCAGGTTTTTATTCTATATACGAGTACTAATTGCAATACTATATCATCATGTTAGTTCCTTTAATTCTCCACTGGTGAACAAATACTAAAAGTCCTTATGTCCAATTTCGCTACGCCAAAGAACTTAGAACGACTTTTTAATCGCATTATAATAGTAGCGTTTATCACTTAATTCGCACACTCTACCTTTCAGATATCTTTATAATTGGTTTAATTCTTTGTCGAGGTTTTCACCACGCTAGGTTTTTTAAAAAATAATGATTAACATAACATAATAAATGGGATTGCTCAAAATTGTATTATAATGTTTTTATAATAAGGCTTCGAGCGATAATATGTAGATTAATAATGTATGTAATGTAATGATTAATCCGCAATTCACAGAAAGAGAGACTCCGAGAGAGAGAGAGAGAGAGAGAGAGACAGAGAGAAACTGATAAAGGAATATTTTATCAGTTTCACAATGATTAACGTAAAAATTTCTTATATTTAAGCGAACACTACATATTCGTATTATTGGATTTAGATTTAATTTTATTATTTATGTTTTTCATACTCAAGCATACACAAGCACACGAAGCGTTGGGAGTTAAAAATAAGTTATACTAGATGCAAAAACAATCTGTTAAAGTAATTTTATTTGACTAACTTAAGGATATTTTTCCATTTCAAATTCTTATGCAAAACAATGTCCCTAAAATAGCCATTACAGCTGCCGCATTAGATAACAAAAGTTATATGAAATAGAAGCGACAAACGAGCTTACAGTCCGTCAGGTGGTAAGTGGCTACTGCAGCCCAACACAATCGCAACAAACTTCAAACAAAGAAGGCTACAGATGCGTTGTCACCTCTTACGATTAAGATTGAATGCCTCACCTTATTATTAAACGAGTTATCTATATCCTTCAGACTGCAACACAGCAATGGAAGCACTGCTGCTTGACGCCCAAAATAGAAAACTGCATTATCATTCGCAAATCAGTCATGTTTTTATTCAGAATTTCAACTTAACTTAAACTTTTTTACGTAGTAGAGCCATACTACAGCTATACTAATAGTATAGTTGTAGCCAGAATGGGTCGGCTCGACCGGGGAAGGACCACGCTCTCACAGAATACCAGCGTAAAATAGCAGCTTAATGATGCTGTGTTTCGTATGGTGAGTGTAGAGAACCGGAGACCCTTTTTACTGGAAAAGAGGCATTCCATCTTAGCCCTCACGGGTGACAACGCTTCTGCATTTTGATTCGCAAACGAGGATAAATGTACATGTCTATGGGCCACAGCAACCACTTACCATCAGGTGGACTGTGTGCTTGTTTGTCACCCTATCCTATAAAAAAAAATAACCACTAAAGGTCAAGTTCTCAAAGTACCTAAGTGGATTAGAGAAAAATAATTAAACTCCAGTTAAAATTATTTAGTAAAAATTTCAAAATTAATATTTCAATATTTTTAAGTGTATACTATAAACGCTACTTAAGAGCGACGTCTGCCAGCAGAGAGGAAGCGCACACCAGTCGCTTAGTAACTACGTATTACTGTATGTAGGGCGTCATAATCTCGTTGTGCACCGACCACGAATTTATAATACTTTGTTTTATTACCACATATTTCAAAAATTCCGCATATTAGTTATATTGACAAATCATCCATTCCTTCAAAAGCTATTTACTTTATATCGAATTTTGATGATTTTTAAAATGGTTTAGAAAATATATTCCTGTTGTTTATCAAAATATATTTTTAAAATAAGCTCTCTATGTCTTTTATCTGTTTAGACCATTTTTACGGTTTACTTTTAAGTGTGATTTGTCTTTTAAACTTGTAACTAAATCCGCGCCAAACACTGTGGTATTTACTCGTCCAAAGTCATAGGCGAGTTTTGAGCGTAGTGTACGGGGAACAAAGAAACCGCAATTATAAATCCAGGTTTGCAAAAATATTCTGAAATATATCACTGTTATCATCATCATCATAACAGTTATTTCTAATTCCACTGTGGTATACGAGCCCCTTTTTTACAAAAAACGAGCATGCGGCTTACCTGATGGTAAGTGACTACCGCCGCCTATGAACAACTGCAACACCGGGGGAGCTGCATAAGCGTTGCCGGCTTTTTAAAAAGGAGTACGCTCTTTTCTTGAAGGTCCCTAAGTCGTATCGGTCCGGATAAATCACTGGTGGTAATCAATGCCACAAGGAAGTTGTAAGAGGAAGAAAACTTATTCTAAATCGCACAGTAGTAGACCGCCAGTCATCCAGATGGTATGGGTGGTATGGCTGGAATTAGTACGATCAATTCCTCAGAGCACTCCCTATGGTAGATGCGATAAAATACTCAAAGAGATGCAACATCTCTACGCAGTGTCAGTGAGTCAAGCCGATCGGAAATAATTCGGCCATCGACGATTAGAACCGCTCTGCGCTGCATTCGGTAAAGTGGAAGGAGCTGGCACTGGAGAGCCTCAGCGTAGAGATGGGAACAGTATTCCATGTGGGGCCGAAGCTGCGCCCTGTAAAGTTGCAAACGGTGCGCCGGCATGAAATACTGTCCCGCTCTGCTGAGCACGCCAAAGTTTTCAGAGGCCAATCTGGCCTTCTCTTTCAAGAGATCATGAAACTGCACATCACTCGATATGTCTGCACCGAGGATTCCGATACTGAATCCTTGGTATCGATCTATGATATCGACACCGAGATGAGAGTGCCTTGAAACTGAGGAAATACGACAAAAGTGTTCTTTGTAGCGGTAAACGCGCAAATTTGTATATTCTGGGAATTGAACTGGATTAGATTTAGTCCCGCCCAGTCCGAGACTTTGTTCAACAAAGTCGCGACTTCAGACTCACACACTTCCACACTCTTCCACAGATTGTAAAAATCAAGATTCATCCGCGACCATCGACTTAGCGTGTTTCATCAGGTCGTCACCATAACTAGTGCGGAGTATCGTTTCACTGCGCTTGTTAATACTAGGCTGCTACTCGATAATATTCCTTCTGCATTGTCGTTTTTGCAAGCTCAACGGCAGGCTCATTGCCACAAATAACAAACTAATCTAACAGCAACCCCCACGAGTAACCAACACCCACCTGATGTTGGTTAGACAACTCTGCATACTGATTCGTGTGTAGGAACACCGTAAACCAGCTAACATCACAGACATCACATAAAATAGACTTGGAGCATTCATACGAGCGTTTGAATCAGGGTAATACTTGTAAATAAGTTTATATTACGGAGAGGATGCCCTGTGTCACATCGAACACTGTTTGTGTTGCTTGTTGGTTTTTTATTGTCTATTTTGGTGAATATTTTTTTATAGAATAAGGGTGACAAACGAATACACATTCAACCTGATGGTAAGTGGATGCTTCGGCTCATTGATATCTACATCTATTCTCGATTAAGTATCGTAATGAAGATGCGTCGTCACCCGTGAGGACTAAGATGGAATGCCTCTTTTCCAGTAAAAATGGCCTCCGGTTCTCTAAACTCACCGTACGAAACACGGCAGCATTAAGCTGCTATTTTACATTGGTATTAGTAAGCGCATGGTGGTACCCCGGTCGAGCCGACCCATTCATGCTACAACCATGATATAGCTGCAGCGGGGTTCTACAACGTAAACATTAATGAGTATCTTAGATTAAATTGTATTTTAGATTATGTGATATTTAACTAATTATGTCGGCAATTCAATTAATGTCATTGTAGAACCACGTCCGAATAAAACTTAAACTTCGACTGCTTCGTTGGTCTAGTAGCCGTAAACGCAGTTTCGGTCCTGGGATCGAATCCTGGGTTGAGCCAAAATCAGTTATTTGAGTTTTCTGTTAAGAAATTCCCAGTAACCACACGTAGTCAGGACACCGTTACTACAAAATGCGGCGATGACAATTAACCTATATGGTTTAAACAGCGAGCATAGGAAACGATTTGCAAAGCAGTTAAGATGATAACGATTATTCTTTTAAGGTCAACGAATCGCGTAGGTGGTACTTTTGACACTGTTGCCCAGTAACATTCGAAAATAAGGTCACCTCAGCGTGCAACAGAAAAAGTATATTTCTATTGTTCGATATATCGCATTATCATGGTTAAATAATTTCACTTTCCATTCATTCAATAACACATTCATAATCTATTCAATGTTAAGAATTGGTAAGTAACTATTCAAATATTTATAAAAATTTACTTCAATTAGAATTGTACAAAATAGGTTAAATTCTAATGTGAAATAGAGAATTGTGAATATTTGTACAATCACGGCCTGCTTTCCATTTTAAATTAAAGTGCAAGAATTTATTTACTCCATTTTATTATCTTACTCTGAATATATTTTTGCATATTACATAACATAATTTCATCTTTAACGATCCGTAGAACTACTGAAAATTTAACGCTCTCTTTATTCCGTGTTATACAACGCACTAGTTTATTCATTTTCAAAATGGAATTTTAGAATGGAACCTTTATTCTAAAATACCATAAATAATTAAAATAAAATCAATTGCCTACTAACTTTACCTAAAAGAATTGACTATTCTGCTTATTGCTTACAATGTACACCAATTTACAATGTACTGGCTGATAAAGAAGGGAGAAAGAATATCTAAGTATGGTAAGAGTGTACGGTATGGTTATCGTCATCTTTTGGAAGACGCAAAAAGTTACGGATATTTCTAATAATATTTAATAATTCGTCATAGATTCTATTATAATGCGACCATACGACATACACAATGTAAAAAAAAACTATTAAAAACATATACGTTTCCACAAATGATATCACCTATTGAATTGTGCTTAATTTATCAAAATTTAAACTACGTGTCCCTCCTCTAGATGGAGTGACGACCTGGTAAAACATCAAAAAAGTCGATGGATGCAGATGACTAGGGGCCCCGATTTGTGGCATTCCTTGGAGGTGGTTCTGTAGATTTCGGCAGTGACTGTGTTTTTTTATAGGATAAGGGTGACGAGCACACAGTCTACCTGATTGTAAGTGGTTGCTGTGGCCCATAGACATCTACATCTATCTTCGATTACGAATACAAAATACAGATGCGTTGTCACCCGTGAGAAATTAGATAGAATGCCACATTTTCAGTAAAAAGGGTCGATCCGACCGATTCGTACTACATCCATAATACAGCTGCAACATGGCTCTACCACGTATAAAACTACTACTACTGTGTGACTTGTGAAGGCTGTAATACTGATGACGTTAATGAATATATGAAAGACGTAAATTTTACAATAATTTCTTCCTCGAAGTTATAAAGTATACTCATGTGAAGAGTAAAGATATACCATTCACCAACAGCAATCTGCATCATATATTTAATGCTCTTCGAAATGCCTCTTCATTTTTATTGAAACGTATTTGCCAACGGTAATTATGGCTCTTTAATTATCCTGTTATCTAATGGATGCACAACAAATATTGACATTTGGTAGAAATTTATTATTTTAATAAAACCAAATTGGGCAAACATTTTAGATTTTACGAAAACTAATATCACTGATTTAAAACTATGCAACTATTCGCCATCTTTTCTGCCGACTTCCAAAAAGGGGACGGTACTCAATTCGAGTGTATGTTTTTTTTTTCGTTTTTTTTATGTGTGTTACCTCATAACTTTGTACTGGGCGAACCGATTTCGATGATTCTTTTTTTATATGAAAGCTGATAGTTCTCGTGTGGTCCCATATGAATTCCCATTGATCAAGGTCAGACCAATGGTTATTGAGTTATTCTCAAATAACCTATATTGAAGTCGGCTGTACAAAATTTTTAATTTTAAATTATTGATTTTAAAATTTAACATTAACCTGTATTACGTAATATCTTCGTAAATTGTAAATTTATTTTAATATTTCTATTTTTACTAAACAGGATTTACTTCAGAGGTGGTTCGATAATGTGGAACTAAAACTGCACCCCTAACAGTAGAAAAATAGAGGATGAATTTTTAATGTTACTGTTTATATGATATTATAGTGATTAGATATTATTTGATTCCTTTCCTCTCTAGTGATTAGTCATTATTACTCATTACATTACATATTAAGTAAGTGTCAAAAAATAAAATTTTTAAGTAAAAGTAAAAGCCGACTTTAAAGAACTAAAGTGATTCAATTATTTTTCTGTGAAGCTTCTGAAGTCGGGGCGTTAATACTTCTATACAGTATGGATATATGATATATGGTTAGAGATGCAGACAATCGATGGATTAAGATGGCTCTGGACCGTGTTTAGTCGCAATCATTGAAAGAGGTGGGCAGAGAAGAAGAGGCCTAGCAGTGGATTTGTGAAGGACTGTAATGATGATGATGAATATTGGATAAAAGGCCCATAATTTTCCACGGACCTCTTTTTCTTCAATCCGCAGGCAAAAGCTCTACTAGTTTAAGATCTATCGATATTCACAATTAACAAGATATTTGTGAAATTTGCACAAACTTTATAAGCAATTTAGAAAAATTGAGGTTCCTAAATGTTTCTTAATTATAAATATAATATTATTGTTTGTAAGTAACTTTATGTTGCATAAATTTTTGAAATCGCAGACAATTAAATATTTTTAATGCTCTTCAACTAACATAAAAACCGTGCTGGCTATTGCTGTTAGAATAAAATTATAGGTTACATAAGTGTTTATCAATACAGAAATTATGAGTCGAATAACATAGGCTATATATATACGTGAGACTTGAAAATGACTTCCTCAATATTTTACATCTCTACAGTAATAGTCAAATCTTATTGTAGCCACTAACACGACTACAGTGCAATCGTGTGAGAATGAGCACAATTGCGACTTAGTAGGTATCTGACCGCGATTTTTTAATATTTTCCTTTATTCCTTTCACTATGCAATTAATAAATAATAATGAGTAATTAAATCTACAATTCAATACCGATTGAGGTTCAGGTTTTGAGTTTAGATTGATTGACTACAATCGGGTGTCGCTAGCAACAAAAATCCGTTAAGAAAAATATACGTCAGGTTTTTTGTACAATTTTTTAAATGAATTTTAATGAAACCGGCATAGTGGCGATCACCTCATTCCTAGTGGTTATTTTCATTCGTGTGTTCTTTGATATTATAATAACCCTTTTTGTACAATTTTCTTTAATAAAACAAGAACTCTTGTTTATTGACAAATTTTCTACATTTTCTGGGATTTTGTTGTAAAAGCGTATATATTTACCCCATAAATGAATTACTGATTCTGTGAAGTCTAGTAACTGGTGTTACAAGCTTATGTTTGTTCCTAGTGTTTAAAGTATGAACATCTTTATTCTTATCAAAGCTATTTATTATTTCATGTACGTACATTACATTTTAGTAAATATATTGCAATAAAAAATTTATATGTTTATTTCTTAAACATTTTCTCTGAGGGGCTCTTTACAATTTAAGTTATAAATTGTGCGTACTGCTCTCTTTTGCAAAACAAATAGGGCTTAAATGTCAGTCGCTTTACCAAAACAGTAGCAAACTTCCATAACAAATTAAGCTATGAAAGTAACTAAAATAAACTAATTACATCGGGACGTCAAACATCTCAGTCCCCCTCCCCGTGACCTGTGGATGGATGTTGTAAAGCACCCGAAAAGTCATGAATTAAAAATAAGTGAATAAACGCGATGAAATCAGTAAAAATAGTTTTATTCAATGTGTAGTGTTCGCATAAATATAAGAGATCATTAAATTATAAACTAGGAACATGAATACTCAACTTCCTTCTTTAAAAATTATAGAGCATTAAAAACAAAAGAAAATGAAAATAGAAGTAACGCGATGTTCCGTACCAATGCTCGCAACGTTCATCATTTTTACTTCCCGATTATCATTATTCGCTTATCACAACCGACAAGGAAGTGCATTTATAAATTACTTGGTTCGGTAAAATTCGAAAGGCAATGAATGTTGAATGCAACATGCAAAACTATACATGCAAAAAGTTTTGAATGGAATTATTTAATTAAATCTAGAGGTACATGTTTAAATCTAAAACTGCTAATTAGAGATCTGATAATATTACATTTTTCAATACATACTGCTAGAAATTATTCCACTTTTGATGTAAGAAATTGTTCTCGAAATTATTGAAAGAAAAGAACACTACTCGGTAATAAGCATGCCTTACCATCAGAAACAATTCTGGGGGCCAATTCTTAAAAACAATAAAAGTTTGAGAGCGTACGCTTAACTTACTCTCCTGCTCATGCAACCAATCATTATCGGCAACAATACAGTTCTACCAACCGTAACGTGCGCCCTTCACAAACACACACCGGTGTTACGTGAAGGACTCAATTACATGATAACACCAAAGTATGCAAACCAACAGCAACACCATCCATCTCAATGTAACACATGGCAGTCTCTCAACAACACGATCTTCCTTGCCTACACTAGTAGAATACCCCAACGGGCAAAGTAACGAAAGTGCGGCTCTTAGAATTAGACACTGGACTGATCTCTCTTAGTTTTTTTGCGCCCATAAGCAATTGAAAAGGCCTACCCCCGGAATGCGAGGAGGGAGGTGGTGAATGCTCTAAGCATACCACGACAGCCGGCTGTCGTGGTTATGTGGGACTCACTGCGACTAACCTAACCTAACCTAAGTGCCTACCCACTAAACACCACCTGTGAGACTGGCATTGGCTTATGAGGCCTTTCAGCCGAATCGGAAGCGACCCTTTTTTGGGAAAAGTGGGCGCAAGCGGTGACAAACCGCTGAGGGGGAGCCTAATTAAGGCAAATTAGGAAGAGTTGGCCTGAGCCGCAAGGAGGCAGTTCAGGTCGGCCGTAAGCTTGTTTGGTGGGTCCGAGAGAAAGTTTCTCGGTCTTCGGACTCGATAACGAGAGGGTAGTGGGGCTGCATATGAAGCTGCCTCACGAGTAAAGTGATTAGAGTGAGACTCTGAGGCATTGAAAAAGTTCTCAGAGAGTGTTTTCAGAAATTGCTGGACCGTAGGGAGCACTAAGGAATTATCTCGATGGAATTATCTCTCTTAGTTGTCTGCGGGATACTGCTTATACTGCTAGAACAAGTAAGATATGACAGTTCTACCCTGATTGGTTCGTATTTCATTTTAATTTTTGCCCTCATTCCCTACAATACTATAATAACACTTAGTATATTTTTGTAAAGTTCCAATTAAAACACTCAACCTGTGTACCTTCCGGCGCTGGAAATGAGCCTCTCCAACAGTTGTTTACTGACTAATTATGGAATTAGTATATATAGTATATTCGAGACATATACCCCGACCGGTGACCACCTTCATAAGTGCCATACGTAGTTAGTTACCTAGTGCTCCGTTAAAAATGATTTTTCCTTTTTATAACAAATCCAATTAACCGTAGAGAAAAAATGAGATATTAAGAAACCAACCCAACCCAATTAGTTCACACGTCGTGGCTGTACTACATAATTATCCAGATAAGTAGTTTTAGTATTTATTGTTAAGTACATATTGTACATACCACGTGGTGGATTCTTAATTAAGAAAACATAATTGACATAAATTAACATGATTTATCGACTGTAATTGAGGATTTGAATAATAGCGTTTTATTCTTAATGCAGATAAAATAAACTACATTATGGAGTATTTAATAATTATTCTTATAAAACTAATATGTACATTTGATTCAAAACTAATAATTTTAATAATTCATTATATTAGGTAAATAGAATGACGTCAACATTATTTCGCGAAATATTTAAATAACACATCACATTACATCATATATCATCATTATAGTCAGCCTTTTTAATTGCACTATAGAGTAGTTCTTTCGAAAAATGATCAATTTATGCAAAATTTCATATTTCGTCTCAATAAAAACAACCATATTTGCAATTGATTGATAGGAAAGTCGTTATCGGCACACGAATGAAAGAAAGAAATGACTGGTTGTCCCTTTCACGCACGCTTTCATTCCGAAGAGGTTCAGAGTGCGGCGTAAGAGTTAAAGAGGTTAGTTTGCAGTGTACCATAGATAATACAACAGTGTACTCGCGACAGCCGCGCTCTCTGATGGTGACCTCCGCAGTTTCGTAATAGCTAACGTTTCCTTGTGATTGTGTTGTAGATTATGTGCCTAAGTAATTGGAACTATGTAGAAGTCAAGGGCTCCTTAACAAAATTCTGCAGGTGAATAAATTTAATAAAGTAACTGTTACTAAGTTACGAATTATCTTTCTTACTAAATATGCATAAATAGTTTTAAAACGTGATACATGTTCGAGAGTTGTGTGCTCTATAAATTTCGGCTCTATGTACTGAAAATAAAATATTGAATACTTAATAGACTAGCGCGTTGAAGTCTTTTCTAAGCAAAGAGGAAAGAATTGTGATCAAAAATAATCATAATTTACTAAAGTAAGTTGTTAACCATAAATACTTGAAACTATTTATAACTTCAAATGTACAAGACAAATACGAGACTTAACATTCAACTTAGTAAATGCTAGCCTGCAACTATAAGTATGTTGCTACATAAACATATGTATTGAGCCTTTATACTCTTCATGACGCAACGTGTATTGATAATAATTATGTTAACAATTTTGGTATTTTATGCTATTATACACTAAATATTGATAACATTTTTTTTACCTTATAATCGAAACCTACATATAAAGAAAAGTAAATGTTTTCTTGTTTAGGTGAAATTATTTTTACGATTTTACCGCGTTTCAATTTTATATTTTTGGAGTGTTTTATAACATTAGTGCTGATGTAATAGCGTACCTTTAACTTTAAAAGTATCTTGAAGATTGCAATTGTATGCTACGGGTTGAATTTAGTTTTATACATTGTATGTAGGTGGTATAGGACAAAAATCGTATACTAGCAGTGTAAGAATATCCACTACCGCATATCATCCCGTGGATGTCGTAAGAAAAGAGAAAAAACCGGGAACGGGAAACGGGTGATAGGCAACAGCATCTTCCTTACAACTCAAAATAATAATAGTACGGTTACTATCCCACCTGTAAAGTATGGCAAGGATTTTTATAGGCTATATCGAATATATGAATGGATTATAGAATCCCAAGGAGATTATAGTATCTTGGTATTATTTCTACTGAAACTAGATGTCTTCAATTGCAATAGTCTCACGAATCTTTATTGGTAGGAATCTGTGTTTTTGAAATAATTTGTAAAAAAAATTGCAAATCCTATGCGAAAATACCGAGTGCGATCAATAATACATCCAGAAATTCTATAAACACAAAAAAATAAATAAATTCAACGAAATTTACCTACTTATAAAGGTTTGATACACTACCCTTCAGTGTTTGCACTTACATTTAGAAAATCTTATGAAATAATCCTTGTCAATCGCGTACTGGAAAGCATTATGTAGTGCAGCATCCCACGTGGAGTGACGACCTGATTGAAGACGCAGGTAATCGATGGTTAGAAGTGGCTCCGGACCATACTTTGTGTCAAGCTATGGGGAGGATTATATTCAACAGTGGACTTGTGATAGTGTGTGTGAATCTGTGTCAGCTTATTTTAATTTCTGTTAAAAGCTTCAATTACCACTTACCAAATCTACTACCACATTGGTATGAAATATCATAGATGTTTCTTCTGTTTTTCATTTAATTTCTGTACAATCTGTCGGATTTTTTTTCACTTCTGAACGTTAGATTCCGCTATAGAATGTTTCATGAGGGGTATACTTGCCAAAGTCTCACGCATGGTAGACATGTTAATAACCCCAGTATCTTATTATTAATAAGTTGTTATTGAAGCATTATCTCCCATCTCTTAGCTCAGTTTTTGCTGGCAGCTCTTCCGACACTCTGTTATAATATTGGATAGTGGAAAATCTTATGCCGTCAATACACGCTCTTTCTATAATATAATATCTTAATAGTTCTAAATCAACATAAATCTACAATCCAGTGTAATTTTACTGTTATTATCTCCTAGCTGATTTCGCCCGGTAACAACTGCACAGTTCATTCGTGCTAATCTTACACTAGTCTTAACAGTGGTAGAGCCAGGCGGCAGCTTTTGCTGTCGCACGGATGGGCCGGCTCGAACCGGGGTGGTACCACGACCTCACAGAAAACCAGCGTGAAGTAGAGGTTTACCTCTGCGTTTCGCTTGGTGAGTGCAGGTGGCCGGAGGCTCTGTTTACTGGAAATGAGGCATTCTATCTTAGTCCTCACGGATGACAACGCATCTACATTTTGATTTGTAATAGAGAAGATGTAGATGTCTATGGGCCGCAGCAACCACTTACCGTCAGGTGGACTGTGTGCTCGTTTGTCACCCTTATCTTATAAAAAAATAAAATAAAAAAAAACTAGTCTGTATATCATATGTACATATTATACGCGACAAGAACAGTGTCAGAGAAATGAAGACAATCACACATGACTAGACATGAAAACTCCTCTAGCTTTTGGAAGAATTCTGCAGTCTAAAATAGTCAAACCATAGCCCTCCGAAGCAAATTTGCAGAATTCACATGCCCTCAAAATATTTTAAATACTTATTATATTTTGACTTCATTTAAAGGAAGTGATAAAACAGGGCTTAAATTTGTAACTAGCTATATCAATTTGACGGTTACGTTGTTTAATTATGACTTTCAAATAAATTGTCGATACGATACTCGCACCACCTAATGTAAGTTAATTGTACTTTGCCTACAACCTTCGCACAAGTGCAAGCAATAAGTTGACAAAGTTTACCGCAACTTGATGAACGAAATGGCAACACATAAAATACGAACAAACAAACAAGAATTTCGATACATTAAGACATACATTTCACCAACTGATGCAAAGATGCATTATAATTTTACACAAGCTATTAATAATGATACAAACGCATCAATAAAAAGAAATGTATGCTTTAAACGCGTAATGTCTTGCATGCAATATACGATAGTCATGCAAATTACAAAGGCACTAACAAGTAACTCATTATTTTCTATCGTGACGGCCACCGGTAACAATTCACACCTTACGGCAATACTCAAAAGAATTTCAAAAGAAATCATTCGCAACCATCGCTAATATGCCGATCAATTTGCAAGACTAATTCCATCCGCAACAACTCACCGGCTTCGAATACAAATCCACAAAAGCAATTACATTTCCCATTTTGTCTACTGATTTAATAGTTGTCAAGACACTAAGATAACCGTACTAAACACGTTTTAGTCGTAATATAAATGAACCTGTATTGTTATTATATATATATATATATGTGTGTGTGTGTGTGTGTGTGTGTGTGTGTGTGTGTGTGTAATGCAAGTACAGGTGATGCAGTCTTGATACATCCGTATTTTGACAAAATTAACACAATTAATAATAAGTATTTAATCGTATACCTATCGTAATATATCGACTACATCTTTTTATCTCGAGGAAATCTTCGAGGATTCCTTTTGGTGCGAGGACAATGGAAAAGTTGTACGGAACTTATGCTGACTCAAATACCATACTGATTCCATTTGCGGATCTCAACTGAAGCCCCTTCGTCTGAAGCCACTACACCCAACACTCTTGCATCGCCATCACGATATCTCTAGCCTGCGTCCAATTTATTGTCCTCCTCCGAGTTTGAAATTAAAAGAATTCGAAGTAGTCTCCGAGCGAGAACTGTCCTCTAACGATCCCGCTCATAAGCCTCCCCCTTGTCTATTGCAATATCACAGAAGGCGTTAACAGCCGCCCTCCACTACGAATCAGTATCACCGAGACAACTGCTGGCAGGAAGAAGTTCTAAACAATCTGGCTTACCAGGATCGTCTGCTCCCATCCCTTGCTTTATTGGATAAATGTATAGTAGTGATGTTAAATTTTAACCGACAAAAGACGAAATTTTTGATTTCTCAGATATTTCTGATTCAATTTAAATTATTCTTTTATCATTAAATAATTTATCCTTTTTTTAACTTTATTGACTTATTACGTATATTCCACCAATAAGGATGGAAAAATTGGCGGTGGACATTTTAAAGTAAATATTTAGACGAAATTTTAGTTCTGATTCTTCCCTTGAACTTGTGATTCTTTAAACTACCAAAAAGAATTTAAATTTATAATCAATAGTAAAATAGTGACAAACGAGCACACATTCCACCTGATCGTAAGTGAATACTGAGACTCATCGATATCTACATTTACCCTCGATTAAGAATCAAAATGTAGATACGTTGTCACCCTGAGAAACAAGATGGAATCTCTCGTTTCCAATAAAAAGAGTATCCAGTTCTCTACACTCACCATACGAAACACAGCAGCATTATGCTGCTATTTTACGCTGGTATTCTGTGAAAGTGTGATCCTACCCCGGTCTAGCCGACCCATTCGTGCTACAACTATAATATAGCTGCAGTATGGCTCCACGACGTTGAAAAACTTACTTAAAAATTTATAAAAAATCCACTGAATAGTCTCTGAAGTCAGAGTTTTAATTCTTGAATACACTTTGATTTAGCACCGGCTTTAGTTATGGAAATTATTTCATTACTTTTAGTTTTTGGACAAGGCTTATACTTTTTATTAAAAGTAAAATTTTAGTACAAACGATTTTTGGAGCTAAACGAAATATTTGCATATAATGCCCTAGACGATTATATGGCCTGCTCAAACTACCTGAGTACGATTCAAAGCTGGAGTCTGTATTTATGCAAACACATAATTAGTTTCAGGTGTTGTTGTACTCGTAAATAAATAAAATGAAAACTACCACATAACACAACATCCCAAACTGATACTGATAGGTGAACACCAGTTGATGCTTCATTTTAAGTGCTTGCACTTTTTGCACAGCTATATTTCAGTTCTCGTATCGTTCGCTAAATATAACTTCTAAACAAATATAACAAATAGTTGAAATCGTCCAACATATTATTATCTATCAATTTTTGGAATGAAGTGGCAGAGGCGGCAATTACAAACGTTTCTCAACAGAATTGACGATATATTAAACACGGGCAATAGGCGATTTATTACACAAATTAAGAGTGCCCTTAGTCGACGAACATTGATCAAAGAAGTGAAATAGGTAAGTCAGGATTGTTCCAAATCCGCAGTCTCTGCCTACCCTCTACGTGACAGGTGTAAGAGTTAATATTAATAATTATTTTGTACAGTGGTAGAGCCACGCGGCAGCTTTTGCTGTCGCACGGATGGGCCGGCTCGAACCGGGGTGGTACCACGACCTCACAGAATACCAGCGTGAAGTAGAGGTTTAACTCTGCGTTTCGCTTGGTGAGTGCAGGTGGCCGGAGGCCCATTTTACTGTAAATGAGGCATTCCATCTTAGTCCTCACGGGTGACAACGCATCTGCATTTTGATTCGCAAACGAGGATAGATGTAGATGTCTATGGGCCGCAGCAACCACTTACCATCAGGTGGATTGTGTGCTCGTTTGTCACCCTTATCCTATAAAAAAAATAAGTTGTAAAAATTGTGATATTTGGATTTAGGCTGTTCGAATGAATACACCGTAATTTGTCAATTGACAGAAACAAATTGAACTAAATTACAACAGTAAATCTTTCTTATCCACTCCTTATTAACTATTTCTGTCATTTTAACAATAAATGATAAATAAAGTTATTACAGGATAAACATTCTGTAACAATGTAGCCATTGTAGCTCAAGGATTTATCGCTCACCGTAAATTTACCAATTCACAAGCGTTCAGGCTCGATCCTTGCGGCCGCAATGTAATTTTAAATGCAATTTTAAGTACTCATTTACCATATGCATGCGAAAGAGAAAAAGATATAAAGATTCATCTGTATAAAAAGTTAAATATTTTGGAGACATCAGACAGCCACTAATATTTACCAAAGCAGCAAGGACTAACTGGTCCCTGACCCTCTCAGAAAATGTGACCAAGATTTCTAAGTAACATCACTTTAACATTCTAGATTACCTAACCTACAATTTTAAAAATTAGAAAGTTAAAGAAAAATACTTACCCCCAAGCTCAAATCAACCTCATTTTCTTTATATAGTCATAATGTTACTGTCTGAAGTCAAATGCCAACATAACTTTAAACTTAGCTAAGCTCTAATATTTAACGCTATGAAGTAACATGTGCCTTCTTCTAGTTCACGAGTTAGAATATTCAAGCAGTTTGATTAAAGACTTTGCCAATGAACGTATGAAAATAATGAATAATTACGTAACATCCTGTGAGTGTCGTAGGGTTGACTGACTACAGAAGTTTTGGAAAGCTCTCATTCCTACAATGAATACCGTTATAACCATTTTGTATTATGCCATTTATTTACTGTACCGGAAATAACGAAAGAAGGCAACATCAAAATGAAATTAAAAATAAATTGTAGCACTTGTGAAAAATTATTTTTGCTACACAAAAATGGTACTTACGGTATTATTACTACACAATAATGAAATAAGCAAAACTTTATAAGCATAAAGAAGATAATAGTATTTCAGTTTGAGTATAACATTAGTACCTAATACTCAACATATATCATTTTAATCTATATTAGTTAAATAATGACAGGATAGCAGTCGTATTATTAAACTATAATAAGCCAATAATATTTCAAGCTAGTTAACCCTTTTTGTTGCTTCTATTTAGCAATAGATTCGAAAACATTGTTTCAACTGCAAACAGTTGCGGCCTGCGTTGCGACATCGATACAGCTGCGCCTGCGATCTTGACATTTGCATAAAATACTCACCTGCTATCCTTATCGTTAATCTTACTTAAATCATGCTCTCTCTATTGCAGCTTTGACAAAAGCAATTCATTAGCTGATACTGAAATATACGATGAGTTATCATGAATTGAACAGAACTTTGTATTTATGATAGAAGTGAGTTTTAAATTTTCACTTAGTTACCCAATAAACAACAATCGCACATAAATACACGAATATGTCATGTTGTGATGACGTAAGATAACTCGTCATCCTACTACGTAAAATTCAAATAATAAATGTGATAAAACTTTTAAACTCTTCTAAGATCTAATTGGTGGTAGAATTAAAATCTCAAAGAAAAACAGATCTAAAACAGTTAAGGCTCTAGATATCAGTTCGAAAGAACATTTATTTTATTAACACTTTTTTGTAATAAAAGTAAAAACTGCGGAAGTAATACCATATGGCATTTTCTATAAGCCAACCGTAAAGTTAGTGGACGAAGTATGTACGATGTACTACAATAGGAATATATGTGACAGTGAAAATTACACTACGAGTATAACGATTGGTAAAACTGCATTAGTTCTCATGACTGAACTTCAAACACGGTAGCAGTGTCTCAATAATTATATTATAGTTGTAGCACGAATAGGTCGACTCGAGCGGTAAAGCATAAGGTAAAATAGCAGCTTAATGCTGCTGTGAACTTTTCACTGGAAAAGGAGCATTCCATCTTAGTCCTCAGAGGTGACAATGCAATCATGCATCTGACAATGCATCTGCATTTTGATTGTGAGTCAAGAATAAATGTAGATATTCGTCTTTTTTATACAGAATAAGGATGATAAACGTCCACCTGATGGTAAATGTATGTTGTGGCTCATAGACACCTATATTTATCCTCAATTGAGAATCAAATGATGTTGTGACCAGGATTAAGAAAGGAATGCTTCGGTGGTTTGGTCATGTAGAAAGAATGAATGAGGAAAGAGTGACAAAGCAAATTTATGTTGCAGAGGTGAACGACAGAGTCGGGAAGGGACGCCCTAGGCAAAAGTTTATCGATCAAATTGGTGATATATTGAAAATGGGCCAAATCAAGAGTACCTTTAACCGACGAGCGTGTATGCGTAGGTATATGGATGTAGAGGAAGCGAGAGAGGTGTGTCAGGATCGTGCCAAATGGAAGTCCATAGTCTCTGCCTATCCCTCTAGGTGACAGGCGTGAGTGTTTGTATATATATATAAGAATAAAAAATGCAGATAATAATTAAAGTAACAAACTCGCAAGTGTGTTCAAACCTAACAGGGCTTAACGTATAACTTAACTTTTTTTTTGAGACCAGTATCACTGCGACCTAAAAGATCTATTGTGATCGCTGCTATGTATACAGTTCACTGCTAAGCTCTACGTCCTCAATGAATAGAAGGAGTTGCTTAGCTGTGAGTAATTTATTGACTTACGGAACTGAGACGTGGTCCTTCACTGCTGGCCGTATGAGGAAGCTCAAGGTCGCTCAGCGAAATATGGAGAGGGCTATGCTCGGAGTTTCTCTGCGTGATAAACTTAGGAATAAGGATATCCGCAGTAGAACCAGAGTAACCAACATAGCCCAACGGATTAGTAAGCTGAAGTGGCAGTGGGCCGGCCATATAGCTCGAAGAACCGACAACCGATGGGGAAGAAAGGTTCTCGAGTGGCAGCCTCGTACCGGTAGGCGAAGTGTAGGGCGTCCCCCCACAAGATGGAGTGACGACCTGGTAAGACATGCAGGAAGTCGATGGATGCAGGTGGCTCGGGACCGTGCTTTGTGGCATTCCTTGGGGGAGGCCTATGTTCAGCAGTGGACTTGTGAAGGGCTGTAATGATGATGATGATGATGAGTAATTTCACTTCTTCTGGGCGAAGTACATAGTTTCCCAGATGAGTGTTACATTTACGCATTAAGGGTCCGCAATTAGCCAGGATGGGTAAAGGCGTTTCCTCCTCTAGGAAGCAAAACCGGCACATTCTTGAGTTGCTTAGTCCCAGGATGGACATGTGCTTTTTAAGACAACAGTGTCCAGTCAGGGCTCATACCAGAATGCGCAATTTATTTTTACCTGATCCCAGTGCTTCCGAAGCGAATTTACAATCGAAAGCCCGGATAAAGGTTTTAGAATGTTTTAAGTCTGGCGTATCATACCAGATCTTAAGTGATTTATTGTGGTAAAAAATTTCCAAGGTCAATCGGACGAGCCTTTTTGTGATTCCACAAAATGGCTCGGGTCCAAGTTATGTACTCTTTGAGCCCTCATGTGCGAGCTTCTCGTCAATTTCATTGCCTACAATATCCGCGTGACCCGGAACCCATTTTAAAACGACATTGTTGTTATCTCCCATGGGCATTTAGACGGTTCACGCCGTCTCCAACTAGCTTCGAGTTCACCAAGTTTGATCTCAGCGCTAGCAGTGCTGCTTGACTATCAGAGTTAATATAGATTATACGGTTAACGTATTATTTTTGCAGATTGATTTCCGCACAATGTACATTAACTTAACGCTAGACAGTAAGCTAGGATTCATGGGCTGGATATACACCAAAGTCAACCCCGAACACTAATAATGTGAATTTTTGTACTCATATTAATTCAGTCTGACGTTTGAACCCAGGTCCTATGGCGTGTTAAAGAAATGCCCTGTCCACTAGGCTATGTGTGGTTACCTACCCAATCATGAAATAGCTAAAAAGACAAATAGACAAAGATAATTTCAATAATCATTTCAGTAATCGCAATAATTAATCCGGACAAAAAACGCATACATAATCACGTATATTAATGTAATACAATTGCCCCATTGTGTATGATTAAATACGTGAACCCGTTTGTCTTGTCAATGGCCTCGTGCAATATGCTCTCACTAAACCCGCATTGCTGTATTCAATTTATTTTAAGCACAATGTGTACGAAATTCTCACGTACCTCGAATGTCGTAGTAGAAGCATCTGCATATTAAGTTATTGACTTAATGGAAGTAAATTCTAAGAGAAATTTTAAATATAACGAATGTTTAAAAACTATTTTTGTAACAATATTTAGGTAAGTAAAAAAGTTTTTTTCTTAAAACTATGTCACTATATTACAATATGAATCCTGAATTCAACGAATTTTTTTTATAGGATAGGGTGACAAAAGAGAACACAGTCCACCTGAAGGTAAGTGGTTGCTGTGATCCATTGACATCTACATTTATCCACAATAAAGAATCAAAATGCAGATACCCGTGACGACTAAGATGGAATGCCTTAATGGATTATTTCAATAAAGAAAATCTTATACGACGTGAATTTACGTGAAACATAAGTTATATTACATAGTACACTTAAGTATAAGCTATATTAATTTTTGCAATTATCTTTTAAAACGATGTAATGATTTCTACTGAAGAATATACCAATGTTGGCAATGTTGGTAGTATACGAATAAGTATTTCGGGCAAGGTCGTCGGTGATCGATGTTTGTCCGAATCTTGCGCAAATTAACTAAGCGCGTGCTACGTACCTAGTTACTGAGACTGGTGGACATCGTTATTCCCCGCCGTTATAATTTTCCGTCTATTTACATTCTACATGAGTAAAGTTAACCGTCTTCCGTGTCCGCTCCATGGCTTAAGCAACTAATAAAATGATCTCTAACAATTGTATTTCCACCATGAAAATCGTTAAACAGCAGGGGTCAAACTAGGATATAATATTATGTGTGTTGCGGCTAATGTTCGTGTAAACGGTCAAACTTTGGTTTAATTTTGAGCGTACGCTGATGTTATCTTTTTTCATGCTATAAAGATAAGTAAAAGTTTATATTATATTTAAACTAATAGTAAAAAATGTTTTTAATAATAAACTTTTATTGAAATGTTCTAAAAAGAAGGAAATAAACTTTAAATTAAATCAAACCTATCAATTTATTACATTACACAATTTATGTGATATAAAAAGCTTGTCACGAGAATCTGTTTTTAAATGCATTATTTTTTACATAGAATTACCTACTTATAATTATTATTAAATTAATATCAATTTGTTAAATCTTGAATACTTGTTTATGTACACAGGTAAATTTTAGAGGCTTCTTTTTAGAGCATTTCAAATAAAGCTTGATTTTAAAATTGCTTTTGCTAGACTTGTTTGTCTTTGTTGGTTTTTGATCGCCATTTTAGATCTACCATCTTGATTTTTTTATTGCCAGCAGTTGATCCTTGTTGACCCCTACAATATTTGTTTGAGTACCATGAAACTATCCCTAACCTTTGCCGAGTTATAACTCTTTAAAATTGGTATGGCGGCCATTTTGTTTTGCGCCATTATGAATTTTTCACTACCGCTTGATTTTGCCAGGGTGTAGGACGATATTAATTAAGACGCGACCCGGCTAAGTCTTAACGTTTAGTCGGGTAGTAGTAAACTATCTCCTCGAAGAGCTGAACATTTTTATCGTATACTTCTCATCGAACCCTTTCATTTGATACCCATAACATGGTCATGTATAAAAAAAACATAATCTGGTATCTTTGGGTGTCCACCATATTGGATTTAGAGTGACATCATTTTATTTTCGTATTCTTCTTAGTAAAATCTTTCATTTATATGGATACCCATATTATGGGAGTCCATAGAAAATAACTAAACCATCTTGAGCCGTCCGCCATATTAGATTTATGACGTCACTTAGATTAGCATTGTCATCCAAACTAAACATGTATGCAAAATTTCAGCGCAATAGGTTGAGGATAACTACTTAAAAATTCAGTTGCAAGATTTGACCCTAACAAACATACATTGCAAGTTAAATGAAGACTTTTAAAAAATGTTCGCATAAACGCATCGAATACAGTTTAAACACTGCTTAGTTGTGTAGTTTTAGTATTTGCAAAACTAGGTGTCACCGGTCGCCAGTACGTTAAGGTGTGGTCCCAAAGCAAACATTTGTGTATAACATTTTTATATTACAAATAGAAAACATTAAGCTTAGTATTTACACTTACATTAGCCGTGTCTTACACATAAAAGAGCAGCATAATGCCGCTCTGTATAATTTGTTTCGAAAGCCGAAGACCCTTTTTACTCATAACGAAGCGTTACGTATCAGTCCTCAGGCCCTAATTACTAATACCGGGAGTATTAACCATGTAAGAAGTTGTTCACGACAATAGTCGAATTGCGGATTTTAACTCACAACTGTCCGAGTTTACAGTACGACACCTTAACCATTAGGCTACCATCGCTTGCGTCTAATTTAACTCCTAATGTAGGATATACATACACATAAGTCTAACCATATAATATATAAATTTATGGGTGAATGTAGGTAGATGATAAGTGGAAATATATTAGTCGACCAAGCTAATTAGACCAATGTATGAAAATGCAACATCCTCGCCCATATCCAGGTATCCCTTGTCAATTACCGCTAGTCTTAATACCTTTTTACGATTTAAGCTCGCGTTTTATCTGTAGTTCAGCTGCAACATAAATGGGTCGGCACAACACATTAGATTACACTTTTGTATGTGGTACAGTCATGCTGCAGCTATATTACTGGAATAGTTGTAGCACGAATGGGTTGGCTCGACCGGGGAAGTTCCACGCTTTCACAGAATACCAGCGTAAAATAGCAGCTTAACGCTGCTGTGTTTCGTATGGTGAATTTAAAGAACCGGAGACCCCTTTTTACTGGAAACGAGGCATTCCATCTTAGTCCTCATGGGTGAAAACGCATCTGCATTTTGATTCGTAATCGAAGATAGATGTAGATGTCTATGGGCCACAACAACCACTTACCATCAGGTGGACTGTGTGCTCGTTTGTCACCCTTATACTATAAAAAAGATACCAGCGTAGATAAACAGCAAGATGCTACTAGAATATATTTTTATTCTTCAATATAGTCATATTTTACTTGTACCGCTGGATCCGGAAAAACTTCCGTCCAGGGAATAAACAGTAAGAAACTCAGCGAGACTCTTTTACCAAAGTAACATTAAACAATTCACTTTGAAATAGCTTGAACCTCATACCCAGGGGTTATTTTATGCCATTGTCTGTTCATTTATATTATAATAAACGTTCTTATAGTTACACTCTTTGTTAATTTTGTTAGAATAATAATAATTTAGGTAGAGTATCATAACATCGTGGTTATCAGAGACACCAACTTATTTTGCACTTTCTAGGGCAAGATTTCATCAAAACCCAAACAAAAAAGAATAGTTAAATGCAAATAATTTTACTCTTTATATTGAGTAATCTATTTTTGTATAATTGTACTTTCCAGGATAAAATTAACATATGGAATAATATGGATGTAAAACGGAGCAGTCCTCAACCAGTATATATTTTTTCATAGACAAACTCGTATTTATATCCAATTAAATACTTAACTTCTTAGGTTAAATGCCCAATGTCGCATACGTTAGAAATACATAGAAGTGCCTACCCTTACAAAATGATAAAACATAGATTTAATGAAGCAGCTGTTATAAGGACGCCATTTTTATGCTACAATTTAATGACTTAATAAAGACACTTACTCTCGAATATTCAATTAAACGCCACTGTAGATGTTGATCATATTAATCGTGATCGAGAATAGCTTAGGGGCTGAGCGCTGACCTTAAATTTCACAGTTAGCGAGTGAGAGTTCGTTCCCCACCAATTAAATAGTTCGATGCAATTTTAAGAGCTAATTGACTATGTACTCGACGATGTAAACATTGTGAGGAAAACTAGATGTCAAACAAATAAAGTATAATATTTCGGTATTTGAAATTCTGCAACACCGTTTGGAACAGCACGGCAGTCTAATAGCTCAAAAAACCTGTTATAAATTAGCAGTAGGACGTGTACGGACGTGTTTTAAATACTAACGGCTCCGTTGCGCAGTGGCTTAGCAATGAGCTGCTGCGCTGGGGGGCGCGGGTTCGAATCCCGCACGGAACAAGTATTTGTATGGCCTACAAATAATTGTTCCGGGTCTGGATGTTTTTCCTTGTGCAATTTGTGTTTGTAAACTTTCTCCACGATACAGGAGAAAATCCTAGTGTGGGGGTAACGTTTTTAAAAAAAAATCAAATCAAATCAAAATATACATAACTATACATGTCTTTTTTATACATGTCTCTATATATGTCTTTAAAAAACAAAATGATCATTAATTTCCGGGTAGGTATTATTTATAATACTAAAGTGACAAATAACCATACTCTACCGTCCACCTAATGGTAAGTGGCTCAAACAAGAAGGCTACAAATGCGTTGTCACCTCTGAGGAATATAATGCGTCTCAACCTATAATTATACTGGCTCTATATAAACCTCCGACATGAACACAATAGTACAAGCACTACGGTTTGGCAGTAGAAATAGGTTACAGGGGGATACTTACTCTATTTTCAATTGGATCACTAGTTTCCTTGCTGATCGGAGCATCAAGCTCGTATTAGACGGTATTCGACAAGTCTGCGTACTCTCGCCAACGCTGTTTCTCCTGCATATCAATGATATGTTGCTAACTGGTAGCATTCATTGCTATGCAGACGACAGCACTGGTGATGCCTTATATACCGACCGTGCCAATATTTCTCGGGAAAACGTCGCCGAGTACCGGGACAAACTTGTGTCTGAAGTCGAGTATTTGCTTAACAAAGTCTCGGATTGGGGTTGACTAAATCTAGTCCAGTTCAATCCCCAGAAGACACAAGTTTGCGCGTTTACCGCTAAAAAGAACCCCTTTGACGTATCTCCTCAGTTTCAAGGCACTCCCCTTGCTGCCTCAGCCAGTATCGGAATCCTTGGCGTCGACATATCGAATAGTGTGCAGTTTTATGGTCACTTGGAAGGGAAGGCCAAATTGGCCTCTAAAAAGCTTGGCGTGCTCAGCAGAGCGAGACAGTATTTCATGCCGGCACATCGCTTGCAACTTTACAAAGCGCAAGTTCGACCCCACATGGACTACTGTTCTCATCTCTGGGCCGGGGCACCGCAGTGCCAGCTCCTCCACTTGACCGCATCCAGCGCAGAGCGGTTCGAATCATCGACGACCGACTTCTTTCAGATCGGCTCGATACACTGGCGCTGCATTAGGGATGTTACATCCCTTTGCATTTTTTATCGCATCTACCACGGGGACTGCTCTGAGGAATTGTTCGGATTAATTCCAGCCGCCAAATTTCACGAACGCACATCGCTTCAAAATTCACGATACCATCCTTACCATATGGATGCTTGGCAGTCCACCACTGTGCGTTTTACTAGGAGTTTTCTTCCTTGTACAACTTTTCTGTGGAATTGTTTACCACCAGCGATTTTTCCGGACCGATACAACTTAGGGACCTCCAAAAAAAGAGCTTACTCCTTTCTTAAAGGCAACGCACCTACAATTCCCCTGATGTTGCGGTTGTTCATGGGCGGCGGTATTCACTTACCATCAGGTGAGCCGCATGCTCGCTTGCCCCCTCTTCTATAAAAAAGTCTGCTTCTAGGCAGAGAAGGAATCCTACCGACCATTAATGTATCAAGAAAGTAAGGTAAGGTATATTACCTTTGAAAGAAGCTGTCATGCATGTCAAATCGTTTTTTGTTTCATATTGCTTTTAAATTCAATACTTCACTCTTCACAAATTCGTTAATACTTAAACATGTTCAGAGATCCATTAGCGTAATAAATAATTATAGATGTTTCGGATCTGTTGATTGCACATTTGTCTTGAGCGGTCGGCGCCGCAGGACCTGCGTGCCTAAAGATGAAGGTCATTTTGTAATTGTACGTAGACCTCCAGCTATTAAATACTCATGTAAATGATTTAAATTCCATACTCTTTTAAGGTTTAAATTGGATACGAAAAAAAATTAGATACATTGTTAATAGGAAAAGGATTGCAAGAAATATATTATGGTAGATTTTTTTAACTATTCTAAGATAATGCTTGACAACTATCTCGCCTTATGGTAAGTAGTGATGCAGTAGAGGGTATAGCGTAGTGGCGCATCTTTACAAAATTCTATTCACTCTTACCTTGAAGACACCCACATTGTAATCGGAGTAAAGTCAGATGCCGGCAAAACATTTTACTAACTTGCAGTAAGCAAGACAAAGGACAAAGCAAACCAATAACGAAGAGATGTTAGCACTAGCACAGCTATGGTTGTCAGTTGGTGGAAAGGAAAGTGTTTTGTTTAAAGTATTAGAAAAGCACCAATTCTGTTACTTACTTTCCATTGCTTTTCTATCATCATCAGTTTAAAAAGTAAAAAAAGATTTTGATGTAGTACAAGTAATGCTAGGACTATCGATCATCCTATAAAGTCATTAAAATGTTGAAATATAAGTTAAAATTGAAGTCACTTTAAAATAAAAGAAGAAATGCCCATGTTTTTTTTCTTAAATGGATTCCAACAAATATAGTCAAAACCAATACAACCATGAATTAAAAAAGAATTGAGATTTGAAGTACTTCCCTACCATTCCAGTTTTATCTTACTGAGAAATTTGTTACAATACTATTGCATTCAAAAGGCGTTCGAATTGAAATGAGCGACGGATCCTGCCGTTGTTTCGTATTGTTGACACGTTCAGACGCTCTCTTGGCATGTGCAATACATTCACAACTTCTCACGACTTGCTATCAAGCGACAAACATGAGCGAAGCATCCGATCACAGTTCTCTTAAAATATTCCATGACATCAACATACTTTAGATGTCGAAAGACGTGCAAGCCACAAGTAAAGAATAGTGACGAAATAATTATACTAAGAATGGTATTAAAATCAGTGTTAGTTTTAAACCTTTATTAATCATCGTGTCTACGCAACAGGTCGTTTTATATTGGAAATGTTTTTATGACGCCCAAGTTTGTTGAAACCCATGGATGATAATAAGCCCTAGGAATGAGGTCATTCCTTCCAAACTATTTCTATAATGAATTTTATAATAAATTTACAAACATTATATAATGTACACTTATTTTTACTGATTTCTTGCTACTTCATCCGAAAACTTGTGTATTTGTTCTACTTTGCTTTGAGTGAAAAAAGTACAAATTTGTAATCATATCTCAGAGAATCACTTTACTCTACTCTACTTTACACTACTCAAGTCTACTCTACTCTACCCTACCCTACTCTACCCTACCCTACGCTACCCTACTCTTACTCTGTTCTGCTCTAATCCACTCTACTCTAATTTCCACATTTTAGCCCTACAGCACCGACTGCAAAGTCAGGGCTTTATACACTTTGTCTTAGTACCGGATTAACACTTTAATAGTTTAACAGTGGTAGAGCCACGCGGCAGTTTTTGCTGTCGCAGGGATGGGCCGGCTCGAACCGGGGTAGTACCACGACCTCACAGAAAACCAGCGTGAAGTAGAGGTTTACCTCTGCGTTTCGCTTGGTGAGTGCAGGTGGCCGGAGGCCCTTTTTACTGGAAATGAGGCATTCAATCTTAGTCCTCACGGGTGACAACGCATCTACATTTTGATTTGTAATACAGGATAGATGTAGATGTCTATGGGCCGCAGCAACCACTTACCATCAGGTGGATTGTATGCTCGTTTGTCACCCATTTCCTATTAAAAAAAAACACGAACTCAGTCTTTATTTTAACTAAAAGTTTTATTTTTAGTATATCTTACATTCATTTAAGCTTTTAAAATCTATTAAGTGGAAATTATTTTATTCCTTAAAATAGGCTCTTTCATCAAAAGTTTAATTTATCCATAAAATAAAAACATAAAAAAATTAAATCATAATTTTTGTATAGATAAATGGGCGAATGGATCTACCGGATTGGTAGTCGCAGCACCAGATATCTAACACCATTGACCCAGCTTCCCGTCAACGGTATAGGTAATTTACTCATACGTTTGATATAGACCATGAGCTCTTTCTGGCCTTTGTTTTTATTATCGCTTACTACGAGGCATGTATCGAAATAGGATAAACGATTCTCGATCGCCGTAATCGGATGGAAAGTTCTTTTAGCTGCAATAATAAGAACCGTTACAGGATCTTTAGTATCAAGTTCTGTCTCTCTCTCTCTCTCTCTCTCTCTCTATCTCTCTTTCTGATATTTTTTCTTTTATTTAGGTAATATTTGTATAACGTCGCTTGGCATTCAGTATAGCGAATGTGAAAATATTGCAAATTTTTATTTTTTGTTGTTTCGATAGTATTCAATCAAATACGCGATTTTGTATTTAAAATATGACCAAAAACCTTTCAAAAATAGATTTAGAAATACTTAAAAAACTCTTTCCAACAAATAGTAAAGCGTACATTATAAATAAATCAGTTTTTTGTCTCTCCTGTAAAGTGACTCAATTACGCATTCGCGGTACTGAATGCCGAACGACGATTATAGATTATTGTTATATTCTTTACACTTTAGAATAATATTCCAACTACTGTTACCAATCTGAGTACTTTTAATGTTATTTTAAGCCTTCTCCAACAACTAGTTTTTAGAATATTTAAAGTCATAGTTAAGTTTATCTATACAAATAAATAAAATTGAAGTGTCTGTGTGTAATATCAAAATAACAGCTTTTTACTAAACACCTATGAAAGTGTATATGGTGCATATAACATAAACACAATTTTTAAAATGTTTGTCTTTCTGTCTGTCTGTCTCTTTATTCCAGCTAATCTCCGAAATGATTTTGACGTGACTTTCACTAGTAGGTAAAAAATAACTAAAGCTACTTTTATTTTTAGTTTATTTTAGAAAAAATATTAGGGTTCCGTGCAAAAAATTAAAAGCCTAAATTTAACGCGGACGAAGTCGCGGGAAACAGCTAGTATTATATAAAAAAATTGCGGGTTTATGGCGGGCTATTGATAATGAATCGAATACTATCTAAATTTAACCAAGTAGTGTGTTGTTTTAAAACGCTTGTCACCAGTCGCCAGTAGGTTAAAATATTTTATTCAAAATTTTCCTCTACAAAGCACATTTTATGAGTCAAAAAAGCTACGCCAAGTCCTGCAAGTCTACAAGCTACTACAAGTCCTTACTGTGGAAGACCTTTGGGAAAAAGCGGTTACTTACAAGTAGACTATGTTCCCCACACGATTACAGTTTAACCTCATAAAATATACGGTTAAAAGTAAATATACGGCAAAAAAGACTGTATTTGAGATATTTTAGATCATTTTTAATTAATTTTCTTCACCTTTTGCCTATATTACTTATTCTGAACCTTCTCTACAAATTAGGCCGGTTATTGCAAAATAACCCATTGTAAATTCAAATCAAGAAAATCTAAGAAAACTTATTATATCCGAGCGCTCTTATCTTTTAAATAATCTTCTCGATCAAATCGAATCTTGTTATAAATAATTATATATCCAACCAAAACCGAGCCGCTAGTTTTAAGCCGCGTATCGATTACGCGCTCCAAGAGGTCGAACATTGGTGCGCGCTCCGCGAAATGGATACCATTTGTTTTCATTAGTGTATTCGTTGCGTTCCAAGCTATGTATAACCAAATTTGCCGTAACTTAATATATAAGTTAATTAATTATATAGTTTAAAAGATATGCTGTGGAATAGCAAAAGTAGTTTTGACCATAATAAAGCGCTCAGAGAAGATGCAAAGAACTAGCAGCTGCTCGTACACGACCGACATTCATGTTGAACTGTCAAACACTGGAGCTGCAGCCACGCGCGCCGGGAGCGCTAAGTTGATACACTTCGAACATTTGGAGCGCGTTTCGCTGAGCGTACTGGTCAGAACGGTCGTTTATGGCACGCGCGCCAGTAGCGCGTAATCGATACGCGGCTTTATAGAGCCCGTACTTTTCTCAAATTTAGATTATTACCTCACCAGCCGTGGGAAGATAATATGAATCACAACATGTAGTTTTCACCGGATTCGAATGTATCTTATGCCTACACACATACTATATACTATTATGGCGAATTCGGTAATTTAAATCTATTGGGCAATTAAATTTATACCGTGTAGTGAGATATAACGATGTATAACGTGTAGCTGCGGTGTAAAAATATTCGCTATCCCATATATCATCCCGTGGGTGTCGTAAGAGGCGACAGAGGGAAACAAAACAGGAGATGGACAGCAGCGTTTTCCTGATAACGACTAAAAATAAAAAATTATGGTTGCCAACCTAAAGCCAATATCCTTCTATGAGGCAATCTAGTAATAAATGGGAGACCTTTGTTCAGCTGTGGACTTTAATAGGCTGTAACGGTAAGGGGCAATTAAATTTAATTCGCAAAATTGTTAAACAAAATTATACGTCAATTTTACTGCAGTACACTTAGTTTAGGACCTTTATATCGCAATACGATTAGTATAAGCCAGTCTAACTGGGTTGAGCGCTCGGATAAGTATTTATAACTTACAATTTACTCCATTTTACTATTATTAGACTGCTTTAAAACTTTCAAAATTGTTAAACAAGAATAACGGTGTTCTTGATATAATCGACACGGTTTCACATTATCATAATATAACTTAATATGTATATTATACCGTTAGTGGCGGAGTCGGCAAGAGACGGTCTTGACCAAAGCCTATTGAACAATATGACGGTTGACGGATTTGAAAATTAGACAAATTAAAAGTACCCTTAACCGATGTGTATACATGCGTAGTTATTATGACTACGCAACGAACACAGTATACCAGCGTTGCGCTTGGTGATTGCAGGTGGCCGGAGACTCAATTAACCCCCCCCCCCCCTCGCCATCAACATGGTATCGGACTTAAATGAAAGACTACCCCAGGAGGGTACCAGAACCCCTGGAGAATCTCTCGCTGAGCATCCACGACCAAGCTACTCCACTCCTGAGCGTGGGTGCTCAGACTGCCTCGCGTGTCTGGGGGGAGGGCAAAATTCCGCTCGCAAGTAATACTGCTCGAGGCAAACGGAGCAATAACACCAAGGCGACCCCTATCACGCTATCCGTGAATTTTTGCCACATCATTCCAACCTTAACGCTGTCCACTACCATCTAGAGACGGCGAAGCTGGCCTTGCTCTTTTTAACATAGACTCAGGTATCCTCTCAGGCTGATAATTCATATCTCTCCTACCTGGGGTGCAAATTAAAATACTCGTTTGTGCCCCGGGCTGGAGTTTGCGTGTACGTCAGATAGGACATCTGTTTACTCTATATATATGGCTCGGTTCACGTTCAACAGATCACACGGGGAGATCTGTTAATGACTTTGCTTTGGCATATGGTATTACACAGGTGGTTACTTCGCCTACGCGGATTCCTAATGTGGAGGATCATGTACCTTCCCTGTTGGACCTTCTGCTGACCTCTCATCCGAACGGATATCAGGTCTCCGTCGATGCCCCTTTGGGCTCTTCGGACCATTGTCTGATCCGGAGTACGAAGCCACTCACGCTCCAATCGCAGTTGCGATCTGCAGCTTGCCACTGTTTTTGGCACTATAGGTCAGCTGATTGGGACGGGATGCGGTCTTTTTTTGCATCCTACCCTTGGGGGCGGGTTTGCTTCTCACCGGGAGATCCCAGCGTTGTTGCCGATTCTGTTGCTGATGTGGTGCTTCAGGGTATGGAACTTTGGAAGCCATGGTTTGGTCATTCCTGTAAAATAGCATCACGCTATAAGCAGGAGTGCTACCGGGCCTGGGCTGACGCATCAACATCTCCGAATGTAAACATCAGTGCTCTTAAAAAGTAGTATAATTCCGCCTCCAGGTCATTGCCAATTGTCATTTGCTATTCAATAATCAATTCCATTTCAATTCATCATTTGTCATTGTCATTGCCAAGGCAAGGACTGAGCACATCGTCAGAATTGGTGAGAGGCAAGTTCACCTTCCTTCGGGAACCCGTGCATTCTGGTCTCTCGCCAAGGCTGTCCAAGGGAACTTCTGTCAGCCATCTCTTCCATCTCTACACAGAGAATACGACTTACTGGCCCATTACGCAAAGGAGAGGGCCGATCTGTTCTCCAAAACTTCACTTCCTTGTTCTCCAAAATAATGGAGTCTATTATAAACTGCCAGCTCACGAGGTACCTTGAGGATCACCAGCTGATAAGTTATCGCCAATACGGCTTTCGTCGGGTTCGATCCAGTACGATGGACCGAAACAGTAGAGTCAAGCTCCCTTCCTATGGGCTTCCCAAGAAATTGTGCGATTGAATCACCAGTTTCCTTGCTGATTGGAGCATCAAGGTCGTTGTAGATGGTGCATGCTCTGATTACAAGCCTACTAACGCTGGTGTTCCACAAGGCTGCGTGGTATCACTAACGCTGTTTCTTCTGCATATCAATGATATGTTGCAATCTGGTAACATTCATTGCTATGCAGACGACAGCACCGGTGATGCCTTATACACTGGCGGTGCAATTATTTCTCGGGAAAACGTCGCCAAGTACCGGGAAAAACTTGTGTCTATAGTCGAGTCTTTTCTGAACAAAGTCTCGGATTGGGGGCGACTAAATCTAGTCCAGTTCAATTCAGTTCAAAGAAGACACAAGTTTGCGCGTTTACCGATAAAAAGAACCCCTTTGTCGTATTTCCTCAGTTTCAAGGCTTTCCCCTTGCTGCCTCAGCTAGCAACGGAATCCTCGGCGTCGATGTCGAATAGTGTGCAGTTTTATGGTCACTTGGAAGGGAAGGCCAAATTGAACTCTAAATAGCTTGGCGTGCTAAGCAGAGCGAAAGAGTATTTCATGCCGACACATCGCTTGCAACTTTATAAAGCGCAAGGTCGGCTTCACATGGAATACTGTTCTCATCTCTGGGCCGGGGCACCCCAGCGCCAGCTCCTTCCACTTGACCGCCTCCAGCGCAGAGCGGTTCGAATAGTCGACGACCGAGTTCGTTCTGATCGGCTCCATACACTGGCGCTGCGAAGAGATTTTGCAAACCTTCGCATTTTCTATAAAATCCACCACGGGGAATGCTCTGAGGAATTGTTCGGATTAATTCCAGCCGCCATATTTCACGAACACACATCGCGTCAAAATTCACGATACCTCCTCACCATCTGGATGCTTGGCGGTCCACGACTGTGCGTTTTACTAGGAGTTGTCTTCCTCGTACAACTTCTCTGTGGAATTGTTTACCACCGGCGATTTTTCCGGACCGATAGGACTTAGGGACCTTCAAGAAAAGAGCTTACACTATTCTAAAAGGCTGGCAACGCATCTGCAATTCCCCTGGTGTTGCCGTTGTTCATGGGCGGCGGTAGTCACTTTCAATCAAATGAGCCGCATGCTCGTTTGCCCCCTCTTCTATAAAAAACGACGTGCATATACGGATGTGAAAGAAACGAAAGAGGTGTGTGAAGATGGTGGAAAATTTTAGGAAGATCAATAAATAACTGTTGCAAAATACTTACAATTTGGTGTCGTTTTAAATGGCATTTCGGTTTTCACATCCGCTGTACCATCTTTAGTTCAAAGTAAAAGTGGATCTGATTGATCCTATAAACATGATATATAAATCAACTTCACTAATGGTTTAATATTATTTTTTTATTTGTCCTTTTTCTTTATTTTTAAATGTGCTTTTTTTAATTGTATTTTAGAGTTAATTATAATGTTTTAAATTAAAAAATACAGAAATTTTTAGTTACTTTGTCGGAATCAGTTAGAAACTTAATATTTTCAGCAGTGACTTTGTTTTGGAATACATTAATTTGAGCTTTTGTTATTAATAATAAAATTTATTCCATAAATTTACATTTTTTTTCTATTAACATATATTATTTAGAAAAGAGTAATTAATACTATACCAGATAAGTACCTAAGGGTATTATAAAGCTATAATAAAGGAGAAATTGATAATCGATTGCCGGTTCGTCGAGATATATGGGCGGATTGGCACTTACACACACTTAGTTACTATTTTATTTCAATTCAAATTGTTAAGCCCTTGTACAAACCTCTTTTCAAACGTTAATGTGTTTCACCACCAGTCTATTAAAGTCCCAACTAGACATGTGTATTATCTTTAATATGATGGTAAGAGAATTGACCTTAATCGTCACGCTTGAATCCGCCTAGGATATGCGATCGCTGTATCAGATTTCTAGCATTTTTAACATTGCCTACCTTTGCCGGCCTCGATTTATACGTTTGGTGAATATGAGATGGTTACATCGCTATCTATCGGAAACTATAAAATTTTTCTAGCTCTCTTAGTTGACGATACCCAAGGAACGAAAGAAAAACAAAAACGAAACCGCAAGGCTGATGCACGTGAGGGTAATTTTACAAACTTTAATTTCACATGAATAAATACTCAGAACCATAATAATTATTTGAAGATCACATGAATACATATCTTGACTGGTTTCGTTGACGTTCCAGTGACTTATGGTCGCTCAATACTCAAAGCTAAAGCGATATTAGAACCAACAATCTCGAGCTCCGTAGCCAAACGTTTTATTAAGTGTGCTGTCAGCGTCACTTATCTGTGAAGTTGTTTTTAAGAAAACCTGTTTCTAGGAAAGCCAACCTCGCTTCCGGTGCATATTGCTATTTGATAGACATACCTTTGATATTCGAGGCTTACAGATTGATATTGAAAATCTCTGTAGTTCACACACTGCTATCAAAGAGAAGGCGCTTATCTTCATCATCAGTAAACCCTTCACAAATCAACTGCGAACATTCCCCAAGGAATGCCACAAAACATATTCTAGAGGCACTTATAACATCCACCGACTCCCTGCATGCCTTATCAGGTCATCACTCCATTTAGTCGGTTATCAGTACGAGGCTACCACTCAAGAACCTTTCTTCCCTATCATTTGTCGGTTCATTGGCAGGCGCATTACCACTTCAGCTTACTAATCCATTGGGCAATGTAGGTTACTCGTAGAGCTAGTTCTACCGCAGATATCCTTACTAGCGTTGTAAGTATAATGAAAAAGGTTTTAGATTTGCGTGGTTTCATGCAGTCTTTTAAGCTTTGAACTAGCTGTGAATTTAAAAGTTTGCCAAGAAAGGGGGACTAATATTATATATTTGAAAATTTGATGAATATATTACTTTCTTCTTTTCAGGTAGCCGTAATTACCACACTGTAGAACAGAGAAGTTTTACATAAATAGGAAGTGATTATTACAAGAGTATACTTATAAAAAACTTTGCAAAACCATGTGTGTGCAATGTGAAACTAACAGTGAAACGTGTCTATTCTAACTCAACACATTGAAATGAAAAGAGAAAAGTACAAGAACACCGCGGAAATCCGGTGAGTGAGTGAGTGCCATTACAATTAATGCGATTTTCACTGTGAGAATGCGTGCATATGTCGTAGTCCAATCGTTATAAATGGGCAGATCGTAATCTGCCTGGCAGTTCACGATGCGTCGCCATTTTATGATTTGACTAATAATTTTTAACTTTGACTTCTGTTATTATATTAATAATTTAAAATTAAAAATTTGTGCAGCCGACTTTAATATAAGTTATTTAAGAATAACTCAAAAACTATTAGTCTGACCTTGATCAAATTGATATGGGACCACACGAAAAGTACCAGCTTTAAAATAAAAAAAGAACCATCGAAATCGGTCCACCCAGTAAAAAGTTATGAGGTAACACACATAAAAAATACAGTCGAATTGAGTACCGTCTCCTTTTTGGAAGTCGACAAAACATATCTAGTAATATCAGCGACAGTAGGTAAAGGCGCGGCTGGGGTGACGACATACTCCTATATAAAAGACATACATTATTTAAAAACATATAATTTATTGTATGAATATAATATTTATTATATAATTTCATAAAATATGTTTGTAAAATGAACATAGACCCTCAGGGAATGTCACTAAGTCATCACGTACACGTTCTTGTTACAGTGTTTATTGATTTATGCAAGGGCTTAACATCTATAAAAATGTTATATATACAGGTCACACTAGGCCCAGCAATACGTGTCGGTTCTAAGAATAATACTAACGTTGCAGGCACAGGCACAGGCAAAACTATCAAACTTCAGACCCGCATTTAAAAAATGTGTGTGAAATATTTGTAGCTATACTTAGAATCTGAACAACTATTTTAAATAAACGTGGCTCTTAAAATATGAAAATATTATTCATACAATAACAAATCTACACAGAATCATTGCCCCTTGGAAATTGAATCCAGAGCCCCTGATAGTGAGCTACACCATACAGGTCGTCATAAAATAAATTAATTTCTAGGCCACATCGTGTGCATTATTTGATTTCCTGATTGTCTCACCAGGTCGTTACCAGAACCTTAGGGATGGAATGGTAAGTGCAGCGGAAGAAGTGTGTGGAACAATAAAAAGAGGCAGTAGTAAAAGAAGAGATGCATGGTGGAATGATGAAGTGAAAGAAGCTGTAGAGAAGAAGAAGAAAGCATGGTTAGACTACTTGGCCTCTAGTAATGTTAAAAATATGAGAGAGAAGATGAAAGAAAGATATAAGCTGCAGAAAGTTCACACGAAAGCATTGATTGAGGAAATGCGTGAAAGGTGTAGAATGGAAGCGGACGAAAGGTTGTCGCACAACTTTAAGGAGAACTCCAAACTCTTCTGGAAAGAGGTTGGAAGGACCCGAAGTGGTGCGACGGCCTTAAGAATGAACAAAGTGCTTTCGGGAACTAATGACGTCCTCACAGAAAAATCGGACGTCATGCAGCGATGGAGCGAATTTTATAGAGAAATGTATGCGTGTGATGATCTTAGTGAGGGATCCGGGGATGACGCCGTGACTGGTACGCCAGACCCGGACCTCGATGACACTGAGGTCATCAGTATGAAAGAGATTGAACGTGCGTGAAGTTTGAAATGTGGTAAGGCTGCGGGACTAGACAGAGTTACTGCTGAAATGGTCAAGTATGGTGGGCCTCGCGTCTGGGACAGCTTTTATCTGCTGTGCAATTTGTGCTGGCGGACAGGGGATGTCCCGGATGATTGGCGATCCGCAGTCATTGTGCCTTTATATAAAGGTAAAGGTTCACATTTTGACTGCGGGTGCTATCGGGCGATCAGCTTGACCAGTTTAGCAAGTAAAGTTTACTCGAAGGTTTTGACACGTAGGATGCAAGAGAAATCGGAAAGATTTCTATGGAAGGCACAATACGGATTTAGACCTGGAAGAGGATGCACGGATCAAATGTTTTCTCTACGCATGATCACGGAAAAGCTTCTGGCTGCTAACCAGAAGATTTTCTGTGCTTTTGTGGATCTTGAGAAAGCATTTGATAAGGTTGTAAGGAAGAAAATGTGGGAACTGTTGCCGGGGTATGGTGTAGATGGTCGATTGCTAAGGGCTGTGCAGTCACTTTACTGTGACTGTAAAGCCTGTGTGCGGGTAGGGCATGACCTGTCACCCATGTTTAGCGTCCAAACGGGCGTAAAACAGGGTTGTGTCATGTCTTCCTGGCTGTTCATACTGTATCTCAACAGCTGTTTACAGAAGCTGAAAGATAGCTGTTTGGGTGTGAAATGGGGTGACATAAAAGTAAATTGTCTGCTGTATGCTGATGATGCAGTACTTATTGCACCATCAGAGGCAGAACTGCAGGCATTAGTCACGTGTATGAAAGAGGAATGTGAAATTAAAGGTCTCCGTTTGAATTCTAATAAAACTAAGGTTCTGGTATTTGAAAGGGACGAAGAGAGAACGAAGTCTGAAATATGGGTAAATCAGGAATGTCTAGAACAGGTAAATGAAATTGTATACTTGGGGAGTGATTTTAGCCGGGATGGAAGATGTGATTTAGATGTGGACAGGCGTGTCGCTGCCGGGAACAAAGTCAATGGTGCCCTGACTGCGTTAGTCAAAAGGCAAGACGTAGTGAAGAGTGCACGCCTTGCAATATATAACACAGTGTTGGTACCGACTTTGTTATATGGCAGCGAAACCTGGGTATGCCAGAAGAAGCATAAAAGCAAGTTGAATGCAGTGGAAATGCGATCTCTTCGTAAAATGTGCGGCGTTACCATGGCCGACCGAAAGCGAAACGAAGAGATTCGCAATATGGCAGGTTTGAAAGATGACCTTATCACAAAAATTGATAGGGGCGTGCTTCGATGGTTTGGGCACGTTGAGCGAATGAGTGAAGACCGAATGGTGAAGAAAATATATAGCGCGAAAGTTAATATTAAAAGGTGTCGAGGTAGACAGAGACTAACTTTCGAAGACCATGTGAGCAAACTGCTCGAAGAGGGGAGGGTCAAGAGTACTCGGATACCTAGACGTGCATGTATGAAGAAGATAATGAATCCGAAAGAAGCGAAAGAGGTATGTAAGGATCGTGATACTTGGCGATCTGTTCTCTCTGGCTACCCCGTCAGGGGTTGTGCGTGAAGATAAGTTAAGTTAAGATAAGTTAAGTTATCTATATAATTTACTCATTAGCCCAACCAGGCTGTATAAATATATAATTTTAAATAAAATAAAATTATTATTGTTATTATTACTAGTTTACTATTAGATATTATACAATAAGCGGTATAAACAGGCTCAAAGTCGCTCAGCGTGCTATAGGCATTTATAATAGGTCGGGGGAAAAGTTTCTTCGTATTTTGTTTGTATAAAATTGAAGAAAAATCTCTTTGGTTGTTTATATCTGGCTGGTTTTAATATCAGTACATAGAGGACATTAAGGAAAAGAAAAATAAAAACTAAAAAAGAATTTCCCGCCATTTTTCAATTGTTTTTCTCTCTGCCAAAATGAGTGAATCTAACGACGAAATTCGATACATTCTGAAGTTTTATTAAAAAAGGGGAAAATGCGAATCAAGTCGCGAAAAAAAATTGTGATATTTATGCACCTAATGCAGTGTCAGTAAGAGTAGCGCAGAGATGGTTCAAGCGTTTTCAGTCCGGGAATTTTGATGACAAAATACAGCTCGCTCTGGTCATCCTCATACGGGTAAAGTCGATGCCATTTCTGAAAAAATGGAGCAAGATCGGCATATTAGTAGTTACAACAAAGCTGAATTAAGGATTGACCACAAAATAGTTTTGATTCATTTGAAAAGGTCTAGTTATACAAAAAAGCTCGATATTCGGGTACCACACGAGCTCACTAAAAGAAACCTAATGAATCGTGTACTCATTTGCGATTCTCCATTGAAACGTAATGAAATCGAACCATTTTTGAAAATATTGATCACTGGTGATTAAAAGTGGATCACTTACGACAAAAATGTGTGAAAAAGATGTGTCAAAGGGTAGTCAAGCTCCACAGACTGTAGCGAAACCCGGATTAACACGCAGTAAGGTGATGCTGTGTGTATGGTGGGATTTGAAGGGCATCGTTTATTATGAGCTTTTACCGCCGGGAAAATTCGTCGATTCAGAACTAATGAGACTCTAGCAATAAATTGAGAAAAAAAGGTAAGAATCACCAACAGAAAAAGAGTGGCCTTTCATCATGATAAAACCAGACCACTCTAGACCATATTTGGCCACTCAGCACAAATTGAGAGAGCTTGATTGTAGAATGTGAATGCATCCACCATATAGTCCTGACCTTAAATGAATACCTGAGGTTAGGACTATATGGACCGAAACAGTTGAATACCTGTTTCGGTCTCTTCAAAATTCTTTGGGTAGCGTTAGGTTAACATCAAGAGAAGACTGTCAAAAGTACTTGTTGCATTTTCTTGATCAAAAATCCCAATATTTCTACAGCAACGGGATTATATCACTACTACTACTACTACCTACAAGACGGCAACAATTTATCGAACAAAATGACACATATACATATATTTTAATTAAATGTAACGAAGCTTTTTTGTATAAATAATGAGAAAGTTGCTAGTAATATTTAAATATAAAGATGGCCAAAAACTTTACACGATACTTTAACGAAATTTCCTCACATTTAGAAATCATACTAGAGATAGTAAATTATTATGTGAAAATACTTGATAAGAAATAATTTAATGTCGAAATCAAACTTGTATATGATATAACTGAATGATGTAAAAAGAGATTAACTTATACTAATGAAAATTATGACTTACTGGTTGCTAAAGTTTCACATGCCAGTGACCATTCAATTATTTCTTTCGATACTTTGACCTAATGTGGACGGAGATTATCAACAGAAATGAAGGCAATGTAGTGTTAGACTAAACTGATATCTTATTTAATAAGTAATAGAAAATTTTAGCTCATAATATTAGGATTATACCCAATTTTAAAAGGCACTATATTTTTATATGGCATTCTTTTTTTACAGACACATTCACGGGCGCGTGCACTATAGTTCACGAAAGATTTATCTTAATCGGATAGAATATATATATATATATATATATATATATATATATATATATATATATATATATATATATATATATATATATAATATGTAACCTATAGATGACGGATAATTGAAATCCCCCATAGTATTACTTAGTTCTTAAAAATCACTGATTTAAATCACCTCGAAAGTGTGTGAAAGAAATTTTCAGATCTGGCATCACGATAAAGCTTCCGTGATACTTGACATTTAGTAAACTCTTCGTTAGTCATGCATTACCACGCCCTTTGTACGTTGTCATATCCTTGCGTCATAGTTGAAAGAAAGTGGGTACATGTGGAATTTCCCAATTGTTTTCGCAGGCACGGCGAGGTTATTATTGATGTGTTATGTGGTACGTTGTAACCGATATCATGACCCTTAATCTTTATAAAAACCGATATTAAATAGTATGAAGCGCTTATTATGACAATATCTCTCAGTCTATGACTTTGACTTCGTATGGCTCTGCTGGCTAATCCTTTGACGTCTATAATGTAATATTGTGATGAATAGTTGATGACAATATATTATTATGTCAAGGTAGTTTATAGGCTAACTCCTCACCATAAATTTCACTTAAAATTGTAATTGAGAATTTAAAATTGTGTACATGCATTGTCACCCCTGAAGACTAAGATAGAATGCCTTGTTAAAATTAAAAAGAGTCTCAGATTCTCTATATTGACCATACAAAACACAACAATATTAGTCTGCTATTTCGCACAGATATAATGTGAGAGCGTATTCCTTTCACGGTTCCATTCGTACTCCAGGCATAATACAGCATTTATCTGGCATCATAAATTTACTAAATTTTAAAAGATTCACTAGACATCAGCTGAATTGTGTGCTCGCTTGTCACCCTTATTCTATAAAATAAAATAAAATAATAACTCAAATCTCGATTGTGTTTTACATGTTCTTAGTCGAAGTTTATGACAACCTTAAGCCACAACGTGATATAATATTAGGTCGGGGAAAAGTTTCTTCGTATTTAATATACAAATTGAAGACATTTATTTTAAAGTTTAATTACATTTAATTATAATATATATGTGTCATTTTGTTCGATAACTTGTTGCCATCTTGTAGGTAATGACTTTATCCCGTTGCTGTAGAAATCTTGGGATTCTGATCAAACAAACCTTAACACTACCCAAAGAATTCTAAAGAGAGAAAAACAGGTGAAAATCTGAGGTTGCAAGGTCAGGACTATATGGCGGATCCATTAACACTTCCCAGTGAGTGGCCAAAATGTGTGTGTGGTCTGGCGTTATCATGATGAAAGACCACTAAGGGCCGGAATTGCTCAACAGATTGATCAATTCCGGCCGTTTTTTCTTAATTTCTTGCTTGAGTCTGATTAGTTGTTGGCAATAGAGATCAGAATCGATGGTTTTGCCCGGCGGTAACAGCTAATAATATAATAAATAACACGCAAATTCCGCACTTTGCTAATTGTGTAAAAGTGACTTCCAGTTTTGGTTTGGTTTTGCTATCTTCCGGATTTTTATTCAAAATATTTTTGTTTAATAGCTTTTTTGATTGTTATTAAAGATTACAACTCATGTATAATGTTTACAAAATACGTTATATTATTTAATAATCGCACCTATATAACTGAAATGATCTCTATTCTCTAGTCTATTAATGGAACCCTCTGTAAACGAGATATATATTTATTTATACCTGGATATCTGAGACACTGGGTAAGTGGAATACCTCTTTTAAGTGAGATAAATTTGCAGGTCGCTTAAGGTCCCAGTCATCCAGGTTTCACTATATATATATATATATATATATATATATATATATATATATATATATATATATATATATATATTCATTATTGCATTAGTTTAGTTTTTATATACGCAAAATAGTTATAATAATCTACATATTCTAAACATCGTTGCCTGATCATTGAGTTGATCAATTTGTGAAATGTCCCGCTATTTAATGCAACGGAATATTTTGATCATATAGCCAATACTGGCTTTAAAGTTTAAATATCGACGTTAGTCAACTTGACTATTCGTATCTAACAATACCAGCGACAGTAGATTTATATTTGATTAGATTGCTCTTTGGCTTCAAAGCCACATTTATATAATATATATAAATAAATTTGGCACAAATTGGTATGAAAAAAATTGCTCTATCAGCGTCTCTGGTGATAGGTAAAGTAATTGTTTCACGACATGATCATATTTCTGTTTGGCCACATTATGAAGTAGTCGGGTGATTGTTTAGCCATATCTGCTAACGATCTCTGTTAATTGATCAAGCCAAGGTACCTCATTATATAGACAATATACTGTGTAATAATTCATGAATATATTTTATTTTATATAGATTTAATTTCATGAAATCTTCGGCCGCTTATTGAAATGATGAGTGAGAGATCTATTGGAGGCTATAAGATCTTTTTGGCATTTCATATAAAGCAAGCAGTGAAAAGTCAGCGGAAACCTTAAAATTGTACCCACGAATTTGTACCTAATTAGTTGCCAAAATTCCGATTTTGTTGCTCCAACCAATTCGAGTAAATCAGATTACTGCTATCTTAACATAAATATGATAGCAGTAAAAACTTTAAATCCACCCGGCGGCCTTAACGGATAAAACGGGGGAATTTCTTGCAGGAATATAGTGCAAAAAGAATATAAAGAATAGTGATATTAATTTTTTTTTAAATCACTATAAATCAAGTTATGTTCTTACACTGGTTCTGAAGTTCCAAATTAACAAGTATTTTGCTACTGATCAAAAAATAGATCGAAAACTCTTAGTAACAACAAAATAACAAAATAAAATCGATCGATCAACTGCGCCAAGTAATAAGTTACTAATTATATCTATGTGTACATGTTATCTTTACAGGAGATTTAAAAAAAATGAGAAGAGATATTTTGTTGCGGGTCAGTAATACAACCAGCAAGTCATAAATAACCAGCATCAAAATAAAATCGACCAATAAGCTGCAACAACTAATAAGTTACTAATTATGTATGTGCATGCTATCTCTACAGGAGGATATTTAGAAAAAAAAATAGACAGCAGATATTTTGTGGTAATAATTTAGTAGCACTTTTCTTACCATATAAATTAAGTAATCTGTTATTTAAATTCACATATCACCCTTGCAGTCAAGATATTGGTTTGGCCCCGACCGCTTTCCACGGATCGCCTCTATCACCTGAATGACCAGCCGTGCTTGCAGTGCACCGCTCTCGTGTAAGAAACATACGTCGTCAATTACCATTGCTCTCAGTTTTAAGTAAATTACGCACAAAGCGTAACTTGCAGTTATCACCTTACAAATATAATTGATATTACTATGGCATGTTGACAAATTATAATAATAATAATATAGTAATTCATTTATTTCAGACCAATTATCTATATTTGTTATAAAATTATAATCTAAATACCTATAACATTAAAGAAAATTAAAATTAATAAATATAAACATTAAATAAAATTAAAACTAAAAATTACAATTAAAATACTACAATAGGTCGTGGCGTGTCTAATTTACAGTATGCAGATTTATCCAACGCCCTAACATTGGTGAATCCCATCTATCTGCTAGTACACTGAGAATGATGTTGGTGCTCGTCCGCATACGATTCAGCATGGAGGCACATCTTTTGCGCATTATGGCTTCAAACTCATCAACATGAGCCTCTGCAAACATGCCAGAGGCGCTACAATACCGAGGCAACCCCATTATAATTCTCAAAGCATTGTTGTATTGGACGCGCAGATCATTGTATGCCCTTCGTGTATAGTTAACCCACAGGCTGCATGTATAGAAGGACTGACAATATGCTTTGAAAAGCGTAATCTTAACCTGTTTTGTGCAGCGTGCAAACCTGCGTGCCAACATATTACATCGAACAGCCAACGACCTGCGCTCCCGCTCTATATCAATATTATCAGTTAGGTTTTCGGTGACCAAGTGGCCCAAGTTCTTAAATTTCTCAACTCTATTCAGACTACTCCCACAGAGTGTGATATTTGGTAGTGAGTAGCACTTGCTGCCTGATTTGAAAATCATTATTTCACTTTTCTGTCTGTTGTACTTGAGCCCGTGGGCCGCAGCGTAACTCACATATCTTTATCAGTCCAATTATACCATCCATTTAAAAATTATTTCATAAATCTTGTACAAGTACAAGTAATTTTTATTTAATTACTTTTATGCCATGATTTTTATGTTCTTATGCCCATTGAATATCTTTAGTTACATATATAATATATTATAATTACAATTTTATACCTGTATATACTGCAAATTAATGACACAAAATGATTGACACAATTTCCAATCCCTATTACAGAAATTTTTTTGACTATTTAAACATGTATATAAATCTACAATGTAAGGTATCCTCATCATCATCATCATCATTATAGCCTTTCATAAGTCCACTGCTGAACATAGGCCTCCCCCAAGGAATGCCACAAAGCACGGTCCTGAGCCACCTGCATCCGTCGACTTCCTGCATGTCTTACCAGGTCGTCACTCCATCTCGTGGGGGGTCGCACTACACTTCGCCTGCCAGTACGAGGCTGCCATTTAAGAACCTTTCTTCCCCATCAGTTGTCGGTTCTTCGAGCAATATGGCCGGCCCCCTGCCACTTCTAATCCGTTGGGCTATGTCGGTTACTCTGGTTCTACTGAGGATATCCTCATTCCTAAGTTTATCACGCAGAGAAACTCCGAGCATTAGCGACCTTGGGCTTTCTCATACGGCCAGCAGTGAAGGACCACGTCTCAGATCCGTAAGTCATCACTGGCAACACGCACTGGTTGTAAGGTATATAATTGACAAAATATTATGAATTTTTAGGTAACCATAATTATTTAAATGTCCGATATTTAAAATGTTTACCTACCTTTTCATTGTAGTAACAAAATATATGTTAAACAACTTTTAACGTTTATTATATTTTACAACAAATTGTAAAATGTTGTCATTGCCCCAAGCGCAAGTCCGGACTCGTGCGTTTAAATATTACGCAATATGGATATTTTTCGAAGAAAGCTGTGTCAACGCGTCCTCAATGCGGGCTTGGTACGCCAATACTTGCCAATACGTATGATATACCGTTGTGAACACAATTCAACAAGATTGTTCGCACATTCGCCATTTGCAATTGTTGCCTAATACAATGACATTTATTGGTATTTTTATTCATTCAACGCACAATATAATATGTGCAATAACGATCTACGCTTTCTAATTATTAGAGGCAATAATTAACTGACACTGTAAAAGAACTGCAAGGCACTAAAGGTGACAGTGTAAAAATATCTTCTACCTAATCGACCCGTGGGTGTTGTAAGGAACGACAGAGGGAAACAAACCAGAAGATTCTTTGCGTGGTAAATCCATGTAGCATTTATATTATTGTCGTGGCACGAATAGGTCGGTTCGAATGGGGAAGAACAATGCTGCTGTGTTTCGTGAATGTAGAGAACCGGCAACTCTTTTTACTGAATACGAGGTATTCTGTTTTAGTTCTTAGCGGTGACAACGCATCTGCATTTTGATTCTTAATCGAGGAAATATGTAGATGTCTATAGGCCAAAGTATCCACTTACCACCAGGTATGCTCTTTTATTATACTGTTTTTTGTAGAATAAGGGTGACACCCTTATTCTACAAAAAACAGTAAAATAAAAAAAAACTGTGGTTGCCAACCCGCCTGCTAAGCCCTTTTTACTGGAAATGAGGCATGCCATCTTAGTCCTCACGGGTGACAACGCATCTGCATTTTGATTCGCAAACGAGGATAGATGTAGATGTCTATGGGCCGCAGCAACCACTTACCATCGGGTGGACTGTGTGCTCGTTTGTCACCCTTATCCTATAAAAAAAACATGGTAGCTAAGGAACGTATCCCCACAATGAAGCAATCTATGGGGGTGACCTAACTTCAGAAGTGAACTTTTGATAGGTTGATGAATGAATGAAATAAAAATTTGAAACAATTGTTTTCTTGCCTGTGTCGCCTAAATTAGCTTATTTGTATTTTATAAATATGTTTAGGATTTTAGGTAAAAGTAAAAGAAATAATTATCATTTGTATTTTCATGAATAATAGTTTAAGATGTTTTTAAACTATTTTTTTATTATTTAATATCATCACTTTTTAAATGTGGCTACACCAACACTTTATCGATATGGATTCGATAGAGTCATTTGACGTTGCCCCGCCTTACGAATACTTAAAGTTGTCATTAACTAATGAACCCTTAAAATATGTCTCTGGGATGATCCGTTCATTAACGGAGTTAATGCTAATTAGTTAAGTATTAATTAAGACTAATTTAATGAACCTTTCTGAGTGCGGCCGTAAGTGTTACCCGCTAAACTCCACTTTAGTGTACGGCGTTGGCTTTTTAGACCTCTCTGCCGAATCGGAAGCGACCCTCTTTTGGGAAAAGAGGGCGCAGTTTGGGAAAAGAGGGCGCAGATAGCTTCGGATAATTTGGAAGTGGTCGGTAAAGGCAAAATGCTAATTTTAAAAAGTTTTACCTACAAATCCTGTGTGTGCTCGTTTGTCACCCTTATCCTATAAAAAAAACATGGTAGCTAAGGAACGTATCCCCACAATGAAGCAATCTATGGGGGTGACCTAACTTCAGAAGTGAACTTTTGATAGGTTGATGAATGAATGAAATAAAAATTTGAAACAATTGTTTTCTTGCCTGTGTCGCTTAAATTAGCTTATTTGTATTTTATAAATATGTTTAGGATTTTAGGTAGGATTTATTTATGATTCTTAACTTTTACCAAGTACTTTTTGCATTAACAACATATAAAACATTATTTCATTACTTCTTCGTAAAATAATAAAAATGCATGTACTTTAAAAATAGGCATTGTTACATAATGTGAAGGCCGGTCACATAAGTATTACTCAATTAGTGAAGAACAATGTTGTTTAATATTTCCATCGTCTGAAGCAAGACGCAGAGAATAAAAAATAGGTATTAAGTTGTTTGATTTATCATCTGAATCTCCCCACGTCTGACGCAGCCATTGACACACAATTATTGGTGTGGAGGTCACGGGCGGAAGTAATTTTTATTACACAAACCACAATATTCGACCTTACATTATCACGTTATTCATAAATCTGAAAAGCACTTCCTACAGCTATATATGCAGTATAAACGCCTGAAAGAATTAAGTATTAAACCAATACCTAAGTTTAAATTTGTGAAAATAGAAATAGTTTAATTAGTTTGTTAGTATTTTATATTATGTTTATAAAACCTTTTTGTACAGCCTGTAGTTCAATAACACAACGTATATGTTACTATTATATCATTCACTAGAAAGACTGATACCAAAACAATATTAAATATTATATAGAAAAAATAGGTTCTCTTTTATCATAGACTTAGAATATATTCTATGTATTTTATGACTGACATTAAAAATCACCAATAATTATAATTCACCCACTATCAAACAAAAAATACAAAAAAGTTCGGCTAATTGGACACACAGTTCATGTTTCGTGCTATCAGCGAATATTCTACTTCGAGTAATACGAATAATATTCGTAACAATTGATCACACTAACAGGATGTTTTAATCCTATTTCACTTTTTTCAGATTTTCAATTTTTTTTCTTCAAATTATGTTTTTGAAGATATTTAAAAAATTAAGTGTTTTCCCTTCTTTTTTTTATACATGAAAATAACTGCAATCTATAGCCCTATACTATAAACATTCATGTTCTTTTATATTAGAACTATCAGAATTTTTATTAACTACGTAAAATCATTACTACGAAAAACATCTGCATCGTGATGAAGTAACTGAAGAGTTCTGTTTTTGAAGCACGAAACACTAAATAACTAATTATCAAGTTTTCATATTTACATCATAAGCAAGGTCGTTCTTAAGCGCTGGTGAAATACAGTAAATTTCCAAGACATCGGTTTCCACTATACGCGAACTCGGGAGAAACTTTTTGTTACGCAACAAGCGCCTTCGCACATGCGATTGTTACTTGCACTTTCTTTGGCTAGATGCATGACTGTGCATGACTAAACCTTAACAAGAAAGCACTCTATTAAAACATTATCTATATCTTAATCTTAATTTTATAAAGTTTTTGTATGGATTACTTTAAATAGCTCTAAGAAGCGACACTAACCTTTTTTATAGGATAGGGTGACAATAACCTATTAATGAAGGGCGCCAACTTCAAAGCCGTGAAATCGAATCCATTTAACTGGTATTGTAAACCTTTCTTAACAACCGTATTTATGCTTATTCCGATTAGTTAACAAAACTATTAATAAAATAGTAATAACATTGTGATTATTTAAAAAATACGTTTAATAATAGAAGAAGACATACAGCAAGCAGTTCGATAAAATGTTTTTTTAATTCGTTTGCGCTTAGTTTAGTAAAAATAACCTCGCACTTAAAAGTGAAACATAATATTATATCTTAAATAATGAACGTATAGATGACTATCAATGTATGGTTGCTTCAAAAAAAAAAAAAAATATATATATATATATATATATATATATATATATATATATATATATATATATATATATATAACGCGATAATAAGCAATAGGCGATGATAATACAATCAGAACAGTCAGACAGGTGCACACATCTATGAACAAGAACTTAGAAGAACTATGAAAAAACTTAATAGGATATTTTTTATTATTTAATATATGTTATACTACACGTATCGATACTAAACTACATTATTACAGATTCCTGGAGCCTACTCTACGTTTTTATTATATAAAATAGTAAGTGGAAACCTGCGCGTCTAAACAAACTGCTCGAAAAACAAGCAATCGCCTAATTCTTTGGCGTAATTATTACATATTATCCTTATTCTTATGAGCAAGCTTAAGGTCGCGAGCTATGGAGAGGGCTATACTCGGAGATTTTCTGCGCGATAATCTTCGTAACGAGGATATCCACAATAGATCCAGTTTAACCAACATAGCATAACAAAAAGCTCAGTAAGGTAAAGTGGCAATGGGCCGGCCAGAAATGTTCCCGACTGTAGGGCGGGGCGGCCTACCACTAGATCGATCTGGTAAGAGATGCGGGAAGTCGATGCATCAAGCAAGGCAAGGCATTCCTTAAGGGAGGTATTTGTGCAGCAGTGGACTTTAAATGAGCTGTATGATGATCATGATGCTTATTATTGACAATTTTGATTTTTCTAAATAAACGATTGAACTTTTTATAACATTTCAAGATCAAATGTCCTAAACATCCTATTACATTTTTTATTCATCCGTGTGAAAGAAATACGTAAAGTATATAAATAGATTGGGAATATACTGTGGAAAACCGTGTCACAATGACGTCATCGCGCGTGACTGGTACTACAGACGTTGAGTACATCGCCATTGCCAACGATCGCACCATTAACAATCTGACAAAGTAAATTTTAATATTACTTTTGCGTGGGGTAACTGATGATGTTACACTATGTTTTTCCTAATATATGCCCCATGGCCTGACACCATGTTCATTTTAAGAAATATGTTTTGGGAGACACTATTAAGATCATTAAGCATAATGGGTCCTACAGCGGTACTGCCATAATGAATATATCGTCGGAAAATCGAAAGTGAGTAATGTATACACCATTGATGTTGAAACCGTATGATGAGCCTCTGGATTCATGCGACCATTTTAGCACTATTTTGCGCAGTTCGAAAGCTTCGGATTTTTTTTTTGCGCCCAGAAGCCTCACCGTGACTAACTATCCTAACTAAACCCCTAAGTGTTACCCGCTAAACTCCACTTTAGTGTGGCAAAATGCTAATTTTAAAAAGTTTTACCTACAAATCCCAAAATAACGCAAGTCAGGTTTTTTGCCTAAATCTAAGATTTTATTCTCTTAATTGAAACGTTTAGTCATCGAAATTATTATGTCTGAGATAATCTATTTAATAATCTAACTACACCTGTCTGGCTTATTACAGCCTCATTCAGAAAATAAATAGAGAGTATACTTTTATCGTACTCTGATTTTAGACACACTCCATCAGGATTTTGTTCAGCTAAGTAAGTGCGCTTTTTATACGTTTACGTCACCACTTTCCACCAGATGAGATAAGATAGTTAAACGTGTACAGAACCAGAGTAGGAAACCTATCCAACAGCAGGTTGGTATTATATTCCCGAAACTCTTCACCGCTGCATTGGAAGACGTTAGTAGAGTTTTACTTCTCGACCATTAAGTTACTATCCGTATCCCTTCAAGTCCGGAAGGGACCTACTCCTACCCGATGAATTATACATACATATTAACGGATTGCTTTGGTACATCATATTGAAATAATGCGTACGATCTCTTCTATCCACATGGCTTGAAACCAGCTTTTTGGTTCTAATGTGAAATAATATAATGGATTTTATAATAATACAATAGAGGTACTTGAAACGCGGAAGGCATTCAAGACGACATATTGCGTAACGGCGCCTCATTCTTGACAGCAGCAACGAGGATGGTAATATTTTGTATCTATTTGTACTTTACCCAGAATTTGAATGTTCTAAAGAAAGAGTAATTTTACACAGGTAGGCCACGTCAAAAATGTAAGTAGCCCTGTCTTATACGCTCTTTAGCTCCAAAATTAGTGAAAAATCAACTTTAAGAAACATTATTTAAACAAGTTGTTCGTTATATTATTTACTCAAAAGTTATTAAACAGCTAAAAGTTATTAAATATAAATAACTTTTCAGTTAACTGCTGTTATTATGAATTAACTATATCTTCTTCATCATCTACATTGCCTTATACATTGCCCCATAAATGAGTTAGTAATTCATTTATGTGGCAATGTATACGCTTTTACAACAAAACCCCAGAAAATTTACAAATTATGTCAATAAATAAGTTTAAAGAAAAATTGTACAAAAAGGGTTATTATAATATCAAGGAATACATAAGTGAAAAAACCCCTGAGAATAATGTGATCGCCACTATGCTGGTTCTAAACTCATTTAAAATTTGACATATGTACTATGTTTAAAAACAAGTCCCGCTGGGTTTCTTGCTGGTTCTTCCCAAGACAGAGGTATTTTCTGAACCAGTGGTATATAAAAAAACGACTTTCAATAAGTATTATGTAATGATCTATATTGAATTAAAAAAATATTCTATTCTATTCTATTCTTGTAAAAGTTCAATGCTAGACTTGATCCTGTCCCGTTTTAGATAGGCAGACGTATCGCAGTTTTGATATTTTATTACATTTTTTTTATAGGAGAGGAGGCAACCGAGCATGCGGCTCACCTGATGGTAAGTGACTACCGCCGCCCATGAACAACTGCAACACCAGGGAGGGAATTGCAGATGCGTTGCCGACCTTTTAAAAAGGATATATATAGCTTTTTCCCCATCCCAAAAGTGCCCAACGTGCCTAAAGAAAGTATTCACTTCAAAAATTGATTCATCTGGATAGCGTGCTAGTTTTCACCCTTAGTTATAACAAAAGATCAGCGTTAATTCATAAATTTAATCATAAATAATACAAAAACATGTATACAGGTTGTAGGACTACTTTCAGGAGTCCGTCTGAATAGATACCACCTTCTCACCTAATCCTGCCACGAAACAGTAGTGCTTGCACTGATGCGTACCAGTCTCAAGGGCACAGAGAGTCAGTATAATTACAGGTTCTGAGGCATTCCATCTTAGGATTCTGAGGTTAAAAAGGCATCTGAGCTGCCTATGTTTAAAGGTGCAGGTGCAGTTGACCATGAACTGCAATAACCACTTACCATCATGTAGACTGCAAGATCGTTTGTTACCTTATTTTTAAGAAGATGAAAAATTGCTTGCAGCAATAAAAAAACTTCAAAAAGCCTTAAAAATTTGTAACATTATAATTGTAACTAGCACACTTATGTAAATTACTTCAAACTACATGTTAAGCGTGAGTACTAGCAAATTATCCAAGTGTACGGAAGCGTCTGTTTTTCCTGTTCATTATGATGCCATGTTGAGGTCGTACTGAGGTCACCTCGAACACTGACTGCTTCAAGGTGAACCTTAGGATATCGCTCATAATGCCCGGTACCTGTTCCGCTCTATGACATTGCCTGTTGCAGTTACTATAACAATTTCGAAGAGGAAATTACTGCCATTAGAAACATTCCAACGACTATAATGCTTGTCGTGTTCGCCTCTGTAGTTACTGGCCATGATCCCTTTTATAATTATGTTAAAGCAAGCTTTGTCTACAATTACTTATTACTTATATACATAGCTATATATTTTTATTAATTATAAAAATTGAAAACGCATAAAGAGATTTTCAGATATTTTTTCTTAAACTTACGACTATGCTAACGTAATAATAGCTTTAATAGTTTTAATTCATAGATAAAACAAAATAAAATAGTACATCATCATCATCATTACAGCCCTTCACAAGTCCACTGCTGAACATAGGCCTCCCCCATGGAGTGCCACAAAGCACGGTCCTGAGCCACCTGCATCCGTCGACTTCCTGCATGTCTTACCAGGTTGTCACTCCATCTAGTAGGGGGACGCCTTACACTTCGTACGCCGGTACGAGACCGCCACTCGAGAACCTTTTTCCCCATCGATTGTCGGTTCTTCGAGCTATATGGCCGGCCCATTGCCATTTCAGCAAACTACTCCCTTGGGCTATGTCGATCACTCTGGTTCTACTACGGATATCCTCATTTCTAAGTTTATCACGCAGAGAAACTCCGAGCATAGCCCTCTCCATAGCTCGCTGAGCGACCTTGAGCTTCCTCATCCAGCCAGCAGTGAAGGACCACGTCTCAGTACCATAGGTCATCACTGGCAACACGCACTTGTTGTACAGTCTCGTTTTCAAGTTTTGAGGTATACCTGACGAGAAGATGTGCCGTAATTTCCCGAACCCTGCACAGCCGAGTTGAATCCGTCGATTGACCTCTCGGTTGAAGTTGGACTTACCTAGTCGGACTATTTGTCCCAGGTAAACATACTCTGGTGTAATACCACCATGGAGGACGGAATAAAAGAGCCTCTGAAGGACTACAAGTACCGGTTTTCCACCCGCTTTCAGAAGCTCCGCTGTAATTCCATCCTCGCCTGGGGCGTTGCCGTTTCTAATGTGCTGGAGAGCCATTCTAATCTCGCTCAAACTGACGTCCGGGATATCATCGGAATAGTGTCGGATAAAACTCGATCTTGGATCGTTACTCACATTTACGTGTGGCTCCAACGATATAAATAGTACACTTGCTAGAATTTATAAAACTTTAATCACATCAATTTTGTTTCGGTATTTCCAATAGTGACGTGGTCCTTCACTGCTGGCCGTATGAGGAAGCTCAAGGTCGCTCAGCGAGTTATGGAGAGGGCTATGCTCGGAGTTTCTCTGCGTGATAAACTTAGGAATAAGGATATCCGCAGTAGAACCAGAGTAACCGACATAGCCCAACGGATTAGTAAGCTGAAGTGGCAGTGGGCCGGCCATATAGCTCGAAGAACCGACAACCGATGGGGAAGAAAGGTTCTCGAGTGGCAGCCTCGTACCGGTAGGCGAAGTGTTGGGCGTCCCCCCACGAGATGGAGTGACGACCTGGTAAGACATGCAGGAAGTCGATGGATGCAGGTGGCTCAGGACCGTGCTTTGTGGCATTCTTTGGGGGAGGCCTATGTTCAGCAGTGGACTTGTGAAGGGCTGTAATGATGATGATGATGATTTCCAATAGTGTACTTAATAAGCCGAATTTCGTACCAAATTTTCCGTGCACATTAAATAGCTCTATGTAGAGATATTTTTAGGATAAGGATGCCAAGCACAGAGACTATGCATAATAGTGTTTATATATTATAAGTTATTCCCTTTATTTTGATCATTTTGTAAGGCTACTAAGTTAAATTTGTAAATTCTACACCACACAACATATAAATATGATTTTACTGATGAATTGAAATGGTAACCGACTATGTCCTAGAGAATACTAAAAAAATTGAACTTTTATTTAAAATTTGTATTTAAAATGAAGATAACAATGATAACAATAATTGCAGTGCTGCTTGATGGCAGAAACGTGTAATAGGATAAAATCAACCATCACAGTTAAATATCGCCCACACTCGGACAGCTTAGAAAAATAACGCAAGACCTTTGATATAATGTTTATATGTGCGTGCAAAATCATCCGCTCGTCCCTAGGTTGAAATAAATACCTATGTACATCCCACTTCATTTCGTAAAAACTACATATTTACTCATATTAGTTTCATACCGCGATTTTTGTATCTACTTTTGTAATAACTTATGTGCTTATAATTATTCTTTTCTTATATTACCGCAATTACTATTAATTGAATAAAAATAATTTTACGGTATTTTATTGCGTTTAATTCTGGCCAACAGCCTACCGGAGATACGTAGCTGTGCAGATGTGCTTGCGCACGTAAACCAAGGATTCTATTGGAATAGACCTGAGCAGTATTATATTACTGCACAGGCAACCGGCGCAAGATCTAAAATCAATTATTTTTCTTTGCTTCTATAATTTTAGTTTTTTTTTTATTCCTAATGTTTCGGGCGGTTTACACCATCCACAATCACCAAGATGGCTAACGTGTTTGACGTCCTGATCTTATAATTAACAAAGACTGCCTTCAATTTTCAAATATTAAGTTTTGGTCCAATCCACATACTACGAGCTTACAGCATCTTGAAGTCTTGTAGTGTTATTCTCGGGTTTGGATTTAATATTATTAAGTGGCGAAGCTTGCGAAGACACTTATTGATTTCACGATGTCTATCCGTCTGTCCATCTGTCTGTCCCACGATTATCTCGAGAACGGTTTCGAATTTTCAAATTCTGTTTTCAGCAATCGATTACTGATCACCCAGGCATCTGAACCTCCTATTTTGAAACTGATTGCTCAAAAAAAAAGGTGATTGTTTCGCGACTTTGCTATGCTGTTAGCTTGCTAGGTTTATTATATATGGAATCCCAATCATATAATGGCACCCAGCTATCTTGTCTATTGAAATACGGATATTGTATTTTAATTTCATTAGCCTGGCGATCATCGTCTCATCCTTAATAGGAATCGGTATTCTTTTACGTGGATTTGTAGCCTATCAAATTGCGTAATGGTTTTTTTATAGAATAAGGGTGACAAACGAGCACACAGTCCACCTGATGGTAAGTGGTTGATGTGGCCCTTAGACATCTACATCTAGCTTCGTTTGCAAATTAAAATGCAGATGCGTCGAGCCGTGAGGCCTAAAATATAACGCCTCTTTTCCAGTAAAAAGGGTATTCGGTTCTCTACACTCACTATACGAAACACAGTAGCATTAAGCTGCTGCTTTACGCTGGTATTCTGTGAGAGCGTGGTCCTTCCCCGGTCGAGCCGACCCATTCGTGCTACAACTATACTACTAATATAGCTGCAGCATGGCTCTACCACGTAAAATCTTACACATGTTCACATACTGGGGACTTCTCTTACTATACTAAACACAGCAGCACAATACTGATATCTTACGCTATTATGCAGTGGTCCATATGACCCAACAATGAACAAGACTCATACCTATTCAATCTATACAAACAAAATAAAATCAAAAATAAGACTAACATTTAAAAAAAGGCAAAAAATAAGAAAGACGTGTAAAAGAAGTGAAAGTCGAAAAATATTTTAAACTAGAATCCTTTCACGGTAATGTTTTGACGACGTTCAGACGATTTTGCTATAACATTCGATACCAAAATTGGTCTTAATTTTTAAAAACTGGTTTAATTGTCGGTTCGTTTAAGAGGAACTTGACCTGATTTAAAACATTATATTAATTACGCACGTTCAGTAAGGAGTTGAAATTAACTTTCCTTTCCAATGCCACTGGCTGCGGCTGCCTAAACCAATCACGTACTTCAAACTGGTTATTAAATGGTTATATAATATAAACTAACAAAGATCTCTGTAGAATGCGCACATATTACAGAAGACATCAATTATCTTATTTATTCACTAAGCGTTCCACGACATAATCAAATAGTCGGCGACCAACTTATCTCCATATTTTTATCTGTGCTAGATTAATTTCATATAAATATTTTTTTCTTTATTATTTTTTAAATTCATTGTTATCTATAGACAGGAATATTGTGGCCATATACAGCACGTTGAGCAGGCTGGTAGTCGAGAATGTACTACTACTGTTGTACTTATATAATGCTGCTCTCATTTAGAAGTTTGTAAGATTAAAATTTCGCATTTTTGGATATAAATATGGTCAACTGACTAATGGTGGTAAACCACCGTCAGTCAGTTGACAAAGCTTCGTTCTCAAAAACGTGTACAGGCAAACCTCATCGCTAAACCGTAATATGAATGGCTTACATAATTTTAACATTTTAATTCCCCACTTTTACAACACGAGTGTAAAGTATATTTGGTGTCCTGGTGTCATTATTTAATGAAGGCTACCTTAAAGTTTTCAATATTAATTTTTGGTCCTATCTACTCAGAACAAACTTACAGTGTCTTAAAGACTTAAAGTATTGCAGTACTATGATCCAAATACAATTTCACTTATCATGTTTCTTCCTAAATCTTAATTCGAAATAGTCTCTGATAAAAACGGCTGTAAGAAACAGATAGACACCTAAAATCACCTCGCTCCATAAGTATTTCGTTCCTTCAGTACGAAATACTAGACCCTAAGCGATATATTGGCATGGCATAATTGTTCCTCTAACATCACATGCGTGAAAGGAAGCAAGCAAAATTAGTATATTACCACAGTTTAGATACCTTACAGTTGTGAAACGGCTTTGATGTCAGGCGATGCAGCCGCCCGCGTAGGTATTTACGCGGCCAGCGTGTATGTTAATGGTTGTCACGAAAATGGAAATAAAATAATTTTGGGCATTATAATACTCATTAACATATATTAACATTATGAACATACTTATAAAATAAAAATATTTATTGAACAAGATCATTTTTATTACTACAAGAAAAAATACATTTACAAGTTGCACCGACAACACATTTACAAATATTTTCGTGACACTTTCTTTTTACAGATTTTTTCAGTTTTCGATTGTTAAATTTAATCATGTAGTGTATTCGCATTCGGATAAACAATTTTATCAAAAAAAAATGAGGGAAACATAAGCATTATCGTCATTTAAATTCAATTTTACTTAGTAACTCATATAACTATAACAGTAATTCATCATTATAGATATTATATTTTTTGGAAACGGCACTAAAACATGCTCGCGCCAACCGCATGTATTGTCTATCAGACTCAGTGAAGTGCGCTAGCACAAAGACAGCCCGTCCCTTACCCCGCATGGCCCCCACCGTTGCTCTACACAAGTACATTTGTTTCCCAACTGTGAAATTAGTTATCTACTCGTAGTTCAAGTAATAGGGAAGTCTCTCGCGGAACGACTACATTATATAGACAACAGCGTTAAAATTTCGAGGGCTCGGTATAATAATGGTTAATCGTCTTTCAAACTGAAACAAAGCAATAGATATATTATTATAACCTAGCGGCCCCGCGACGGCTTTCTAGTTAGAAAAACGATTCTTATCACCTCAAAAACAAGAGAAAAACAGCTATTTTTTTAAGACGTACAATAATTACCTACAGCAAAATATTATCTTAAGGCGTGATAGCTTATTTATTTTTAAAACTAAAACCTCCATTCCCAATTTAGGTGTTTAACAAGTTACTAGATATTACAGATTACCCCTTAAATTTAAGGTAATGAATTAATGACATCAATAAAACGTAAACACATTGGAGCTGTCCTTTAATTAGCAAACAAATTTATAAACAGTTGCTGTAAAGGTAATGTTAAGTTTAATAGTGCTTTATACACAACGTGAGTAATTCATAAAATACACTTTTAACAGAGTTGTTATATGGTATATCTCGTATACAAATAGTATTGACAACCCTTGATTATATTGAAAATTACTACAGAATATAATAGGTCTATAACACTTCATCCATGAGCCTATCGTTACAAATGACGTTCGCGTATTAAGACACTGGCCTACTGCGTCAAGGACTGGATTACAATTTGGATAATTATTTTTTGATGCCACATCCGTATCTATCTGATGCCTATTGCATAATAAGCTTATAAAGAAAGGGGAGATGAGAATTGCTAATCTTCAAAAAACCAAGATAATATTATTTTACCCAGTTGACAACTTCTCTTTGTAAAAATGGAAATTCGCCGGCATTTTTTCGTTTTTCGCCATACTACAGCTATATTGTGATTGCTGCACGGATGGGTCTGCCCGACCGGGGATATACTCGTGCTACGCTCTCATAAAATACCAGCGCAGCTGTGTTTTGTGCGGTGATTGTAGACTGTAGAGAATTAAAAACCTTTTTTACTTGAAACGAGGCATTCGATCTTATACCTTAGAGTGACAACGCATCTGCATTTTGATTTTTAACTATAGGCCGTAGTATACACTTACCATCATGTAAACTGTGTATTTATCTGTTATATTACACGTTATTAATATTCTTAGTTATATACCTTCTTTTTCTGACTGTAGTTTCATCAGATTATCCATTTTAGCTATTTATGTACCTATTTTTATAATCTAGAGTCAGAGTGTAATAGTTTCAGGTGTTAGGAGTTTATGCTTAAAATTAGAGGGACTGGGTAGGTAAACTAATGTTTTCAAACAGTTCTTGATATACTTGGTTCAAAAGTAGCTGAAGAAATAATCATGATTATTTTTATAGTTCCACTTGCCATCAAGTGGATGTTGTGACCAATAGATATCTACATTTATCTTCTATTAAGATCCAAATGCAGATGCGTTGTCACCCCTGAGAACTAAGATGGAATGCCTTGTTTCTAGTAAAAGGGTCTCTGGTTTATCACTATACGAAACACAGCAGCGTTAAGCTACTATTTTGCGCTGGTAGTCTGTGAGAGCGTGGTCCTACTCCGGTCGAACCACAGAAATCTAAATAATAATGTTATTTAGATTTCTGTGGGTCGAACCGACCAATTCGTGCTACAACCATAATATAGCTGCAGCGTGGCTCAAACACGTGAAAAATATATACGATCATAATAATAAAATAAAAATAAAATACAACAAACATCGATATATATATATATAATATGTACTACGCACTAGATTGCGCATTCGGAACATTGACTACGTTCAACTGAATTGTACTGCAAACCGTACATTAAACTGAATATTGTGTAAATTGAAGAGTTGTGAATTCCATAAGATAATTATTATTATATTTTATTTAGAAATATGTTACTTTAGATTGAAGTAAGAGTATTTTGTATTAAATTCTTATATTTATTTTATATTAATATCTTATTTTATATTAAAGTCCTCGCGTCTCCCGCGCATGCGCGAACACATAGAGTAGCGCACAATTTTTGTTTGGAATAGCTTCTCTAGTACGTAGTACATATAACTCAATGACAACAAGTATTTAAACCAACAACAATTTCTGCATAAAAGGTATACGTTTTTAAATGCATATCTTAATTATATTTTAAATGCAAATAAAAGTGGTACTTAAAACCAAAATTTTATCATCTGTCTTAACACAACAGTAAGTAACCCGTAACCTAAAGTCGTGAGTGAAATAATTATACAATACTGAATGCTTAGAGCACGATTGTTAATTTTTACGCCTATTAACTAATTTAAGTTGACAACTACAAAGTGTTTTTAATGTATTGAGAAACATTACACAATCAGTGTAGAAGTGATTCGGCAAATGGACCCAGATTTCAAACACCGACGACTTTAGAGTTAAATCTCATTACCATTTGAATTAAGGTAGGGAAAACTAGTCCCTCGTGTACAAGATATACAACGCATTAATAAATTTAAAAACGCTTCAAAATAGCATCGCAATGCGTTAACTTAAATCAGTGTCCCTTCTTAACGAATTTTTAATGCCTATGGAATTACTGTAACTTTTGGGTAACTTTTATCATAACCCCCAATAAATGGAGTAATGACCCGATAAGACATGCAGGAAGTCGATGGATGAAGGTGGCTCAGGACCGTGCTTTGTGGCATTTCTTGGGGGAGGCCTATGTTCAGCAGTAAACTTGTGAAGGGCTGTGATGATGATGGAATTAGTATAAGAAGTGGCTTATTTCACAGTTTTCTTACATTTATTGGTAAATATATATTCTTTTCGATTTTAAAAAACATTTCGGGAGTAAGGAACGGCATGAAGCATTTGTCCTTCCGAACGACTAATGTCCAGAAACTATCCAGAATCAACATTATCAGTGCGAGTATGGCAGGAGGTAATTATAATTAACATATTTAATAAGAAATTAAGTCTCCCTGTAGTTGACTTATAAATGCTGTAACAAAAGAGTATGATGAGGTCAAACCTATAAATTATGTCGTAATTTGTACCGTTAGGTTTCTTTATAAGGGATTCAAATATATATATTTCTTTGTATTATTCTTTCTTACGTGGTAGAACCATGCTGCGAATGGGTCGGCTCGACCGGGGAAGGACCACGCTCTCACAGAATACCAGCGTAAAATAGCAGCTTGATGCTGCTGTGTTTCGAATGGTGAGTGTAGAGAACCGGAGACCTATTTTACTGGAAAAAACTAGAAAAGAGGCATTCTATCTTAGACCTCACGGCTGCCAACGCATCTGTATTTTAATTCGCAAATGAAGATAGATGTAGATGTCTATGGGCCACAGCAACCACTTACCATCAGGTGGACTGTGTGCTCGTTTGTCACCCTAATTCTATAAAAAAATGTATCAAAATTCAAGAGAAAACACACATAAATTCAAAGTGGTATCACAACAATAGTCCTTTGAATTAACCGCAGGCTTTACACTGTAAGTATCGCTATAATGCCAAATCTCCATCATATCTCTTCAATCTGAGGCCATTCATTCTCAGAAGTGTTAAAGTGGGAAAACACCACACAACAGTTATAACGGTGACCAACCTACATAAGAAACAAACATGGGGTTACTGGCTTTGTATTTCAACAAAGAGCTCGTTTGTGTTAGTTTACCAGAAACTTAATGCTGCTGTTTCTTTTGGTGTGTGTACTGAAAACGAGGCAATCCATCTTAATCCTCTGGGGTGACAGCGGATCTGCATCCTGATCCTTAAAACGTGGCGTGCAGTGACGACACTGCACGCCACGTTCTCTTCCAAGTGATCTGACCTTCTCTTCCAAGTGGCTTCGCAGCCACTTGGAAGAGAAAGTCAGATTGACTTCTAAAAAGCTTGGCGTGTTAAGTAGAGCGGGACAGTATTTCATACCGGCACACCGCTTGCAACTTTACAAGGCGCAGGTACGGCCTCACATGGAATACTGGTCCCATCTCTAGGCTGAGACTCTCCAGTGCCAGCTCGTTCCACTCGACCGCATCCAGCGTAATGCGGCTCGAATTGTCGACGACCGAGTCATTTCCGATCGGCTCGATTCATTGGCACTGCGAAGAGATGTTGCATCCCTTTGCATTTTCTTTCGCATCTACCAAGGGGAGTGCTCTGAGGAATTGTTCGGATTAATCCCAGCCGCCAAATTTCACGAACGCACATCGCGGCAGAACTCCCGATACCATCCATACCATCTGGATGCTTTTTTTTTAATAAGATAAGGGTGACAAGCGAGCACACAGTCCACCTGATGGTAAATAGTTGCTGTGGCCCATAGACATCTACCAATCAAAATGCAGATGCGTTGTCACTCGTGAGGACTAAGACGGAATGCCTCTTTTCCCGTAAAAAGGTTCTCCGGTTCTCTACACTCACCATAAGAAACACAATAGCATTAAACTGTTATTTTATGCTGGTATTCTGTGAGGGCATTGTCCTTCCCTGGTAGAGTCGACCCATTCGAGCTACCATCGTATATAAACATATATTAACGTATACGTTTGTTTGTAAGTCAGTTGTACTCAGTTCAAAGTTAAAACTGAGAATATTTCCTCTTATATCAAGAAATTATATTTTGGATTTGTATGTCCAGCTTGCTTTCGAAACTCACAACTCAACTTTCGAACTTCTAAATAAATTAATAAATACAATACTTTCATTATGGATTTATACTAAATGCATAATAAAAGTATATATGGTATTAATAACAAAAACATAATTTTTAAATTTTTTGTCTGTCTGTTTGTTCCAGCTAATATCGGAATTGGCTGGACTGATTTCGACGTGCCTTTCACTGGTAGATAGTAAATGTTGTAAAGAGTAACTACTTTTATTTTAAAAAAACAAGTAGAGTACCGGCAAAAAATTAATACCATAAATTACACGCAGTAGAAGTCGCGGGGTACAGCTAATTAATAATAAAAGCATGGGATTAATTTTGCCTGTATTTAAATATAAAATCCGAAAGGAATTATTTCATAACTTATCTCATTACAAACTCCAAAGTAATAACTTTTAATACATATTACTGTTAATGAGCATGTTTGTCAAAAATGTCTTTGGAATGCGTACAATTACAACGCCTGAAACATTTGGCTGGGGTGTTACGAACCGTGAATTTTATTCCCTCGCGGAACAAGTATCGATTTATCCAAAGGCAATGCATATAATAAGCCTGTTAAATGATAAAAATTATGAAATTTAGACTTCCTCCTTTGTTCACAGTAATTTTGAAAGTACAATATCTGATTTTTCTCATGTTATTTTCTTTCGTTAATCATAATTTTACTATGTTATTTGCTTTCTAAAACTAGCACGCGATCACAATTTAATAATATTCTCATGAGTAGATACAGCAGTATAAGCACAAAAGCAGTTTTCTTCTAATTGAATACATATAAGTCGTACTCGTATAGCTGCTTTGGTTGCTTCTGACTTTAAATAAATATAAGGTCATGGCTAGTTTGTCGTTTTGTGAGAGTTCATTTGAATCTGTTTATTTACATTGTGACCTTCCGATGTTTTTTTTTATTCGGCGCATGTAATTGTAAAGTTTTAAATGTTGTTACTTATCTTCAGCCCAGCGTTGCTTGCCGCAGTTTGGATTTTTATTACTTTAAGCAGAATTGAGCAATACACTCTTAAAAATATTATGAGATCTCAAATAATTCCAGTGTTTCCAGGGTTCCGTATCTCAAAAGGGAAAAAAGGAACCCTTATAGGATCACTTTGTTGTCCGTCTGTCTGTCTGTCTGTCAAGACCCTCTTTCTCAGGAACGCGTGAAGATATCAAGCTGAAATTCATATCAAATACTTAAGTATATCGTCCCTTGGAGCTGTGAAAAAATCAAACTTCTAAGCCAACGCAATCAAAAGATACAGCCGTTTATGCTGCAAACTTTCGACATTCGCAAGGGAATCAAAACCTACAGGTTACTTCCCGTGAACTCAGAATCTTGAAATTTGGTACGAAGCAATGTTTTATAGCACAAATAAAGGGAAAATTGCGAAAAGCGTACATTTTTAGTTACATCATATAATAAAAATATTTTTAATAATTTTAAACTTATGTACCTACGGATTTGTTCGGAACCCTCGGTGCGCGAGTCCGACTCGCACTTTTTTTAAATTCATTTACTTTAACTATAAGTATTTTTACAATAAGTTTATATAAAAACATTAGAATAATAAAGTAAGAAATTTTTCCTTTAGAAGAAGGTAAAGCAAAGTTTAATTTAGTCTATTAGATATGACAAAAGAACAGACAAAAAATTCATATATACATAATATACATAATGTATATACATAATATAATCATTCCTGGGCAAGTGGGTGAAAATCGGGCTAAATCCTGTCGGTGATTTCTTTTTACTACTGTTTTAAACTACTGTGCAAATACATTCACTTATTTCGTTTTTTTTTATTTATTATGATGATAACTTTAGCCCACACTAGGATTTTCTCCTGTATCGTGGCGACAAATTACATACATAAATAGCAGAAGTACAAACATCGAACCTGGAACAATTACTTATAGGCTATACACATAATTAAATACAGCGTTGGCCATTTTCATTCCAGCCGTCTAACATTATTCCAGTGAATTTAATGTAACGGCGAATCGTAGAAGCTCAGGTTCAAGGTGCTCATCAATCATACAATCATCAATTCTATATTTCGAGGTCATGTGAGCATATCGTGTGAGGTTACTTCTTCTATGAACTCTATGAAAGGGAGGTCAGTGTCCAATATCTATAATCTAATAGTAGTACAATTAAATCATCGGCGTAAATATTTACTTAGCTATATCGCAAATAAATGAAACATATTTATCAACTTTTTTTTAAACTTAGTACACATGTGTAATTTGTGAATGATTCGTACATTTAACACGGCTCGCATCAAATTATTGATAATTGAAATTACAGTTTTTTAACGATCTGTACCAAACGATTGACAGGACCTACGACATAAGTATAGTATAGTAATATCCGACGACCGACGTTATCGAGCGGGTCTCACAGATCACAGAAACTCGAAATTATCCATTTGAATGATCGACTCGAATGACCCGGTTCGTAAGACGAATCAATACTTGAATGATAGGATCAGTAGAAATGAATGAATTATACATGAATTCTACAACTTAGTTATGTACCTGCTGCTTTGACAGTATGAACGCCCAACAATGCTTGATACTGATCTCTATTCAAGGGGCGTAATAACTATATGGCATAGAAATCTCAGAGAGACATTGAAAATAACCCATTGTTAATTTCATAGTAGAATATTTTTAAAAGCCAAGTTTTTCCTTCGAGCATAGAAACAACAATCATAAAGTTCTGTTAAAAAAACAATATAAATATATACGTAGAGACTACACCTATTTTAAATTTTTAGTTAGTTTTTCTTTCGTAACTCAAATATATAAAATGTACTAAACAAACGTATTGCTTATTGAATGCAAAGTAAAGAATAACCCTTACGATTTATTCCATATTATTTCCACTTACGCTTAGGTAGTAATAATATGGTAATAATATTATACGGTTGTAAAATAAGTACTCAATTACTATAACGATTGGACATTACGAATATAATTATGCAAACATCAGAATTGCGACGATTTGCAAATATTTTTTTAATTAATTATAAATGCTGCTATTAAAATATTTTGCATCTTACTTGCTATTTAAAAATACTTATAATTACGCGATAAAATAAAAATAAACTTTAGTGGCAGTGGATCTAAAATAAATACACTTAATAATCAGGGAGATTGCTTATTTACACCTCTTAGATGTACTAAGAAAATTATAATAATATCTCTCTATCCTTTCTTACTAAAATACTTAAAACTAATTAACAACTTATATTCATGGTCGCAACAAGAATTATACTCATTACTTATCGTCTAAATTTATTGGAATACTTTCTTAATCTCTGTCAATCACTTCATGTTTGAAATAAAATTCTCACCTTTAACATTATCACCGCCAAAGTAACATTAATTAACAAAGTTGTTACACCTTGAACAAGATTCCTATCTATAAATATCAAATCGTGTAGCGAGAATATCTGTACGATCATTTCAACGACTGGTCAATTATTTGATCTTAGAACGACCTTCTGAATAAAAGGAAGTGACTATTAATATTAACATTTTATGCTTTGCTATATCCGAACGCAGAAACTTCGTGAAGAAAGGTCATTGTGATATATGCGCATTAAGCAACTTCCGACATATTAACAGTCATAATATATTGCGGTGTAAGATTAAGAAAAATATTAGAACTTATTCAATAAAATAAAATGAAAACGTCTTTAAATTTCTATTCAAGAAATCTTTATTATCAAAGTGCTCGTAGATTGGTACAATCTGAAACATCAGACTGACAAACGAACTTTCTGGCCCCCAGCGTCCATTGCAGACCATGGAATTCAATAGCTAACTTCGAACAAAGAGATGTACAGCTGAATAGTGATCACCAAGGACTAAAAGTCTCATAGCTTGAACTTATATGTGGTGTAGCCATGCTGCAGCTATAATATAGTTGTAGTGAGAATGGGTCTGCTATGATTTATAAAATAATCTGTGAGGCTACATTTAAACAAACTATTACCGGACCGAATTTCGATTACGATAGCCAATCTCAATGAAAACTAGCCATCTGTGCAGAATGCTGACCACAGTATTATAGTGTACGAGTAAGTGCACAAGCACAGGTGCACTCTCTCTCCTTCCCTCTCATCGATAGAACGACAATCTAATACGACCGGGACATGGATCAGGCGCAAAATAGAACAAATAACAAAAGTTCCTTACTCCGAGCTACTCAGCGAGATTTTCATTCGACCCATAATTCGAAACCGGGACCACATAATCAACAGTTGCGATTTATTAGTATCACCACAGAACAAATAATAGTTAAAAGAAGTATCATCTAACTGGCCACCAATAGACTAACGATTTAAAAAGAAGTCGAAATTAAATAATTTCATTATTACTGTCAGATTAGTGCAAAAATGACCGGTGCCGTTAAGTGACGGTGTAAGAATATCCACTACCACATATCATGCCATGGGTTTCGTAAGAGTCGACAAAGGGAAACAAATCAGGAGATGGGCAGCATCGTCTTCCTAATAACGACTAAAAATAAAAAAACTGCGGTTTCCAACCCGCTTGCCAAGCGTGGCAACTATAGCAAATATACCCCCTATAAGGCAATCTATGGAGTAGGCTTATGTTCAGCAGTGGACTTTAATAGGCTGTAACGGTAAATGTAATTGTACTTTTAAACCTAGATATGAACAGAGATTCAAATCGAAAATTTTTCTATTGAACGCAAAAAGTATTCAGCAATAATCGGCAGTAATATTTTATCCTATTTATTTATTTGATAATAAAGTCAATTATTTAAATGTTATTACATAAAGTTATAACCTTAAGTGACTTCGGATTTTTTTTTGAAGTTCGTACATCCGTCTTCGAATTTTTTATTACATTAAATCATCATCCATTATTCGGTATTCATTCAAAATAGTTATATTCTTTCAATTATAACTATGTTGAATATTTAAATAAATATGACGTTTTAACAATGTAGTCGTATATTTACATAAAAAGGATACGTTTTATACAATTGGAGGAACTCACGTTACCGCCTATACACGTCCCACAGATGCGGCACAGGCCTCCTCTCATCTTTGATAGGGTTATAGGGTAAGGCAATGTCCGCCGCATTGGAATGCAATGAATTTTTTTTATGCTCAAAATTGCAATTAACAATTTCATTGGTGCTGGCAGAGACCGTGTAAAGGTAGTGTAGTCGTTAGAAACAAAACCAGAAAACAGGCAGCATCTTCCTGATAACAACTTAAAATAAAAAAACCTGCAATCCCAAAAATCTCACCTGTGATGCAATCTTTGGATGAGGCCTATATTTAGCAGAGGACTTTAGATTTTTTTATACGTGGTAGAGCCATGCGGCAGCTATATTAGTAGTATAGTTGTAGCAAGAATGAGTAGGCTGGACCGAGGAAGGACCACGCTCTCACAGAATGCTAGCGTAAAATAGCAGCACTGCTGTGTTTCATATGGTGAGTGTAGAGAACCGGAAACCCTTTTTACTGGAAAAGAGGCATTCCATCTTAGTCCTCACGGGTGACAACACATCTGCATTTTGATTCGTAAACGAGGACAAATGTAGATGTGCATGGGTCACAGCAACCACTTACCATCAGGTGGACTTTGTACTCGTTTGTCATCCTATCCTATAAAAAAAGGTAGGCTGTTATTGTAACAATGGTAGGGGTCAAACCCAGGCTGCCATTCTACTGTGGAATTTACACTAAGCGCATATCTCCTAAGCTGTTCTTTATAGAATAAGGAAGACAAAGGAGCACACAGTCTACCTGATGGTAAGTGAATGTTGCGGCCCATAGACATCTACATTATTCCTGAATTAAGAATGAGAATGCGTTGTCACCTTCTTCCCAGTAAAAAGGGTCTCCAGTCCTCTACGCTTATTATACCAAATACATCATTTTGTTCTGTTCCACGCTGGTATTCTGTAAGAACATGGTCTCGGTTGCGCCAACCCATCCGTGATGCAGCCATAATATACTCGCAGCAGCAGCATGGTTCTACCTCGTTAGTTACTACGCCTCTTTCTAATTCGAAGAACTATCTGCATTTTTTAACCATTGGCAACAATTATTTAACAAAAACTAGCAGTTTTCATAAAAACAACAAGTAATGAAAACTTTTCAAAATAATTTCATGGTTGATTTGATTCCCTTTTTCACCTATGATCATGTGTTTAATCACGTCTCGCAAGATTAATAGTTTCATCACGACAAAATTACTTGTACGCATACGTCACCCACGTGTAGTACGTGTAGGCGCGCACGCGGACCTCACGCGGCAGTCGCAACATTCACTTACTGAATGTTTAAAAACATGTCCTCAAACATCTACTAATGTTTGAGGACATAATTCAAAACGTATCACCGTTTGCTTTCATTGTCTTTTCAAAGTGTTGAGCATTGGGTGCCTTATTTCCTACTAAAGATCAACACCAACGTGCGTTAGAGGATTAAGTTTATAAAATTATAACTATTTTTATTTTGTTTGTAAACAGTTGTGTCGTGGCAAATTTTAGACAAAAGATATGTACAGTAGATAGAAAGTCCTTTATTGCACCAAAATAATGCCATCTTGTGCTGCTGTGCAAAGGATTTTCTATTGTAGGAAGTCGATAAAATATAGTATTTTTACAAAATAAGGGTAACAAATGTGCACACACTCCACCTGATATTAAGTAGATACTGTGGTCCATAGACATCTATATCTTCTATCCTCAAATAAGAATCAAAATGTAGATGCGTTGTCACCCCTGAGGAGTAAAGTTTAAAAAGGCTCTTCGGTTCTCTACACTCACCAAACGAAACACAGCAGCTTTAAGCTGGTGTTCTGTGAGAGTATGGTCCTTCTCCGGTCGAGCTGATATAATTCATGCTACAACCATATTTTAGCTACAGCGTGGCTCTACCACGTGCTTAACGTTTTTATACGTAGTAGAGCCATGCTGCAGCTATATTAGTAGTGTAGTTGTAGCACGAATGGATCGGCTCGACCGGGGAAGGACCACGCTCTCACAGAATACCAGCGTAAAATAGCAGCTTAACACTGCTGTGTTTCGTATGGTGAGTGTTGAGAACCAGAGACCATTGTTACTGGAAAAGAGGCATTCCATCTTAGTCCTCCCGGGTGACAACACATCTGCATTTTGATTCGTAAACGAGGATAAATGTAGATGTCTATGGGCCACAGCAAACACTTGCCATCAAGTGGACTGTGTGCTCGTTTGTAACTCTATCCTATAAAAAAATAACGTGCTTATGCTCTTTTGAAGCTGACCAATGTACCTCATATTAACTAGCTTTGCTGTTGGTTTGCATATTTAATGTATGTTGGTGTTATCACGTAAAAAGTTCCATCACTTTTCACTATATGTGTGATTATAACCGACACATATTACGGTATGGTCAAATTATTACAGTTCTACGCAGATTTTGCAATAAAACAGCGTACGTGACACTGTTTTATTGCCGTTAATGGTTAACTGCATAAGCAAAGTTAAACATCCGCACAAACTATATGATTTCTACAATATTCTCTTGTCATGTTCTGAAGATATTATGTATCTTATAGTAGCTGGCCAGGCTGACGTTGTTTCGCCCTTTCCAGTGACCCTTTGTCCTATGGAAAAATTCTTAAATTCGCAATTAAATGGATTGAGAGTCACTTATCGGGATAAAAATTATCCCATCTCTCCGGTTAGAGCAATCAATACAGATTAACAAAATTTTATTAGAATCGGTTGAGCGATTTCGATAAAGTTTGGGATTTTTATATGTTAAAATATTAATATGACACTAGGATACCTTGTCTACTCTATTTACCCGACTCTGGTTTCTGATAATGTTAGTGTTGTTATCTTTTTTAGCTTTTACAGCTTCATCTGTCTCAGGGCTCGCGGTCGTTGGGAAGGGTAAAAACGAATTTCACCCTATGACAGTTTACAGTGCACGCATTATCTACGGTTGTCCAAACAGCGGGTAAAGGAGCGTATTGTTTTTTCGAGGGTATGTATATACGTAGTACGTAGAAACGAGGCATTCCATCTCCTTACGGGTGACAACGCATCTGCATTTTTCTGCATTCTGCATTTGATTCGTAATCGATGATAGATGTAGATGTCTATGGGCCACAGCAACCACTTACCATCAGGTGGACTGTGTGCTCGTTTGTCACCCTAATTCTATTTAAAAAAAAGTCAACATCTGTTCTCTACTGAACTTCTTTCAACTGTACATTGATTCAATCTTTATTTAAATAAAACTGAAATATTTTGTGTCTGTTGTAATTAAATCCTTAAATACGTCTAAATTTTCCAAATATAACCTTTTTTTAAATACCATAGTTATAATACAGTTTTGTCAAAATTTTGAGTCATAATTACTGTGAAAAGCCGGAGGTTAAGCAAGTTACAGATAGAAGAGCGGAACAGGTCGAAAACGACACAGGCAACGCCAGATAAGCCTCGCTACGTGAGTCGACCGCGGCCGTCGAAACCTTGAATACAACCGCGCTCCTTCCCTCTATATAATAATAAGGCGCTCAGTCCGGCCCGAGCCTTTAACGATATAACACGACCGATTGCGACAAACTTAGAACTAGTTCCTAACCTGCGATTCTATACGAACAGTGATTCCCGAATAAGCGCTCCAAGAAATATCCCAGTGTTAAATCAAAAAATGCAGTGATACAAACTTGTATTACTTAGTGTATGTGAAGTGCTTATTGTGTCAATATTAACGTGCTCTTATAGGAATTAATCACCAATAAACAAATTAAAAGGTAGGTAGTATTTACATAAGTATGACTAGTATTCATAACGCCTTGTATTCATAACGCCTTGTATTCATAATGCCTTGTGTTCATTCATAACTAAATAATTTTATTTTGAAGCATTAAAAGCCTGTTTATTAATAAAGTAAAATGCCCCAAAATATGTCGCTTCGATCAAAGATAATGCTTATCGTAATGACAATAAAAGCTACCCGCGAGTTTAAAAATAATTTACATTTTATCTCAGACAGCAGATTACCGACCGCATAAAAAATAATATCTCATTTACGTTCCTTATAGTACAACTATAATTAAGTTACTAACCATAATTTATATCATATCGATATTTGAAACCATGCACCATAACCAACCATAAACATATTTTAATAATATTTCATCCAATTAGATAGGTAAGCAATTCGAAACATGAGTAATGTAGTAAGACGAAGAGCCTTGTAATAGTATAATTACTAATTAAGAAATCAGATGTTTACTTGTTTCAAGAAATCCAGGCTATACAACAAAATACAGTATTATACGCTTTCTAAAATAATCATACTAACAATACGATTAAATATTTTACATGTGCCTTGCTTTATTGACAAAATCATATACTGAACGTTATCGTCCACTCGGTGATCGTCGTAATTTGAGCGATTATCAGCATATATATCACAGTCATGACACGTCCTGTTTCTATTAAGACATGCTTGTTATACGTTATTTCCTTAGATTGCGGAAACATTGTGTAACTGCCGGTTTTAACTCATGCCACCGGAAATCAAATATTTTCAATGTCAGTCATTTTAGATGGAAAAGACCTTCCATTCGCATAAATATAACCGATACGCTGTTTTGATGAATTTCATGTTTGTTTTTACGATGATTTATAAGTATACATTTAATAAACAAATTAGATGTATTTTTATTTATTAATAATGGACTTATTTAAGTAAAAATAACTATATTGTGAGTTAAAAAACTATTAATACTAAATTTTACACTGAACCTTTTTATATTTTCCTGGAGTTTGTCTGTCAGCTGTGCATATTTACAAGGAAATTTATGCTGTATAATAAAATAAAATTAAGAAAGTACTTATTAATATATTAAAACATACAAAAAACCTAACGAAATGAAATTTAAATACGTTAAATTGTTAAGAATTAAGTTGGTCTTAGCATTTTTTCTATCTTTGTCATATCTCCTACACTTATTCAATACAATAGCAAATAAAATATTTTTATATATCATTTTGTTCAAAGTTTAAATACAAGGCATATGTTCCATTTGTTATCATAATGATTTATTATTTAATAATAAAAAATCGACTTTAATGTTTGTAAATAAAAAATTCCTAAATTTATGTGATCATCTAAATTACTGCCAACTGTTAGTCAGGCAATTGTAGATTGTCTGTGTCTAATACGGAAGGTCTTAGTGGCATTTGTGTGTGTGACAACGCATTTGCAGAAATACAATCAATCTTCCTTAGTCATGCGGTATCGTAACTTTGAGTTCTAAAGGCAACACAATCAAACCAAACTGCAACAATGTGACTAGATAATCTTGAATATCTTGAATAAGGCTGTAACTCTCTGTTAACTCGTAACCCGTAGACGATGTTATAATAATAGACAGTAACCCGGATATGAACATAAGAGTTAAACGCAATAAAATTTAAAATATCTGTATTTTGCACAGCTTTATATTAGAATCTAAAAATTACAAATCTTTATTGGATATATATATTTGTCCATGAAAGTATGTTATTCAAGTGAAACAGCCAAGGAAGTGTTCTCCGCGCTGCCACAATGTGTATTGGCAGACTTCACATGTCTTCAAAACATGTTTTTTATTTTTCAGACATGCAGGTTTTCTTACAATGTTTTCCTTCATCGCAGGATACGTCAGTCAGCATTTAAAGTTGCAATGACATTTAAATTGGTTCCGGGAGGGATTCAATCCCTGGTAGATCGCGTTTTGCGGCAAATCTTTAATCTCTGCGCCACCATAGCTCAAGGGCTCATGGGGTTATTCTGTTAGCAGTTGTTTAAATCATAGGATTTATAGGAATTCACAACGTTCTTGGAACTAAATAAAACTAATTAATAGAATCAAGCGTTACTTGGCGGAAATCCATTATAATGGGGTTATTATAAACTAATTCGCTGGATTCCGCGTAAAGAAAGAAAATGATGTGTCCTGCCCAGTTTTGATTTCGATTGAGGGAGGGTGGGAGGTCCCCTTAAAACGGGTCCCCTTAAAACTGGGCCGGACACGTCATTTTCTTTCTTTACGCGGAATTAAGCAAATCTATACAAATAAATAAAATTGAAGTGTCTGTTTGTAATGTCAAAATACCAGCATTTTACTAGATGCGTATGAAAGTATACGGTACTTATAACAAAAACACGATTTTTAAAATTTTTGTCTGTCTGTCAGTCTGTCTGTCTGTCTGTCTGTTTGTTCCGGCTAATCTCCGAAACGGCTGGACCGATTTCGACGGGACTTTCACTGGCAGATAGCTAATATTATAAGGAGTAACTTAGGCTACTTTTATTTTAGAAAAGGAATTAGAGTTCCGCGCAACGTAATTAAAACCCCAAATTTCACGCGGGCGAAGCGCGGAGAACAGCTAGTTAGTTTATAACAACCCCATAAATAAAACTACTTTTACGGATTTTATCTCTTTAGGGTTCTATTTATTTGCAATGTTTCTTTGCAACACCATCTAATTGCTTGTAGAACTCTTCCTTCCACAATAGGTAGCCAGATTTATTGCAATGCATATTCTGCAGGCATGTTGTCTTCCTCTAGTTTTCTAGTTATAGTTGAGATGCAGTCTTCAATAGGTAGGCATGTAAATAGATAATGAACATCAAAAGTGACCACCAAAGCAGTGCGACAAAAGCACCTACGCTTTTGTCGCACTGACAAATTGTTATGAAACCTTAGTGTGTGCTCTTATGTATCGTCAGAGTGGTGATAGTATTTTTGCTAACCGTTGAGCCAATCTGTAAATTGGTTAATCGATCTGGCTATTACTATTGGACTTAACGGAGATTTCGCTTTATATATTTTGGTAACCCATACAACAGTTAGTGTCAACCATCGGTCAAGTGTCCACCATCTGTCAAGTGTCAACCATCCGTCAAGTGTCAACCATACATCAAGTGTCAACCACCCGTCAAGTGTAGTATTCCCCTACGAGATACAGGAGTGTCCAAGCTTGATTGTGAAAGCAATCTCTCTTATATAGGGCAAACAAAAATATTAATAAAAACCCCCTTAAAAATCATATATATATAGCTGACGTAAAACACCAACGCTCCGGGATGTCTGCAGTTTGGGATCATATTCTAGATGGCCCCCGTAATTACATCAGATTTGATAACCACAAATCCTCAGAAAAAAATGTCGTTTCCTACCATGGTTGATACGTGAGGATATTGAAATTAAAAAGCATCTCAGTTTCAATAGAGAAGGAGGCTGGGTACTAACACCTGCTTGGGATTCCGCAATCAATTAAATTAAAATTAAACCCAAGTATACCACTGCCAGACTTCAAGACATGTTTAATAATTTAAAAGCTGAAGATAGTACGGGTTAATTTTGAAATCGGGACGTCAATCATCTCAGTCCCCCGTGACCATGAGTGCTGCATCTGCAACACCCGAAACGTCGGGAACTAAAAATAAGTAGCGATAAAATCAGTAAAAGAAGTTTCATACAGTTCTTGGAACTGTTATGGAGCTTATGGACCGTTCAGATCTCATCTCTTAGCGCCAACACAACCAATCAACACAAGGCTACTTGGACTCCATTTTCACATATTTTATGGTGAGACTTAAATGTATTTTTTAAATGTTTTATTCTTTTATTAATCTATATTATTTAATATGACCTTCAATGTTTTTCTTACGTTTACGCTTCACTTTTTTTGTCTGGTTTTACTTTAATCAATAAGAATTAAACGTCGACAAAGTTGTTGGTGCAGGTAGTTTCAACTGTAGTAGGTACTTGGAATAAACCACTACCAATAACTTTGTCGGTGTTCAGAGTGTAGTATTTCTATAATTTGTACTTTTCAGATATTTTCTTCTGAATACAACTAATGACTTAATTTTAATTTAGCACCAAATTTCCAGTTTTTAAGTCCTAGTAGGCTTAATTGTTTAATATGTTAGTGAATCAGCAAATCAGTCAGTGATAATATTGGAAATTTTCACACCTTAATAAAAATTCATTTTTTTATGAAATTTGATAGTGTGCGTACAAAAACAAGGAACTTATTAGACACTTTCTGCTGGTGTTATAAGCTTTTGAATTATAATGATTTAGAACATGGCTCAAAATGGTTTAATATGTAAATTTACATATTGCTGGTGCGTGACCCTTTTCTTTCATATCGCCCAGATGATGTAAAGTGCGGGCCTTTGCTAGTTATTAATGATTTCTATATTACACTTTGCGAGAAAAAGGTAAAATATTAATCAAAAAAAACCAAGCCATAATTTTACAAAAAAAAGTCTTCAGTGAAATCAAAATTATTAAAAAAAACGCTATTTGTAAAGACCTAACTTTGCGATTATTTAATCAAATTTTACATTTTGGAGCTCATTTGCATTCTTTGTAAAAACGCCGCACCCATAACTCTTAACTGCTATTAAACTATAAAATTCTGTTTGTTTTACGTAACAACATCATTAAGTTTAAAAATCAACAACATTTCGTGATAGGATGTTAATAGTTCCTCATTTAACATACACACATTGTGTATGTGTTTGTGTGTTATTGCGACTTTAATGAAAAATGGAACTCTATTAAGTCTTAACAAATGAAGAAAATAGTTATAAAAACATTAATACTTCAGGAGTCATATTAAACGCAGATCTCTACACTATTTTCACGAAAAATTAAAGTTTTTTAAAAAACTTAATAAAACTAATAAAGCTTAGACGTACATACTAAGTACTTTGTACTACTTAGCTAGATAACGACATACTTAGTGTTATATTTCTCAGATTAAATGCTAGGTAATAGGTAAACTAAGATTTTTAGATTTAAAACATTATCTTATAGTCGTAAATTTTAACAAAAAGTAAAAATCACTTCAAATTGCTAAAAAAGAAGTTATTTATTTGCTACCCTTAGGCGTGAAATTTTCCTCCAAATTTATATGAGACCACCCTTGTAGTATAACTAATTTAATAAAACAAGAATCATCAAAATTAGTTCACAATTTGCGAAGATATCGCGTGACATACATACAAATAACATACACTCGAATTGAGAACCTCCTCCTTTTTAAGTCGGTTGAAAAACTAACATTTCTACTCTCAGACACAGTTACACATGACGTAACGTGACACATAATGAAACGTTACACATTTTAAATAAAAATTAACTAATGATTTCTTATAATTACATCAGATTTGATAGACAACAAATCCTTGCAAAAGAACACCGATTCCTACCAAGGATGATACACGAGGCTATTGAAATTAAAAAACATCTTAATTTCAATAGAGAAGGTGAAATTAAAATTTAAATCCAAACCCAAGCATACCACTGCCAGATACTGTGAGGCTTCAACATACTGTAAGCTTATTATGTGTAGATTGAACCAAAAATTAATGTTCAAAAACTGAAGGTAGCCGGGCTCACTATGACATCGGGACATCAAACAGCTCAGCACAACAAATCCTTATACAAATACTAATTCTTGAATACATTAGTTTTAATAATATTAAATTGGTTGTATAGTAATGGCGTAAGAGAATCCAGCACTCCATATCATCCCTTAAGAGGTGATAGAGAGAAACTGAATAAGAGTGCTCTGAGGAATTGTTCGGACTAATTCCAGCCGCTCATGGTATCGCGACAAAACTCACGATACCATCCATACCATCTGGACGATTGGCGGTCCACCACTATGCAATATATAAGTTTTCTCCCTCGCACAACTTCCTTGTGGAATCGATTACCACCAGCGATTTATCCGGACCGATACGACTTAGGGAACTTCAAGAAAAGAGCCTACTCCTTTTTAAAAGGCTGGCAACGCATCTGCGATTCACCTGGTGTTGCGGTTGGTCATGGGCGGCGGTAGTCACTTATAATCAGGTGAGTCGTATGCTCGTTTGCCCCCTCTCCTACAAAAAAAAGAAGATGGGCAGCAATCCTGATAATAAGTTAAAATAATAAATCCTGCATAAATAACCAACATATGCCATGTGTGGTAACTACGGCAAATTTTCCCACTATTAGACAATCTATGAGGGGTGGGGATCGGTCAGCAATTGACTTTGATAGAGTCAAAGTTTAAAGGTCGAAAAGTAAAAATAACAGCTTACATAGGTCCGACCGATGAGCGTGGGTTAGGGCGCAGTCAGTCCGTCCCACTGCTTCAGCGCGTGTTGACGGAATTTGATGTCCTAACGAATGCCCCATAGATTTCTACATGGAGTATTTAGTCACAGTTGTCACGCTTGACTGACGGATTACAACCGCAGCTTATGTTATTCTCAGCTGTTATCAGAAATATGATGCTGCTCATCTCCTATTTTAGATTCCCTCTGGCGCTTCTTGGGACACCCACGGGATGATATGGCGAAGTCGATATTCTGACGCTACTGCCCTACACTACCAACACCTGCAAACTTTGCCGAATCTAAATAAAACAATTACCACTTGTTTTAAAAATTTATTAACAAAATATTTACAACCGACTTCAATATAAATAAAATGAGAACATCATCAACGTAGTCGAAGTCAATTAAATACGCATTATTAAGGATAACTCAAAAATTACTGGTAAGACCTTGATCAAATTTATATGGAACTACATAAGAAGCACCAGCATTCAAATAAAAAAGAATCATCATAATCGAACATGAAAAATACACTCGAATAGATAACCTCCTCTTTTTTTAAAGTCGGTTGAAAATATTGTGTGTATTTTCTAAAGTCTTCTCCTTATTTATGATCAGCCAATAACAGTCCATTGCTAAACATGGTACTGATGGAACATTGATGTACCCAGTAACAGACGTCTCGCACCTTAAACGCTGTTTGTACGAGTAGATAAATGTCGTCAGTCGTCAGTACTTCATAAAGACTTAATTAACTTTAAACAAGGTAATCTCTATAACATTTCGCAGTGCAATTCATTCAGTGTGCCTCTATGTTTAATTGTATTACGTAGAATTTACATACAATAACAATGTAGTTCCTGTTGTCATTACTTAACTGTAACAAATGGATCGGAGCTAACAATAAAAGTTGCAATCAACGCTGTAACATTTATTATCATTATTTCTTGTTGAAAATCACGCCTTTGCATAGTTTCACAAAAAAAAATTGATATTCGTGACGTTCTTAGACTCTTTAATAAACGTCTATTAACCTAAAGATTTTAGTCAGATCCGTCTTAAATACGACTTAATGCCTTTTGGATATTGTAGTATTAAGGGGAAGCGTACATATGTTTAGCAGGAGACTTTTGATAGACTGTAATGGTGAATGATGAACAAATACTACAGTACACGCTACACTTTATTAAGATAAAGTAACTACTTAAATTAGTTAATAATTTAAATTACAAAAATAATGGGGTTGGTATAAATTAATTTGCTTAATTCCGCGTAAAGAAAGAAAATTATGTGTCCTGCCCAGTTTTAAGGGGAACCTCCCGCCCTCCCTCAATCGCGCGTACTACACCCGTCGCCGTCAATCCCAGCACCACCACACTAGACACGACACACCAGACTCTCTCCTCCTGCAACCGCGCTCCAAGCACCTTGCTTGGAGTGCGGTTGCTTTAGCAAGTAGTATAAATAGCAGTAGTTTCGACTCGCCGCTCACCAGTCATGTCCTACGCGGGCCCCATTTTTGCCCACGCTGACCCTAAAATTATTAATGAACTCCAAATAGTTCAAAACCTTTTCTGTCGTCGAGTTGCGAACGCACCTTGGTATATCCGTAATGCCGACCTTCATCGGGACCTAGAGCTACCTACAATTCAACAATTTCTTAAAAAACTCTCTGAGAACTTCTTCAAAGCCTCAGAGTCGCACTCCAATCATCTTATTCGTGAGGCAGCTACTTATGCAGCCCCACTCCCCTCTCGCTATCGCGTCCACAGGCCGAGAAACTCTCACTCGGACCCGCCTAATAAACTGTCAAACGACCTGAACTGCCTCCTGGCGGCTCAGGCCAACTCTAATTAAATTATTCATAATTAATTTGCCTTCGTAGGCACTCCCTCAGCGGCTCGTAGCCGCCTGCGCCCTCTTTTCCCAAAAGAGGGTCGCTTCCGATACGGCATAAGAAGCTTTAAACAGCTGGTTGCCAGTCCCTAAAGGCGGTTTTTAGCGGGTACCACTTAGTTCCCCCGGTAGGCAGTGAGTCCCGCATAACCAGGACAGACCGGCTGTCGTGGTATGCGTAATGCATTTTCCGCCTTCCTACGGGTAGCTCTTTTCCAATTGCTTCGGGCGCAAAAAAAAATGAAAAAAAAAACTCGCCGCTCACTTAGCGGCCAGCCACCGCAGAGTCTACTTCACCTGAGGATGCCTCGTGTAGAGGCGAAACACGTGTCGTATTTTCGAGAGAGGTGTGTCGTGCCTAGTGTGGTGGTGCTCGGGATGGTAGTGCTGGGATTGACGGCGACGGGTATAGTATGCGCGATTGATGGAGGGTGGGAGGTTCCCCTTAAAAGTGGGCAGGACACATCATTTTCTTTCTTTACGCGGAATTAAGCAAATTAATTTATAACAACCCCATTATAATGGATTTCCGCAAGGTAACGCCTGATTCTATCAATTATCTTTCAAAAATAATTCAAATATAAAAATAAATAAATAATAGAATGCTATATTCTAATACCATAGCAGCAACAAACACTATAGTACACGCTATACGTTAATAAAAGTAAAGTATCTGCTTAAACTAATTACTAAAGTTAGTTACTTAAGTTACATATTTCAAATACTGCATTTTTTTTTAAATAACTAAATTCTGATAATAGTTATCCCATATGTTTGTGGATGGCTTGATTTTCAAATTATGCAATAAAGAGGGAAATAAATACGTAACATTCCGTTGGACAGCTCCGTAGCGCAGTGGATAAGCGATTGACTGCGATGCTGTAGGGCGAGGGTTCGGTTCTCACATAAAACAAATATTGTGCCCTGGAAATGGTCGTTCTGGGTCTTCATGTTTGTCCGTGTACCATTTGAGTTTGAGGGATGCCCTTTAATAAAGGAGAAAAGTTTTGGTTTCAAAAACAAAACTAAAGAAATAAAAAATTTTAGTGTATTTAATTTATGTCTTAATAGCTTGCATAGCATTCAAATAACTCCCTGAACTTAATAGAAGCCAGTTATTTCAATATCACAGACAGATTCTTCAATTCTATTTATATGTACCTACCTATAAATAATATATTTTTAGTGATGTCGTAAAAATCAAGGCAAGAAGAAGAAATGCAAGGAAGATCTCATGGATTCCAATGGATGGCAGCATAAACATCTCCAATTCATCAAATTTAAAACGGTAATGACACTGCGGTCGTAAATCTGCCTTCCAAACTTAGCTTTTGCAGCATCACTAGGTACTATAGAATAGGCCCATGTCTAACAAGATACTATACGGACTATACTACATACATGACACTTAATTGACTGTCATCATTGCCATCATTATGTTATAACGAACAATAAATCTTACGGCATCTGTTACGGTCTATTACACACGTTTACAAGAAATAAACTTTCGCTCATAAACAATTATTAGCATATGTGTGTAAAATAAGATTTTTTGTTTCACTGACGGCTATTGTTTCGTTTTGTGTTACCTCATCTTTATTGCCTGCTCTTTCTGTAAACTGTCATCTAACATTTAGTTAAATGATGTAAAATAAGTCGAAATATTTTTAGCTTGAACTTGAAAAAAAACCCCTGGGAATGAGGTAATCGCTAAGATGCTGGTTCTATTAAAACTCGTTTAAAATTATTTGTACAAACAAAAAAAAAACAAAATTATTGTAAAGTGAAATATTTAAAAAAAAACGGATAAAATACGGATTCTATCGCGTTTAATTTAACTTTTTAATTCCCGAAGTTTCGAGTGCTTTACAGCACCCATGGTCACGGGGGTGGACTGAGGTGTTTGAGATACCGATGTCATCAGTTATCAGTTAGCCGTCATTCGGCGTAGATCGGACCAAAAATTAATATTCACAAACTGAAGGTAGATATAAATATTTTGACGTTGATAATCTTGTCTTGTCTCGTGGCGGTGTAAAAAAACCAAGGCAATTTATGGTGGTGTACTATTTTTAGCAGTAGACTTTTAACAGGATGTAATAATGATGATTATGACCTAAAAACATTATTTTCTTATTATTTTATGCTGTTATAAAAAGACCTCTTATCCAAGCTTTGCAACTTTGACCCATCAGCCTCACACAGGATACCTACTGTAATACAATATCGTGTGTTTACAACGCACTTCATGCTTGAAAAGAGCTGCCAAAAAGTAGAGATAGCCATACGGTGCGGTTCAGCGGCGACGCAGCATTTTTGTCTTCTTCACCCCAACCGCACCTTAACCTACTGTCGCTGGTATTACTTGATACGTATATCCGTGTTTTTACAAATTTAACAGTACACCTAAATTTAACCAACTACTGCTGGCTGCATCTAGTTCTACCCGGCTAGAACTAGGTGTAACCGCACTTCGGCTTTTAGCCATAACATATATACAAAAAGATTAGTACGATAATGCAACTAAATTTGAGCTTTTAATTAAATTTAGCGTGTTTTGTCTACAGCATGTTTTAATGCCTAACATCTAACCTATCGTCACGTCACTGCGGTGAACCAGCAAATTGCATTACGTTTGTGGTACCGCATCGGCTGTGTAGCACCAAATACGGCAAAATATTGTACTAACGCTGTTGCAACCCGCCTCTACCTTTTGGTTTACCACCATTCGCAACATAGCAGGTTCATTCTCTTTTACTATTCTTGGAAAAAACAAACTAAATAATGCAATGCGAATTGAGAGATTTCACATCATGTCCTCGAAAATTTTTCTTGAATTTTCAGTCCAACTAGATGGTAGAACTCCTTTTCTGTCTGAGACTGAGTAGGTAACACCCACTTACGTATTTTGCTGCCAAGAAGCAGTATATGCACTGTTGACTTCCGGTCGAAAGGGTATAGAGAGACAATATAATTAAATGCTGTGAGACATTCCATCTCAGTCCTCAGAGGTGACATCGCACCTGTAGCAATTGTTTCAAGTTGGTTGCAGGTAGCCATGGTCTGCAGTAGACACTTACACTTATGTGTAAGTGTCTGTAAATTCGTTTCTCACTTCAGTTTTTTTTTTTATTAAAGGCATGCAGTTTTCTACGCCTTTCCTTCACCGCCGAGTACGAAAAATTTATTGGTATTAGCCGTGTTTAACGGTTTGCTCCGTACAGTTACCATACTTAACTTAACTTAACTTATCTTCACGCACAATCCCTGACAGGGTAGCCAGAGAGAACAGATCGCCAAGTGTCACGATCCTGACATACCTCTTTCGCTTCTTTCAGATTCATTATCTTCTTCATACATGCACGTCTAGGTATCCGAGTACTCTTGACCCTCCCCTCTTCGAGCAGTTTGCTCACATGGTCTTCGAAAGTTAGTCTCGGTCTACCTCGACACCTTTTAATATTAACTTTCGCGCTATATATTTTCTTCACCATTCGGTCTTCACTCATTCGCTCAACGTGCCCAAACCTTCGAAGCACGCCCCTATCAATTTTTGTGATAAGGTCATCTTTCAAACCTGCCATATTGCGAATCTCTTCGTTTCGCTTTCGGTCGGCCATGGTAACGCCGCACATTTTACGAAGAGATCGCATCTCCACTGCATTCAACTTGCTTTTATGCTTCTTCTGGCACACCCAGGCTTCGCTGCCATATAACAAAGTCGGTACCAACACTGCGTTATGTATTGCAAGGCGTGCACTCTTCACTACGCCTTGCCTTTTGACTAACGCAGTCAGGGCACCATTGACTTTGGTCCCGGCAGCGACACGCCTGTCCACATCTAAATCACATCTTCCATCCCGGCTAAAAGCACTCCCCAAGTATACAATTTCATTTACCTGTTCTAGACATTCCTGATTTACCTATATTTCACACTTCGTTCTCTCTTCGTCCCTTTCAAATACCAGAACCTTAGTTTTATTAGCATTCAAACGGAGACCTTTAATTTCACATTCCTCTTTCATACACGTGACTAATGCCTGCAGTTCTGCCTCTGATGGTGCAATAAGCACTGCATCATCAACATACAGCAGACAATTTACTTTTATGTCACCCAATTTCACACCCAAACAGCTATCTTTCAGCTTCTGTAAACAGCTGTCGAGATACAGTATGAACAGCCAGGAAGACATGACACAACCCTGTTTCACGCCCGTTTGGACGCTAAACATGGGTGACAGGTCATGCCCTACCCGCACACAGGCTTTACAGTTACAGTAAAGTGACTGCACAGCCCTTAGCAATCGACCATCCACACCGTACCCCGGCAACAGTTCCCACATTTTCTTCCTTACAACCTTATCAAATGCTTTCTCAAGATCCACAAATGCACAGAAAATCTTCTGGTTAGCAGCCAGAAGCTTTTCCGTGATCATGCGTAGAGAAAAAATTTGATCCGTGCATCCTCTTCCAGGTCTAAATCCGCATTGTGCCTCCCATATTGTAGAGGATAATCATGATATAGTATTATTTGCTGATGATACTTCTTTGATTTTTAAACTTAAACGTAAATCATTTAAATGTGACGAAGTGAATAATGCTATATCAAAATTAGTGCATTGGTTTAACGTTAATAATTTACATTTAAACGGAAATAAAACTAAATGTATTAAATTTACAACAACGAATGTTAGAAATTTGAGTACCAATGTGTTTTTAAATGGGGAAGAACTGAGCCCTGTTGAATCCACTGTTTTTCTTGGCATCACTCTCGACGCAAAGCTTCAGTGGGGCCCCCATATATCCAAACTAGCAAGCAGACTAAGTTCTGCAGCCTATGCTGTAAAAAAGATTAGAGGTCTCACTAGTGTCGAGACAGCTAGATTAGTTTATTTCAGTTATTTCCATAGCATAATGTCTTATGGGATTTTGCTATGGGGACATGCGGCTGATTCAGAAACTATTTTTGTTTTACAGAAGAGGGCCATTAGAGCTATTTACATCCTAAAACTGAGAGAGTCTCTTAGAGATAAATTTAAAGAAATAAATATATTAACTTTGGCCTCTCAGTATATTTACGAAAATTTAATGTATGTTCACAAAAACAAAGGTAGTTTTAGTAAAAAAAGTGATGTGCATTCTGTAAACACTAGGAACAAACACAAGCTAGTGATACCAGTTTCTCGACTCCACAGAGTCAGTAATTCATTCTTGGGGCAATGTATACGCTATTACAACAAGGTCCCGGAAAGTGTACAGGCTCTCTCCATTAGCAAGTTTAAATGTTTTGTTAAGTTGAAACTGTATAAAAAGGGTTATTATAGTATAAATTAATACATGGTTGATAATAACCCCTGGGAATGAGGTGATCGCTTCCAAGCTGTTTCTAAAATAAATTTTGTACTTATATAGTTAGTACAACCATTATTGTAAAATTTGCTTTAAAAAAAAAAAGTCCCGCTGGGTTTCTTGCTGGTTCTTCCCAGGACAGAGGTTTTTTTTTCGAACCAGTGGTAAAGTAAAAAATGACTTTCAATAAGTATTACACATGTGATCTATATTGAATAAAAAATTATTCTATTCTATTCCATTCTATTCATAGAAATCTTTCCGATTTCTCTTGCATCCTACGTGTCAAAACTTTCGAGTAAACTTTACTTGCTAAACTGGTCAAGCTGATCGCCCGATAGCACCCGCAGTCAAAATGTGAACCTTTACCTTTACATAAAGGCACAATGACTGCGGATCGCCAATCATCCGGGACATCCCCCGTCCGCCAGCACAAATTGCACAGCAGATAAAAGCTGTCCCAGACGCGAGGCCCACCATACTTGACCATTTCAGCAGTAACTCTGTCTAGTCCCGCAGCCTTACCACATTTCAAAGTTCGAATCGCACGTTCAATCTCTTTCATACTGATGACCTCAGTGTCATCGAGGTCCAGGTCTGGCGTACCAGTCACGGCGTCATCCCCGGATCCCTCACTAAGATCATTACACGCATACATTTCTCTATAAAATTCGCTCCATCGCTGCATGACGTCCGATTTTTCTGTGAGGACGTCATTAGTTCTCGAAAGCACTTTGTTCATTCTTAAGGCCGTCGCACCACTTCGGGTCCTTCCAACCTCTTTCCAGAAGAGTTTGGAGTTCTCCTTAAAGTTGTGCGACAACCTTTCGTCCGCTTCCATTCTACACCTTTCACGCATTTCCTCAATCAATGCTTTCGTGTGAACTTTCTGCAGCTTATATCTTTCTTTCATCTTCTCTCTCATATTCTTAACATTACTAGAGGCCAAGTAGTCTAACCATGCTTTCTTCTTCTTCTCTACAGCTTCTTTCACTTCATCATTCCACCATGCATCTCTTCTTTTACTACTGCCTCTTTTTATTGTTCCACACACTTCTTCCGCTGCACTTACCATTCCATCCCTAAGGTTCTGCCATGTCCTTTCCACACATTCATTTCTGCCATCGATGGTGTCAAGCTTTTCGGCTACCCTCGCATGATATTTGTCCCTAGTATCCGCTTCCTGAAGCTTCCAGCTTCGGATGCGACAGACCGACTGTGGTTCTGTTACCGCCATCCGGTAGCGCCAACCCGCGAACAGACTCCTAAATCTAGTAATCACTAGATAGTGATCCTTTCCCAGGTCAGCACCCCTGAACACTCGCGTATCCATCACCTGTTTTCGCAGTCGGTCATCCACCAGAAACAAATCGATCATACTTCTCTCATTCTTTCTTTCTCTAGTATACATATGGATTTTCTTGTGATTAAACATAATGTTTGTCACAAGAAGACCCTTTTCCTTGCATACCGCCAGTATAAGCTTGCCAGCATCATTAACCCTTTTATCGCCAAACTTTCCAAGCACCGACTCGTACCCTGGTCGAGCGGTACCAACCCATCCATTCAAATCACCACACACAACAATTCTTTCGTTTCCCCTAGCCAAATCTAGAACTTCTCTTACATTCTCCCAAAACTCCTCCAGCTCAGCCCTGGACGACGAAGCTACCGGCGCATAAACAGCCAAAAGGAATAACTTCGTCAGTCCCAATTTAAAGCGAACCCAGAGAAGTCTTGAGTTCACAACCGTATATTCAGTCATAACATCGACCAACCGAGACGACAGCAGCACCCCCACTCCCTGGCGGGCGCTCTCGCTCTCCGGGACTCCGGACCATAGAGCTAACGCCCCGCCAGGGAGCTCTTCAGTACCACTGCCCTTCCGTTTGGTCTCCGACATACACACGACATCTAATTCTCTTTCTTTCATTATTTCGATCAACTCATTCGTCTTATCTCTCATGCCTCCTCTAACATTCCACGTGCCAACTCTGCACTCTGTCCTCCACCTTCCGCCGTGTCGGGCTGTGCGTGACGGGTGGCGGTCCCCATCGCCGCTTTGCGCGCTGCATTCCACACCAACGGGGACGAGCTGGTGTGCGTCGCCTTGGGGGGACGCCCTAACCCTCGTTGGCATGGGTGCGCAGCTGAGTAGAATTGCAGCCCTGAAAAGGGCTGGCAGGGGTCGCGACGAGCACGCTTCTACAATGACCCCCAAACAGTTACCCAAATAATTAAGCTTCTACAGTTACCAAGGTTATAATTTATTTATTTTAATCTTCAAATAATAAGTAATTTTCTTTTACACGATGACTCCTACGCTACGTGAATGTTGGGTGTAGGTCACAGTAGCCACGTGCTTATATTTCTTCAAAAACATTTAAACTCTCGAAATACCAAAAAACAATATTGTGAATCATTTTGAAATAATTAATTTTAGAAGTTAATAATTTAATTTGATGTGTCTATAACTACTATATTTTGATTATAATTAAAGTCTTTACAAATCGACTGCTGAACATAGGTTCAGCAGTCGATTTGTAAAAACAGTCATATACAGTCCTACCTCAACAAATGCTACAAAATACAGTTCTGAGCCACCTAGATCCGTCGGCTTCCTGCACGACTTACCAATTCATCAGTTCATCACTCCTGAGAGTTATATCAGCAAGCTAATATAATTAATAGTACAAGGACAATATTAAAATTCATAAACAACGGTGCCAGATGCTCACGTAAAAAGTTAAGATAAAGACTAGCAATATCGTTACTCTCAGCAATAAAACCTATTTGATTTTATTTGTGATATCTCACATTATTTAAATTAATAACGTATTTATTTCCAAAACAAATTACAAATCACTAATATTTCTGCAATAATCATACTTGTGTTCTCTAAATTTAATTACATTTTACAAATATACAGTGTTAATGACCTCATTGAATGGCTCTTCTAGACTTCTACTAGATGTTATTGCTAAATACTTCCACAGATTTTGAATCAAGAATTAAATTAACAGGCTAATATTTATCGACATTCCACCTCATGTGGAATTTAGAATGTGGGTGAGTCTAAATCAAATAACATCAACGTCATTCGCCTTTTGTGAACATATTATGAAAAACTGACGATATAAGCATAGATATATCGTAAATATAAGATAAGCCACTGAGTAAACTACCACGTTTTATTGTGTCACTACAATACTTTAAATGTCTAAGAACGTCAAAATTATTTAAACAAACAAAAAACTATTATTAAAATCCTGTTTGACGCAGGCATTCTTCAATTAAATGTTTGAAGATTTAAGTTTTTTATGTTAAAGTGTGTATTATGATTTTGCTTTTTTTTAATTTTTAAGTAATTTATTTTAAGTCAACGTATATATAAGTGGACTTTTGAGTGGAATAAGCAAAATTTTAACAGTGGTAGAGCCACGCGGCATCTTTTGCTGTCGCTCGGATGGGCCGGCTCGAACCGGGGTGGTACCACGACTTCACAGAATACCAGCGTGAAGTAGAGGTTTACCTCTGCGTTTCGCTTGGTGAGTGCAGGTGGCCGGAGGCCCTTTTTACTGGTAATGAGGCATTCCATCTTAGTCCTCACGGGTGACAACGCATCTGCATTTTGATTCGCAAACGAGGGTAGATGTAGATGTCTATGGGCCGCAGCAACCACTTACCATCAGGTGGACTGTGTGCTCGTTTGTCACCTTTATCCTATAAAAAAAATCATAAGTCCAAGGTAACTGCAATGTCGTCTAAATAGGCTAATAACTTCATCACCTATCTATTGCTCCCTTAGAAGTGTTTATTTTTTTCTTCAAATTTGAACAGTGGTCCCTTGAACCTATTTAATTTAAAGGATCATTAAAATCGATTCACAATTGACGATGATGTTACGTAGCATTCATACAAAAATATTCAGTCGAATTAACAACCTCCTCCTATTACTTGAACGCTTCGCCAACGCAGTTTGGCGTAGTATGTTTTTCACTTGTCCTCGAAACAATTTATACATCTCATGAAATTTTCCATTTTTGCTCCATGTGGTAGATAGTTAACATTTTAGATTGCCTAGTCTGTGCAAAACGTCTAAAATATTAAAAATTAAAAAACACGCATTCATTATTAGATGCGCGAATATGTTGCACGGAGAGGCAACTTAATGACTTCATTTTTTGTTAACATCCGATTTCACTGCCTATCTAATTTGTGTACACATATACTCATATGTAAATTGATTTTTAAGGAGTAAACGCCAATTTTTTTTAAATTTTTAAGGATTTAGATGTAATAGCTCGTTACGAGCAAAAGAGGTCTCGTCACTCGCCATGTAAACCACTAATATTATGTTACTATATCATGCTGTTTTTCTGTGAGAGTACCATGCGTTCTAAAATACGTTGCAGTATAGTTCTACCGCGTAGAATTTAATATACAAGAGTATATAATAATATCAGGTTATTGACCTCAATATCTCATTTCAGGAAACGGTATTTCACCATTTAAACTAAACCAGTTGAATAAGTTTGTTACTATAGTGACGAAATGGTAGATAGGATAATAGATATAGATCATGCTTAGTCAGCCGCTTCTATTCATGTTTAGTTCAAAATTACACAAAGTATTAAGTAAAAGTGTAAATAGTACGCCGCGCTGGTTCAGAAATAAATTCGATAGATTTCACGTGAAGATTAAATTTTAATTTTTTTTAGTTATACTTCTTTTGGGGCGTTTGGGAAAAATTATATCAGTGAATTTTATACGATGCGCGCGCACACCGACATCTATGTGTAAAACGACACTATGAAGTTATTACGATGCGTGCGCACACTGACACCACAAAGCGACAACTTCATTGGGTAACTGTCTCTCAAGTTTTCGTGGGAACTGATAACTATATTTAAGGTAGTTATTTTTAGTTATTTTTATTTTGTTACGCTAAAGAAGTATAACTTCCTACGTGCGTACATAAGTTATAATAAAACATTAATCTATTCTAAATAATTGGGTGCTTTATACAATTAAACTGTTAAACAGATCAAACCGTATTATTAGCTTTAATCACAAAGTACCTTCTCAAGGTACGATATATTCGTATCGCTGCTATCATATAACACCATGTAAGCAAAGTACTTAGTGAATAACGTTCTATGAATATAAATGTAACACGTGAGGCAGAACACAAGAACACGAAAATCATTTAATTAATTCATTGATTCGGGCGTCTCCGCAACACCACGTATGTTCGTATTTTGCGTGTGAGCAAGAGGAATTAACACATGTCAGAACCATTTGTACAAAGTTTTCTGTGTGGAATTGGCGACTATCATATGAATACGCGTTTTTGTAATTAATATAATTAATAAATAAATTTTTAACAGTGGTAGAGCCACGCGGCTGCTTTTTCTGTCGCACGGATGGGCCGGCTCGAACCGGGGTGGTACCACGACCTCACAGAATACCAGCGTGAAGTAGAGGTTTACCTCTGCGTTTCGCTTGGTGAGTGCAGGTGGCCGGAGGCCCTTTTTACTGGAAATGAGGCATTCCACCTTAGTCCTCACGGGTGACAATGCATCTGCATTTTGATTCGCAAACGAGGATAGATGTAGATGTCTATGGGCCGCAGCAACCACTTACCATCAGGTGGACTGTGTGCTCGTTTGTCACCCTTATCCTATAAAAAAAAATCAATATACCTTTATCGGTATCAATTTTATGTGAATGAAGTCTTACCTATTTCTCTTTCATAAACGCCCCAAAGTGCACGGTACCAACGTATACCTGCCTATTTTCTATGCACAGATTATCTCATTATGTTCTATGCATCATTATGAACTCCATCTAATACTCTCATTTTGCTTATATATCAGCATCATTTTGTGTCATTAATGACTGGTGACACTTCTTTTGGTGACTATAAAGACCGATGTGGTAGCGACGAGAGCGTACACACCTTGTGAAGGCTTCTATAACGACTTATAAAGTATTGTCGCTTTCGTGCCGCAGTACTCCATATTCAGCAGACATGGATAATGGATCACAATCATGTGAAAATTTCTCCATCACTGTCTGAAGCTCACAGGGAGACGTTACGTCAAAAGCGGCATCATTTCAAATTTATCTTCACACTTTTACAAGCTTAATTTAATTAATTATGGTTCATTGAAAAATGGAACTCAGTCGGGAATATTTTCGCGCTATTATTCTTTACGATTTTAAATGCCTAAAACTGGACGAATCTTTTCATTCATTATTACCACCTATCAAAAGTCCACGACTAAACATAGGTATCCCCCATAGATTTCCTCGTATTAAGGATTTTTCCATCGCTGTCACGCTTTTTCTGTGGATTGACAACCCCAATTTGTTAACTTAAATTGTTGATGCTCATGCATCTTTCTGGTAACATATATATATATATATATATATATATATATATACATATAATATACATATATATATATAATAACATATATATATATATATATATATATATATATATATATATATATATATTTAATAGTATTTTAGTACACAAGTTAAAAAAAAACACAGTCGTATGTATAATTAATATTCGATAATGCGAAACAGATCTCAGTAAGATGCGAAATCCACGAACGGCCTTTAAGCGACCTTGTATGTTTGTAGAACTACCGCGATAATACACACACCTGAGCAGACTCATTACCACACATACATGCTTACAAATACAGTAAACTGCGAATCGTTAAACTCAGTCGCAGACTTCTTAACTAAGTTATTTTTAGAGTTCCGTAATTCAAAAGGAAAACACAGTACACTTAAAGGATCACTTTGTTATTCGTGACTGCCTCGTTAGTCTTGTGGTCGTAAACGTGACTGCTGATCATGAGTTCCCGGGTCCAAGTCCCGGGAGAGGCCAGCAATAACCAGTTCTTGAGTTTTTCTAATAAGAACATCTCAGTAGCAGAGCGGAGTCAGGAAGTTAGCGGTGTTTCACCCCTGTGCCTCGGAAAGCACGTAAATCCGTCCTGCGCCTGATCTCTCTCCGATCGTGTCAGCTCGTCGTCCGATCAGACTATGGAAGTGAGGAAATAGAGAGAACACCTGCGTTTGCGCATACACTCGGTCACTATAATTCTGTCCTGTGCAGATGGCTAATCTCGGCCATCGTGAATGAAAATCGGTCTGGAAGACATTATTGTTTTCTGACTGTCTGTCAAGACTCTTTTTCTCACGAACGGGTATCAAGGTATAATAAATATCAAGTACTAAAGTGTAAATAGTTCGAGCTTCTAAGTCTACGCATTTAAAAGATACGGCCGTTTATGTTACATATTTTGATACTCGCAAACTCAATTTTTTAGATAAAAAACGTAACTGGAATTTCCCGTTATACTAGAATCGTGAAACAGCAAGGTCTCACAGAACAAGCATATGTGTAATAAATACGCACAAGTAAAGGAAAAAATCTCAAAATCAGATGGAGTATCGACCGTGATGCAGACCGACGTATGGAAGAAGGTTTTTTCCACCGCAAAGTAAAGTTTATCCTTCAATCCGACTTACCTTTACTTTAGAGTAACGTTCAGTGGTTGGTTACCTTACCTATAATTTAAGTAAGTTAATTATTTTGATGGCAGTTTTGATTTCGAAGTCTATCACGCAGGAAACTCCGAGTATAGCCCTCCTTATAAGTCGCTACTCCGAGCATAGCCCTCCTTATAGGTTGCTAAGTGTTCTTCAGTTTCCTCAAATGGCCGTCTTAAATCCATATGTTATCACTGGCAACAAGCGCTGGTTATCCGATATTGTTTTCGAGTTTTGAAAACGCGGTAAAATCAGAGTAACCTACATAGTTCAATAGACCAGTAAGCTAAAGTGGCAATTGGTCAGCCAATATAACTCGAACAATCGACAACCGATGAGGATTTTTTTTGGAGTTTATGGCCTGGTATCTAGATCTTTAGCCCAGTCTTGAATATTTTTATTCGGTTTATTATAATTTCTCCAAATGTGTAATTATCAGTTCACTACTTCACAATATGTTGATGCGTCACATTGTGCAGCCCTTGGGAGATTTTCACGGCAACTTAAGCCAGCAGACAGCTGATAGTTGGTGATGGTATCTAAAGGCGCCTATGCAAACAGTTTATCTTGAGAATCCATCACCATCAGAGCACTTGTTTCACCGTTTCCACTAATAGTTCACATGCGTATAGTTAATACATAAAATCGCACCACTTTTAAATATCAAAATCCACTTCAAACTATTATTTAAACTATAAAACAGGAGCAGCAAACCGCCGCTGATCAAGTTCCCGCCAAAACTCAACCGATGAGGAAGAAAGGTTCTAGAGTGGCCAGCCTTGTGCTCAGACTTTGTTAACACTATAGCCTACCATTACGAAATTTAACTCGCAGCCTTAATTACAGCAACGTATAAAACTCAATTACTTCTAATTACTTCACGACATTTGAAGCTAGACGCAGCTTAAAATATTTTTTAATTAAAATATTTAGTCATTATACTATTTACAGACATTTTAATTTAACCTCACCTCAACAGATATACCTAGAGCCTTGGTAACTCAGAGATTAAGCGGTTTGATCTCCTTTAAAAAAAAACAATAAAATTTTGTACGTGGTAGAGCCATACTGCAGCTATAGTATAGTTGTAGCACGAATGGGTCGGCCCGGCCGGGGAGGGACCGCGCTCTCACAGAATACCAGCGTAAAATAGCAGCTTAACACTGCTGTGTTTCGTATGGTGAGTGTAGAGAACCGGAGACCCTTTTTACTGGAAAAGAGGCATTCCATCTTAGTCCTCACGGGTGACAACGCATCTGCATTTTGATTCGCAAACGAGGATAGATGTAGATGTCTATGGGTCACAGCAACCACTTGCCATCAGGTGGACTGTGTGCTTGTTTTTCATCCTATCCTATAAAAAAACGATAAACGATCCCCGCAAACACCATTGAAGTTCAAATTGTAATTTTAAGTATTGTTTAGCCACACACACCACATTGGTAAAGGACAATATTGTGAGAAAACCCTTTTTTTATAGAATAAGAGTGACAAACGGGCACACAATTCACCTCATGGTAAGTGAATGCTGTGACCCAAATACATCCACATTTATCCCCAATTAAGAATATGAGTTGTCACCCCCGAAGACTAAGATAGAATGCCTCGTTTTCAGTAAAAAGTGTCTCCCTTTCTCTACATTCACCATACGAAACACAGCAGGATTAAGCTGCTATTTTACACTGGTATTAAGTGAGAGCTTGGGCCAACCCTGGTCGAGCCGACCCATTCATACTACAACCAAAATGTAGCTGCAGCGTGGCTATACCACGTATAAAACCTACATGTATAAGGGATAAATTATTCCGTGCTCATAAGTCTGAAGTACACACTTTGGAGTAGAGCGGCGGACTATAACTCCTTAACTCTCTCATAAATGAGAGGAGGCACGTGCTCAGCAGTGGGACGTGTAAAGTTTTTAACTTTACTTTTTAATTTACAACACGTTTTTACGTGGTAGAGCCCTGCTGCAGCTATATTAGTAGTATAGTTGTAAGCACGAATGGGTCGGCTCAGCCGGGGAAGGACCACGCTCTCACAGAATACCAGCGTCAAATAGCAGCTTCATGCTGACCCTTTTTACTGGAAAAGAGGCATTATACCTTAGTCCTCACGGGTGACAACGCATCTGCATTTTGATTCGCATACGAGGATAAATGTAGATGTCTATGGGCCACAGCAACCACTTACCATCAGGTGGACTGTGTGCTCATTTGTCACCCTATCCTATAAAAAAAAACAACAGATTATAAACAACTCGCAAATAGTGTTCGCTTGCTTCAACATATAAGTATTATATAACGGGAAAAAGAGATTGTGTATATAGTATAAAAATATACGATTATTGCTCGTATCTTGTTTACCTCAATTCGAAGGTATATTACGCCGCTGTGTCAGGATCTGACCACTGCGCAAGGCTAGCACGATATTTTAAATATCCGACACTTATAAAATTTACATCAAAATACTTTTAGTCTGTCTAGACCAGCTTCAAGCTCTCGGAAATCGGAATCTCCACTCAGCTTACGCTAGTAATTACAGAAGTAAGAAAACTAATAACAATCCCCGCACCATTAATTTGTATTATTTCAAAAATTCTACAAACAGGGGCAGAGATAATGTTGATACAAATGTTAGAGATGCCTTTCACTGCGTACATCCATCAATCTTTGCTACACTGATACTTCTTAGCAAATTGGATCAGCTTCTTGACAATTCTCTTGAAAAACTTTTTTATAAAATTTAAGTGACAGTTACTGCAACCTACTATAGAAACCAACAAATAAAGAGGCTCGACAAAGATGCGTAATTATAATGGCTTCCTTTTTCTTACAGACATGAACATGAGCTTATCAGCACAAATAATTAAGTCGGTGTTACTTACACAGATGGACTCTTGGGCAGAATAGGAGTCCTATCACCTAAAAATATGTTAATATTTGTAATTCTTCTATTTCTTCTCTGTTCTTACAAATTTTGTGATGCACGTTGTCACCGTTCTGGAGAAAATTTTAATTTTTCGGCTTATGTTCGGTTTATTGTATTTCCGGCTTCCTAATTTTACCCCTTATGCTATTTGACTTTAAAATTAATTATCTAATAATACACGCGCAGCCACAATGAAACGGATGACCGCGTGGCTGAGTGATCGGAGTACCTGATAAACTACGGATCCTAGATTCGAATCCAAGTCGGAGCTAACATTTGTGTTAAAATTAACAATGTTCAGTTTCGGATCCTATGGTGCAAAAATATATATAATTTCTTCGGCGTAACAAATTAAAATTTCGATTACATCGACACAGGTAGGTTAGGAGGTTATAGTAAGATAGATCCAAAGCATTATAGTTCGAAATCGCGTCCACTAGTACTTTAAATAATATTTTTGAAACTTAAATATTGAGTGCATGTGTTCTGTTCTATATGAAAATTCATTATAAACATTGAACATTTTAAAAGAACAGAGATAAATTGTTGTTGCAATATCGGTAAGTAGGTGATCATCAACATAAATGCATGCATAAATGCAACATATTACCATTTACAATATAAAGCAACTAAGTGCTAATGAAATGCCTTCATCCATCAATGCGTATATCATTATTGCATAAAAGTATACTCAATAACATACTTTTAGCTAGACGTATCCAAGAACCAACGTCATAATTATAAATTAAATATAAATATATATTTTAAAACCATAGGCAATGATAATTAAGATGTTTTATGGATATGTTCCGTATTCATCCTATAATATCTTATCCAACAGGTATAATAGTATTTTACAAACCATATTCTTAACTCAACCACTTAAATTTTTAATTGATAATGATAATCAAAAATACTTTCCGCAACAGATTAATTAATATAAACAAAATTTGTATATTGAGATAAATTGGTTAATTTTTAGAGGACCATTGTAAATTATTATATTATATGTAATTTTTTTTAGAGGACCATTGTACGTGATAGAACCTCACCTGCAACTGTATTTAACATGGTAGAGTCAGCTGCAGCCTTAATAAATCGACTCGATCAGGGAAGGACACCCTCGCACAGAATTATCAACGTGAATTAAGGCGACACATCGAAAACCGTTGAAGCGGGCTATCGCCGGACTGACCCGAGTGAAACATAATTTCTATAAAAACTTAAAAAACACATGCATAAGGTCTAAAATTGCGTAGCGCCCGCGACGATTAAGACCGCTTAGAAATCGCTTAGAATCTGAAAATATTTAAATAAAAAAGTTATTGATTTTAGTAATCAAAATAATGAGCATGTAAGTTATGATTGATGTTATGAATGTATTTGAGTGGTTCCCAAGCATATCATCATCATCATCATTACAGCCTTTCATAAGTCCACTGCTGAACATAGGCCTCCCCCAAGGAATGCCAAAAAGCACGGTCCTGAGCCACCTGCATCCATCGACTTCCTGTATGTATGTCTTACCAGGTCGTCACTCCATCTCGTGGGGGGTCGCCCTACACTTCGCCTACCGGTACGTGGCTGCCACTCAAGAACCTTTCTTCCCCATCGGTTGTCGGTTCTTCGAGCTATATGGCCGGCCCACTGCCACTTCGCTTACTAATCCGTTGGGCTATGTCGGTTATTCTGGTTCTACTGCGGATATCCTCATTCCTAAGTTTATCACGCAGAGAAACTCCGAGCATAGCCCTCTCCATAGCTCCCAAGCCTATAGATTAAGTAATTTCGTTGTGATTTCAACTATAGTGGTTTTTTAGAGGTGTTTTCGCAAATAATTATGATCGAGTCAGAATTTTACAATCGTGTTTTTGAACAAGCAAATTTAAGATAAAGACATGAATTTACCTATATCAAAATTCCAGTTTCGTTAGTCGTGTCATACTCCTATACTATTGGATGAAAGGAGGTGCATTTTTTCGCGGTGTCGCCTTAATAGCATAATATATAGCTATACTAGGTGACCAGGCAGACGTTGTTCTGCCCTTTCCGAACAACCATTTGCTTTCCCAAAAAAACTCCTGAAATTAGCAATAAAAAAATTGAGGGTCACTTATCGGTATAAAAACTATCCTATCTCTCAAGTTGGACCAAACTGCACACAGTATGCAAAATTTTTTTGGAATCAGTTCTATCTGTTGAATACTTACAGCAACACGTGGTGGTTATACTACTAAATTGTAGCTTATATTAAACGTTTGCATTTTTAACATAGCACCATTTATTAAATATTTACTCAATCCAGTCAACAGATATCGTCATCTGACAGAATCGTTTGGAGCTAACAGATAATTGTGACTGTCAAATAATAGGCAAATAATTTTCAATAAAATAATATTGTATTGCGACTATAAATTGAGATGTAAGCTATCCTATCTTTTAAGTTGGACCAAACTGCACATTGACCAAAAATTTCATTGAAATCAGTTCAGTAGTTTAGGAGTCCATCGCGGACAAACAACGTGACACGTACTTTTTATATATAAAGATTGCGTATGTTGAGTGTAAAGTATCGTAGACCCTTTTTACTGATAACTAGGCATTTCATTTCAGTTATCAGATGTGACAGCGCATCTCTATTATGATTCTTATTCGAGTATAGAAGTAAGTTTTAATGGGCCATTGTATCTATTAACCACCAGATTGACTGTCTACTCTTTGTTTTCCTTGCTTGTATAAAAAAGGCGCTTAATTTTTGGCAAACGTCCAAGTTGCAGTATGATTTCAATTATTAAAAACTTATATCAACATATTACAAAGCATTATATCAAACACAACATATAGCACATAACATTTATTTAAAACCGCTAACGAAAACCGATTCTCACGGGCAGCTACGGCAACAGTTAGATAAGTTTAGTGAGACTATAATATTAATTACTCGTTCTAAGACGTTATCTGTTCAAGCGAAGTACAATTCTCTTGATTCTCTTAATGCAGCTATCTAATTCGAATATCTCATTACTGGGCCTTGGCTTGAATACCACCTGTCCGTTGTTTTTATGCCGGGCTGTCATTTGAGAAGGTTGCACTGGAGCACACTCAATGCAAACACGTTACGGTGGACTTGCTGCACGCTAATGACACCAGTCACTCAAAAAATGAGCGGCTAAATGTCGACGATGATCTGTTTATATCCGCTCGGTTAGTGAATTGCCTTGGCCATTACGAAACTCCGTGTGTATAAAAAATGACTAATGTGCTAGTACTATTAATGTTATTTCTTACTAAAGTGAAGAATACCTCCTCATGAACCAAAGACCTGCAAATCTTAGTAGTCAGGATGTACTCGTCAACGTGGATGCCAGACTATGGTTAGTGTTACATTATAAAAAATTGGTCATGTATAATAATTACGCTATAATTTTTTCGATTTTATTTGTCCATATTTTTCTCGGAAAATCTTTTATAAATATGGTAGAGATATACAGAACAGTAATTCTGTAGCATTTATTCGGAGAAATGATAAATAAAATTAACACAAAATGATAAAATAAACGTTTGAAAATTATTGCAACAAAAACAATTTATACATATCAATGTGGCCCTAGCATCTGCATTTTGATTTTTAATCGAGGATAAATGTAGATGTCTACGGACCACAGCATCCACTTACCATCAGGTGAACTGTGTGATCGTTTTTCATCCTTATTTAATAAAAGGAAAACATAACTGGTCCTCGTCTATAATGGCGAACTCATGTTAGGTGTGGCCTATGGATTTTGATTGTGGGGATTGGGTATATTGCACCAAGGGACTCACTCGGACCTTTTTAGTAAATGAATGTCCTTATCCAATAAGTTCAACCGTTCAACTAGTTGAACTTGAAATTACTTGAAAGTTGCAAAAATAATGGTCATAGTTATTTTGATTATTAATAATATAATGTTATTTCATTTTTAAAACTAAATTTTGGATAATATTATTTGTATATGAAACAATTTCATTAAAACAAGTTATGACGGATTTTATCGTCTATCAATTTTGATGTAGTGACGGGGGATTTGTGTTCTATTAAATCTGATGTAGTGACGGGGGCGATCCTGTACGTGTTCACAGACTCATGTGAAGTGTCCGCGTGAACATAAGAAATCTTATGTATGAAACTAATTTAATGCCTGTGGCAAAACAAGTCAAGTTCATAATTTTAACATGCGTAATAAATCTTAACTTACTTTACCACAGTAACCAAATTACAGGCTTCGTAAAACTGGCGGCTCATTTTGGGTAGATGTATAACTATTTATAACTATGTTTCCTCTAATATTATTGCAAATAAATGTATTGAATAAAACTACTTTTACGGATTTTGTCGCGTTTAATTAACTTACTTTTTGCTTTTTCCAGCACCCGAAACGTCGGGAATTAATAAAAATAAGAGAAATAAGTTAATTAAACGCGATAAAATCCGTAAAAGTAGTTTTATTCAATGTGTAGTGTTCGAGTAAATATAAGAAATCATAATGCAAATAAATGTAGTTAAAATATATTAAATTGGTGGTAGGACACCTTTTCTGCCTAGAATTTTGTTAGAGTAGATAGCACCATCCGCTTACTTACTTCTGCCCCCAAATAGCAGTGCTTGCAATGTTGCGTTCCGGTTTGAAGAGTTTTATACCCAAAAACTCGTAGTGTCAGTCACTTTGACTTAAAGTGGTAGAGACGGCACGAGACTTAACGGCATCTTTATTCATCGGCATATTCATCGGCAATTAAACAGCGTTTGAGTAGGTATATGGGCATAAACTCTTCAAACCGGAACGCAACATTGCAAGCACTTCTATTTAGTCGGTTGCAAGTGTATATGGACTGCATTAGATTAAAAAAAAATTACTGACATTACTACTTCGTGGCCTGATGCAAAAAGCAAATAAGTGTGACTAATTAAAAACCGACAAAGCGTGAGTCGAGCCTTGTTCTATTATTTCGTTCATTATAATATGAACATATGAACAATTAAATTTTTTCTAAACTTAACAAACTATCCGAATTTTGTAATTATGAAATATTACGTTTCCAAGGTAGACTGCAGCCATCACCACAACCCGTGAAAAAAAACCAATTTTAATTTCATGGATTACCCCATAGGGGGAGAAATATTTGCCATATTTGTGTTTTAGGAGCTGTGGGAAATTTAAGGTTACATATTTTATATAATCAATAGTATTCATTAAATGGTGAATATTTTTTTTATAAGAATAAATACAGACTACACTGTGTTGAGTATGCTGAAAATAATTTCGATTTACACTATTTTATTACATTACAATTTTTGTAGCACGTACGTTGCTCCTATTTTCACAATGTACACAGTTATATCAATGCAACATGCAATTAATAGTTGCCGTGACATAAAAATGTGTGTTGTTACAATTGGAAAACAAATTATCACTGTAATTGAACAAGAACTTCAAATTCGTCATTTATATGAACAAGGATATATCACTGCTACCAGCTAGTTGTTTCTAAATAAAAAATTTAATGTTTAATCTTAACTAGACTGGCCATCTAGACTCACTCTCCAATAAGATGAGTATTATTATTGCTTAGCTACACTACACATAGTCATTAAAAATAATTAAAATACCAAGAGTAATATATAAAAAGGGAAGTTCTTTATGCCAACGATACTAAAACTACAAAATGTTATTACTTACAAAACTAACATCATATTATCCATACTCACACATGTTCTTATATCATAGGATTGTGCTGGCGAAGTATTAACAAGGTCAAGTTCGAAACGATTGATCGGAACTCACACGTGGATTACGTAATAGCCGGCCCACGGCGTCAAGTGCACCACTATAAAATAAATCTAGTCCCTTCAATACACTTCATTTTATTTGCACTAATCTGACTGGTTTCCGTATATGACACCTTGGCTTACTCAACTACTTGTGATTAAGTAATATCAAAAACAAGTCTATTTTTATCTGTTATTGGCATGAAAATACTAATTGAATATATATATATATCCTCGTTTCTTATGTTAATGCAAGAATTTAAGTAACTGTCATAAAATTATTGTAACAATATTAACTCATATTTGTATGACATAGAAATTTGTTAAATTAATACTATGCAAGAATTGCTAAACACGTTTTATGTTTGTAACTATAGACAACAAATATGTGGACTTAATGATTGAATAAATTTTAAATATTGTTTTTATATATTTACGCGAGAAATATACATTGAACGGAGTGGAGCTAGTTAATGTACGGATTTATTCACGTTTAATCAACTTATCTGATATGCACGACATTTTGAAGCATTTGCAACACCCGAAGTTACGGGAGAACTGTGGTGTTCAACGCCCCAATGTCATTAATTTAAAGGTAGTTGGAATTTTATTTAATTAAATATAGGATCCCATGCAGATGATAGCACCCAGCCATCTTCTCTATTGAAATTAGGATATTTTTTGATTTCATTAGCCTCGTGAATCATCCTTGGAAGGAACCGGTGTTGCCTGCATCTGTGCCGAAACAAATATTTTCCCACTCTTATTCCGTTCAAATTTTTAATTTTAAATATTTTGTGTAAACTTAACACTTTGACTGTCCAGTTTGCAGACACAATACTAAGACAATAGCAATAAATTTCATGTAATTCACGGGACAGGCAAAGAGTTAATAAAAGTTGCCAATAGTCAGCGGCAAAATGACTTTTTAGAAAATACGCAAGGACGATTGTCTATCGTTCATCTTATACAACGTCACGATTATGGCAAAGGAAAATATAAGTTAATATTTTGCACAAATATTGGTATAAGCGAAGCGAATGCAAAGTAGTTTTGTCAATATTACAGTATATACAATATATATATATAATAAAATGTGATATTGGCATGTAAGTTTTATACGTGGTAGAGCCATGCTGCAGCTATATTAGTAGTATAGTTGTAGCACTCGACTCGACCGGGGAAGGACCACGCTCTCATAGAACACCAACGTTAAATAGCAGTTTAACTGCTGTGTTTCGTATGGAGAGTGTAGAGAACCGGAGACCCTTTTTACTGGAAAAGAGGCATACCATCCTAGTCCTCACGGGTGACAACGCATCTGCATTTTGATTCGCAAACGATGATAGATGTAGATGTCTATAGGCCACAGCAACCACTTACCACCAGGTGGACTGTGAGCTCGTTTGTCACCCTATCCAATAAAAAAAAGTTTATACTTGGTAAAGTCATGCTGGAGCTTTATTCTATTTGTAGTACCTACGAATGCGTCGACTCAACCGGAGAAGCGCCACGCTCTCACAGAATACCAGCGTAAAATTTTAACTGGAAACGAGGCATTCCATTTTAATCAGGAGCTCAGGAATAACAACGCATCTACATTTTGATTCTTAATCAAGGCTGGGGGAAATGGAGATGTCTATTTGAGTGGTAGATTCTCTGGACTCTTAACCTCTACAAAAATACACTTTATATAAACTTGAAACCACAATACGTTCATTAACTACATTCAACTAGTAAATCTACTCAATATAAAAATGAAAGAAGAAATTATAATCAATACAATGTAATATTTACAATTATTTACTTCAGTAAAATCAAATTAAGTAATAAAGTTTTACATACATTAGTCGCCTCGAGGTCACAATGTTGGGGATATACGGGTCTACCAAAGGTGGCTGACCCAGTCTTGTTCATTAACTCACTATAACAATATGTCACGTACACGGTAAATTATGATATACAGTATATACATTTATATGTCGTAGTTCGATGTTTTAACCAATTAATTTTAACAATGTACCTAATGTTACACATTATAAACATTACATTTTTAAATTTAAGGAAAAAATATTTGGAGAGTAATAAGAATAATCTAAATGTAACCAATATCACATTTTCATTTTACTATATTATGGTATGTGTAATTTGGATTGTTTTTTGTATATTTAAATGTTCTCTACTTAGAGTATATAATTACATTAGCATATAATTAGTCTAAGGTTCTCTAAACTAATTGAGTTCTCGTAGCACATCTGTAAGATTTCACAGTACGCGTGCAACCAGGGTTTGAACACCGCCGGCACCAATGAAATTGTTAATTGCAATTTTAAGTGCTGATTTACTACATGCTCTGCGATGAAGTTACCTGTATGTCTAAGAAATAAGAAAAAAATATTTCGAAGACATGTGAATTTCGCCATCTCACTCATTGGGGCAGCGCAGCGGACTTTTCCTTGCCCTAAAACCCTCTAAGAAATAAGAGGAGGCCTGTGCCCAGAAGTGCAACGTATATAGGCTGTTACTTTACGTTAAAACTACTTTAAATTTATTGTACTGAAGCAGACAAAATATTTTTATAAAAATATATAAAATGCTAATTACATAATCCGAAAATGCAATGTAATGCCGTACATAGTATAAACTATAGACTATATAAACCATGGAAATAAATACTGTCGTAGTACAGACAATGTTGAGATAACATTTTTAAATTCAAAACGACTATTAAGTATGACAATTTGTTTCGTTGTGGTTTCATAAGACAGAAGTGAACGAACAGCAAAACTCCATGGCCGTGTCCTTTAAAATAGATCAAAAGATTACTTCTTTTGTAACTTGCTTAAATCATAGTTAAATAATTCTCTATATACCTATTATATACCTATAAAAAAATCCTTACAGTATTTTCATACAAAGGATCTCAACACAAGTACCATTTTTACCGAGTACAAAAAAGGAGTAGTTCGACCCGTATGTTATTTTTATGTATGTTCACCAATTTCTTTGAAAAGCCTAAACCTATTTAAATTATTCATTTTTTATTAATTCGACAATAGGATCACAAACTACAACTCCTAAGGGTGGGAAAAATAGGGGTGAAGTTTTTATTCTAAGTTTTAAGATGACTTTTGGTTGTTACCTTGAGTCTGTGATATTGCTTAGTCCACTCATAATTTTATATGTATGTATATATATCTTCGTTATTCAAATTTTTTATACAAATTCATCGATTTATACAGCGCATTCTACGCAAGATCTTGGATTAGGAGGCACGATATTTTCCGACTTAATCAACAAATATCATCATATTGTTTGCAAAAAATATTCATTAGTTACTATAACCTCAACCTTCCTGAATTAGAATGTCTATCGGTGAAAAGCGAATGAAAATCCCAATGGACCATAAAGTTGAGAAATCCGTTTGGTCTGCAAGCATTAAGCCTTTTTTCTGTTAGTTACTTTTACAAAACGGATATAATTATGAGGCTTTGGTCTTTTATCTTGCTAGTACCCTACTGCTTAGATGACACTACCTAATAACAACAACTATTTAACCTGTAATAATAAATAATTAAAAATTAAAATTTTGTATAGCCGACTTCAATATAAGTTATTAAGAATAACACAAAAAGTATTAGTCTGAACTTGATCAAATTTTTAAACCTTGACCACACGAGAAGTACCAGCTTTCAAATAAAAAAAAAGAATCATCAAAATCGGTTCACCCAGTAAAAAGTTATGAGGTAACATACATATAAAAGCATACAGTCGAATTGAGTACCGTCTCCTTTTTGTAGTCGGCAGAAAAGAAAAGAATAGGAACAGACAAATTTAACAACATTCATATGTAATTTTAATCATAGGTAACGCTGAACACGTAGGAGGATATTCGCTTATACTCCACCGCTCTGAGTAGCAATTATGATGACTCTTGAGCTTACAATTATTAATCTTTATCCTGTTTATTATCCACGATGGCTATGGCATCTATACACGCCCTTGCTATCACCAGAAATGGAAGTCGAAGGCCAACTTGTCTCACTTCTAAGAAATGTTCCTCCTCCTTTATTACTCGGCCTTTACTGTCAGCTCAATAGCCGCTTAACTTCCGGGTAAAGGTGACCTTCGCTTTGCTATTTTAAATTCGCTAATCAGTACTGTACCTAATATATTATATTCTCAGCCACCTTTATCTAAAATAGATTTATTTATTTTACACATCAATAATTTCTAAAATTTAATTGATACTTTGTTTCGTTTAAGCCAATAAAGACAAAATAATTTTCTACATTCACATACGTGACACAGCAGCGTTAAGCTGCTATTTTACGCTGGTATTCTGTGAGAGCGTAATCCTTCCCCGGTCGAGCTGACCCATTCGTGGCACAACTATACTACTAATATAGCTGCAGCATGACTCTACCACGTATAATACATCTCGCACTTTTATACTGCTTTCTGCTGCGTTATGAAATCTTTCTGGCATTTTCTAATTAACAGTTACCTCTTGTCACAGAATTAATAGGGCGATGACGGATTTTTTAAAGCCACCACCACACGGCATAGATTGTTTTTATTCTCTTATATGCTAACAACTACAAATTTTACAAGGCGCAGGTTCGGCCTCACATGGAATACTGTTCCCATCTCTGGGCAGGGGCTCCCCAGTGCCAGCTCCGCACCGCGGAGATGGCACTGGGGAGCCCCTGCGCTGCGCTGGATGACCGCATCCAGCGCAGAGTGGCTCGAATCGTCGACGACCGAGTCCTTTCCGATCGGCTCGATTCATTGGCACTGCGAAAAGATATTGCATCCTTTTGCATTTTCTTTCGCATCTACCACGGGGAGTGCTCTGAATAATTGTTCGGATTAATCCCAGCCGCCAAATTTCATGAAGGCACATCGCGGCAGAACTCCCGATACCACCCACACCATCAGGGTGATTGGTGGTCCACCACTGTGCGATTTAGAAGATGTTTTCTTCCTCGCACGACTTCCTTGTGGAATCGATTACCATCAGCGATTTTTCCGGACCGATACGACTTAGGGACCTTCAAGAAAAGAGCGTACTCCTTTTTAAAAGGCCGGCAACGCATCTGCAATTCCCTCCCTGGTGTTGCAGTTGTTCATGGGCGGCGGTAGTCACTTACCATCAGGTGAGCCGCATGCTCGTTTGGCCCCTCTCCTATAAAAAAAATTAGCTTAACGAAACTTAAGGGACAATTTGCCATGAGCAATACGATCAATAAATAATAACGACTTAAATATACGTGTGAAATATAAAGTGACACTATATATACATACATTTTTTCACACCTGTAATTTGTTACAAGGTCTACTCAACCTACATTTAATCTTTCTTCCAAACGAACATGTAGAAATACGTATATTGTGTTATTGCATTCTTATATCTTATACAACCATATGCCAAGATGTAAAGCTTACAAAAGAGTATAATATACAGAATATAATTGAAATCTTTTAATACACATTGAGTCAGTCAACAGTCGTTATCAATTGTTTTCTGATAAATCAGACCATGAATAAGACTTCAAGGTTTCCTCAATACACTACATTATAAGGAGCTTCAACACCCAGTACCATTTCCGTGTAAGGACATCGTTCTAAGGCTTATTTTAACTTCGTTTTGCTCGTTATCAAGATACTCCCTTTATTTAACAAAACAAATTACTAAACAAACCAAATACATGTATACCAAATAATTTCCTCAGAATACTCGAACTGTATTTGGAATTCTTCATTATAATTTATATTTTTTGTTGGTAATAATTTATTTAACTTTTAAATTCCATTTTAAGATTTTCATTTTTTTAGCAAAACATAACAATATCTAATATTACTCAAAAAGCAAATTTGTTTATTAATAGGAACAAATATATTATGCTCTGCACAGATAGATAGATCCATTAGGTCATTCTAATCCACAACACTAAAGTTACCGAATTCGTTAAAACATGAAACTCCTTAATTGCTACCAAGGAAAGCAAAACGAATATATAAAACATTACTCAACAAGTATTTATCTATAAGACAAGGGGCGTATACATGAAATGCACTAGTTTTACTTTGATGTTCGAATAACGTGATTTCCTTCTTAGTTAATTGCTGGTAATGAGCGCGAACGTCAATTAGTGAATATGCCATAATCGCTGTATGTGCTAGACGTGATTGATCATGTTTTGTACCCTTGACGTTGCTCGTGTTGCCGAGTCGTAACTCAATGACAGTAAGTCTTCCAACAACTACCTTCTTCTTCTTCTACTTCGGTATATTTCCTTATTCAACTCATACCACACTCACAATTCACAAGACGAAATAGGTTAAGGGATATTCTTAAGCTTCACCATACGGCCAACAATGAATAACATGTAAACTAGTCCAAATAATCGTTTACAACAGTTTTATAAACCGATAAAAAGTTGTTGTTAAAAATTGCTTTTAAATTATTTGTATGTATATTGCTTCGTTGTCTGATTTGTTTCAGACTTAAATTTTTAAAAAGCATTCGATTTTTATTTCCATCAAATCCTTAGAGTAGAAGAGAAATTTTTAAAATTTTGTTGTTGATTGTCTGTTTAGTTCATAAGTCATGTTTTTCAATTAATATTAATTCATACTTTATGTACGTCATTATATTGATAATATTGTAAAAAAACAAAGCTGAAACAGTTATTACACCTAAGATGTTAAGTTAAACGTGTAAAAACATTTGCGTTTGTGAATGAAATAAAATATAAATATCAGTTCCGCAAAAAGAACAAAACAAACCGCATAGTTCAATTCCAAGTTCGGTGGTACTCTTGAACTAGTTTTGACATTTCATTAATACAAAGTTGTTCGTATTATTTTTTTAAAGTCATCTCAATACAAAATAAACGTATGAAGCCTGTACCAAAAGTCTATTAAAACATAACGTGTTTGTTTCAAATAGCGAAGGTTTAGACTTTATCGTTTTTTTAGGAATGGCAAATATTTCAATTCTTTCTTTCTTTTTAGCGTGAATAAAACATTTATACAAGGATTATTAACTTTGTTGCTCATTTTAATTCTGTAGAATTTCTAAAATTGTAAATATGCTAGCGTAATCATAACAGCAGCAGTCTTTTTTGAGGATGGATGTAGATGTCTATGGGCTACAGCAACCACTTACCATCAGGTGAATGGTGTGCTTGTTTGTTACCCTTATTCTATAAAAAATCAAGTTATAATATGTACCGATAAAAGACTTGTGCGCTTTTGACCTTCAGTGTGTGGCTTTCGGGATGTTGCCTTACTTTAAATTTCATATTTTCTATGAACTACAAAACTTTAAAAAACTGCCAATCTTAGATTATAAATAAGCAAACCATGCTCTAAGCTCCCAAGTTATAATTAATGCGTGAACATCATAATAATATAAAATACATTACAATGGACACTGAAATAACCATTTTTAAACTTAATAGCTTTTTAATTAACATTTTTGTTGGTTACTGTACTTATATTTAATGATATAAATTCAAACGGAAGATAACAATGTTAATCCAAAATAAAATGTCAATATACATTTTATGTATACATGTACATTATAAATAAAACATGAATTTTGTCAACAATTTCAATTTCTTAACCAAATTCAGTCAAAATAAAGAAATAACCTTGTTTTTTTTTTTTCAAAAAAAATAATATGATGGAAATCATATTTTTACTTTTATATTTTTGTTCCTTTATCAATATCGTCCTACCTTGGACAAGGTGTCATACAAACCTACCGTATCATCATAGATTATTATACATAATATGTTTAGTATATTAAGTAAACATTTATTACTTTAAAGCGCAAAAGAAAAACAACCTGGTTTGGAATTCTACAAGAAATTATTCTTCCGGCTTTTAATGAAAAAGTGCTTTAAGTAGCGAAACTGTTCCGGGTTGCGTCCAAAAGATATGTGTCAAGTACTTTTATACGTCAATGTGAAAGGTCAATGGTTTTACATGTTGTGGTTTTTAGTAACTTCTACATGCCTTTTAATTCAAGTTTATAATGCCGCTTAACATATAATTAATTGTTTTATATATTTTGTGCCTTAACCTTGAATAATATATCTCATTTTTTTATGAAATCCGATTTTAACCAATTTCAAAACGGAGTATCACAACTTTGCTTAGTGAGTTTTTAGTAAGTCCATCTATTAAGTTACAGCCAAATCCGATTATCGTAGTCATAAACCCCAATTTGCATCATCTGTTTAAATACAAGCTATCGTGAACAGAATCCTTTCACAAACTAAACAAATGCACGTCACGTTTAATCTTCCACTGGTTGCGTTATATTTCGCATTGCGCACAATCTCCGAATCGAATGAAGGGTTTATTAAGATTTAATTATTTGTTAGCGAGCGTCCCATAGAGCGGCAAAGTTCTACATCCGTTTCCCGAAGGCGAATGCAACTGGGACATTTCGCAACCGCAAAACATTCCGCCACGTCAAAGTACATTCAATAAGATCGTTGCAACTCACTGAGAGTCATAAACATTATTTGTTTGTTTATAATAAATCCATGCAATTAAAAATTAAATTAAGTATAACATTTTCATAATTTTTTTTAATTATACTTACTAAAAAATAAATTATAAAATTTCCTTTAAGCATTTCAAATACTATAATTTTTGCTATAATTTTATTAAAAACTGTTCAAAGTAGAAGCTATTTTTTAGATTTTTCCAGATTTTTAGTCCCATTATTTATTAAGTTTAGATGGGGAAACTAAACAGAAACAAACCGGAGTGAACAAATTTTAAGAGTTCCATGTATAACAGCAGTATTCCGTAATCACCGTCTTAGCATCCTCTTAATGAAATTAAATCAATGCTAATCATTGGCCGTGGTAGATCAGATGGTTAGCGCTCGCTGTAAGTTTCACAGTACGCAAGCAACCCGGGTTCGATCCCCGCCGGCACCAATGAAATTGTTAATTGCAATTTTAAGTGCCGATTTACCACGTGCTCGTCAGTGAAGGAAAACATCTTGTGAAAACCTGCATGTCTGAGAAATAAAAAAAATATATCTCGAAGACATGTGAAGTTCGCCAACACGCTTTGAGGCAGCGCGGCGGACATTTCCTTGCCCTAAACCCCTCTCAGAAATGAGGGGAACCTTGTGCCCAGCAGTGGGACGTGTATATAGGCTGCAACTTTACTTTACTTTACTTTAATCATTGGCTAAGTCAAACAGTATACTAACAGTAAAGGTTGCATTCTCTCTTCTATGAGACTTAGAAGTCCATTTACAAGACAATAATAATTTTATTTCAAATTCACAAAAATACTCCAACATCAACATAGTACTCTTTATATAAAATTGTATCTATATACATGTATATTCATATGTTACCTATTAGATGAGAAAGTTACTGTAAATGAGAAAACGAGTGTTTGTTTGATTTACTCGTATGACCCTAAAGTGAGATAATATGCAGTCTTAACAGAACTAAAAGAGCATTGCCGTATACACTTAGAGCTTGATGTTTTGATATACATTATCACCAGTTTACCTACTTTTTGTACCATCCACGAAGCAAATGCAGAAATGAAATTTTCAAAATTTGAAAAATTCAAGTGTAATAAAGAATATCTTTAATTTTAAAGTCGTGCTTCAGTTTGAATACGTTTTTAATGATGATATATCCTTTGTAATTCAGGTTGGGCGAGCGATGAAGGGGTGGTTCGATGCTTTCCGCGAGGAAGGCGGACCGACCCTGTACGCGTATCACAATCGCACGGCAGTGGCTGCTGATGTACCGGCGCTAGCGCTTCTACTCGCCGCGTTGACGCTCTACCTGGCATTTCTAGCAATCTTCCCCGGGATTAGGAAAGAGGTAAGGTGAAATATACGATGATTCAGTGACAAATTAATATTATCATTATCATTAGCCTATTTAAATATCCATATTAAGGAAAGGAATGCCTCTTCTCCGAGTAATTTTCACTTACTATTGCGCTTAGAGATAATATTTGCGTCGATCCGGAACTTCCAGAAATAAGACAGCCGCCATCCATATTTTTTTGGCTTAATCATTATTAATTTACTTTGAATAAAACTAATTAATAAAAGACATATTTTTACGCATTATATTATTTTACTTTTAATCCTCGACGTTTATGAGAGCTTTCCAGTAGCCATGGCGATGACCACAAGTAGTTATATTTCTTACATGGAAAAATCGTAAAATAAGTTTTTTTCTTTCAATATTTAGTATTTGCGTTTTAATGACTTTATAATTTATTGACTGTTAACACTTAAAAGGTTTTCGATAAATGCATAATATGGAATACCTAGTTAGGAATATGAAAATGCTATTAGATATTTTACAACTAATTAATAAATTTTAATAATTATGTATTGTTATTATAAAATTATACTATTATTTGAAGTGAATCACATGTCCACTGTTGAACATAAACCTTAAGGAATGCCACAAAACAAGGTCATGAGCCACCTGCATCCATTGACTCTCTACTTCTTACCAGATCGTTACCCTATCTACTAGGGGGCTACCCTATTCCATTTTCTCATATTTGTTGTCGGTTCTTCGACATATATGGGCGGCTCATTTACATTTCAATTTGGGATCCGTTGCCTATATTGTATTACTAAAGTTAATTGCGTAATTAACACTAAAACATTTTAATACTACAAGTATATAATAATAATTCTACATGCAGTATATAGTCGTATACGTACCAGTTAACACATAATATTAGTCGATTAATGCCGGTGACTAAGGTTCATACTTTGTGTTTGTTTCTGATCTTAGATCTTAGATCTAAACTCTGTTTTTTTTATATGATAAGGGTGGCAAACGAGCACACAGTCCACCTGATGGTAAGTGGTTGCTGCGGCCCATAGACATCTACATCTTTCCTCGTTTGCGAATCAAAATGCAGATGCGTTGTCACCCGTGAGGACTAAGATGGAATGCCTCATTTCCAGTAAAAAGGGCCTCCGGCCACCTGCACTCACCAAGCGAAACGCAGAGGTAAACCTCTACTTCACGCTGGTATTCTGTGAGGTCGTGGTACCACCCCGGTTCGAGCCGGCCCATCCGTGCGACAGCAAAAGCTGTCGCGTGGCTCTACCACTGTTAAAAATCACTGTTTAGCAGGAACTTATGACATCATAATGAATAAATGATTTCTTGACTTTTATTTTAAATAATCTTGTTTTTGGACCTTTTCATTTGTTATGCATGGTACTTGTTCACATGCAAACATTTTAGTTTTTTCTTCAATAGTCTTATTATGAAGTCACATTATACACTATCAGCATTCTTTTAAATCCGGTTTTTCTGTCAAATTTATCATAGTATCATCTCACAAAATCATATTAATGATTCAAACGCCATGTGAATCATTCCAACTTTGCAAGGTTAATCCAATATATTATGTATTATTTTGACCTGTGAGTCAAAGAAGGTGCGTAAACAAGCCTTAGTTTTACAGATTAAGTGTAAATATATTACTTCATATCATATTTTTAATTTCACTTCATATCATAAAACATAATATGTTCTATTGGTAATAAAATTAAATTGACGATCTTTGAGTACTTTAGTTACGTTTAGTGATTAAAATATCTGGCTACCGAGTCCGGGTCTCAGCAGTCAAATATTGTTAGGTTCGAATGCAATAATTTGCCAACCGAGCGCAAAAATTAATACAAACACATAATTATTTCTTAGTTGTCGGCTCTTGATGTATTGCGATTATTTTGATCTGACATTACTTCCAAGCCCACCTGCTTTTTTATCGCATAAGCTTTTGCTACGAATACAGGTGGATTGAGTGTAGGTATACAATATGTAAGGATCATATATATTTATCCTAACATGTCAGGACTTTTGGGATCTTGTCTGTATTGCGGTCGGATTTAGGAAATGTAAAGATTTTTCGATTTTTCAACAAAATACAGTAAGTTTTTGCGTGGGAGAGGGTAATCTGCGACGTAATTGATCAGCGAGAGTGCACAAAACCAATAGTTGATTTGTTTTTTTTTTCATGCTTATTAATTACATTTGCAACAAAATGTCAGGATTTTTCTATGGAAATCAGGTTATTTGTTAGGACTATAATGTTAAGTTATTTGTTATTTGTAAGAAAATTGTGGCACATGCTGTTTTAATAAGATCTTTTCGGAATCGGTTAGATCATAATCCTCCTCATCCCTCTAAAGAATAATAGGCCCTACCATTAAAGAGATTTGCCGTAATCAACACTGGACCGTAGGATTGGCATCGCAGTACCAGCCGTACCTTTGATATTAGAACATCGAAATTAAATTAATATAAAATTATGAAACATAATTTAGTTTCTCATACTCTGTATCTGATTTGATGCAAATTTTTGTATCTATTGCATCATGCGGGCGACTTAATTTGACTTTGTACGGAATTTTTCCTGTACATACATAATGTGTTGTATGTATTAAACACACCAATATATTATGATTTTTTAGTAATAGTAGTTTTAGTGGTTAAGTTTGCGGACTTCTAAACTTAAATGTTGTGGGTTCACGCCCGCTATTTTACTACAGTTGTCAACCACTTAGGAGTGGTTGACAAGTCTTAAATGCCACAAGCATTTAAGACTTAAATAGAGTAGTTCACGGGAATATTAGCACTGCTTGTGTTGCATTGCGTTAATAGCACTGCTAATATACAGGGTTATTTTGCAATAACCGGCCAAATTTGCAGAGAAGGTTCAGAATAAGTAATATAGGCAAAAAATTATTTAAAAAAATCGTAATAATTCTGTACTTTTCTACCCACTTCAATAAGGAGACTGTACTCAATTCTACTGTATGTTTTTTTGTGTGTTACCTCATAACTTTTTTTCTGGATGAACCGATTTCAACCATTCTTTTTTTATTTGAAAGATTCTCATGTGGTCCCTTATAAATTTGATCAAGGTTTGACTACTAGTTTTTGAGTTATTCTTAATAATTTATATTAAAGTCGGTTGTACAAAATTTTTAATTATTACCTTTTAAATTTAAATGCGTGGTAATGTACTATTTTGAGTGATTTTACTGTGCACGCACACATTTTTGTAAAGGTCGATCCGTAGGCAAAAACGTTGTTGCCCATAAATCACATTCAATTTGGAATAGTTCCAAATAAAACTAGAAGCATTATTTACTTGTATTTTAAAAAACTGCAATAACGATATATCATTATTTATATATTTGAACTTAAGATTAAATTTTGAATACTCTTTGGTAATAACCCTGTTTATATGTTTTTAAATTTTTGAGCCATGGTATCGCGGGAATAATCACTCGCCTTAAAATTTCTTTCGAGATGAAACCGAATTTGATCCACGTCGACATCGATATTATTTTTTTATTGTAATGTTAATTTAATTACAATGGGTATATCGCAAGTGCTTCATCGTAAGAGGCGGCAGACTGGAACAAACAAGGAGATGGACAGTAGCGCCTTCCTAATAAGAACCAAAAAAATAAAAACTGCGATTGTTAACTTACCTGTCAAGAGCGGCAACTGTGTGCAATTGTTGATTTCCCCCCACTAGATGGAGTGATGACCTGGTAAAACGGTGAAGTCGATGGATGCAGGTGGCTCAGGACCGTGCTTCGTGGCATTCCTTGGGGAAGGCCTATGTTCAGCATTGGACTCGTGATGGGCTGTAATGATGACGATGATAATGATGAGGCAATTTATGGAGGAGGCCTATGTTCATCAATGGACTATTCATCAGCGGTATAAATCGAGTGTTCAGCGGTGAAAACCATCGTCGAAAATATTACATGTCTGAAACTTTCAATACATTTTTAGGACATGTGAAGTCCACTAAAACGTATCGCGGCAGTGTGACGGACTTACCCATTTTAGAAATGAAACGATGAATTTGTCAAGATGTGAAAATATAAACTGTTACTTTACATTATTTTACAATTATGTTAGGATTATAGCAATTTCGTGCAACAATCGAGCATTTTATTAAATTAAGGATTGAAAATCACATAGTACAAAACCTGACATGCGATGTTTAAGTTACCCTTTTGTTTCAGAGATTTTCCACGTTCACAATAGTCACGCTCAGCCTTTTTGTGGGCACCGTAATTCTTGGTAAGTACTTTTCAAACAAAAGAATAACTAATCCGAGATTAATTAAGAAACACCTACAAATCATTCATGATAGAAACACTTAATGCAAACCATATTTTCTTAGAGTGCATGCCATTTAAACTGTTATCGTTTTTCAAACGCATATTCGTCAATGGTCAAATAGTCTTACTCATAAAAAGTTTAAAATTTAAAGTTGTTTTCGCGCTTTTAACTAAATAACAATAGAAAGAGGTAGGTATAGTTATAGTGATTATTAATAATTAACATACGAAAGCGAATATTAACGATTGTAAGTAAGACCAATTATGATTTAATTATACGCGAGCAGTGATAGGTTTGAGGACAGATACTCACCTTGACACTACTGCTGCTATTTATATGCATTTATTTATTGTTTATAAGTAAAGAAACAGACAGAATAACACAGAAAAGGAGGTACAAAATCCTTAAAAGACTATTGCGGTGGTTAATTTTAAAGTTATACAATTTTAGAATATGAATAAAAACGTAAATGTGTGTTTGTTCAAACTCCGAAATTTCTTCACCGATTACTTTGAATCTATACCTATATATTAAATTTAGGGTCTGCCTGTAATATTGATTTAACTATCTTTTATTGAGACATAAATAACCATTTATAAAATTTGTGTTTGTCTGTCTGCTAATCTGCTGAATGGCTTGACCGTATGAATTGTAATGAAACTTGACTTACAAATTTACAGCAATGCCAAAAGTGAACTATGCTATATTTTATTTGAAAAACTTGGAAATTTTTCAGAGTAATCGAAAAATTGATAAGATACAATGATCGTTGATGGTTATCTTAATGACGTAAATGACATTAATAGATACGCAAGTAAGTAATAAATACAGTAGCATTGAACTAATGTTTGATGTCTATTTAAAACGACCAAAAAAACCTTACTAGTAAATAATGATTTCTTATATTTACGCGAACTCTACACATTGAATAAAACTACTTTTACGAATTTTTTTTCGCGTTTAATAAACTTATTTATCTTATTTTTATTTACTCCCGACGTCCTCCGTGATCACGGGTGCTGAAAAGCACCCGAAACGTCGGGAATAAATAAAAATAAGATAAATAAATTTATTAAACGCGAAAAAATCCGTAAAAGTAGTTTTACTTACTAGCAAATGTAAATAAATTTGGTCCAAACATTAGGTTTTGTCATTTCAAGAAATGCATACCAACTGTCCAACATTCCAACAATTCCAACAAATCAACATTCCTAGATAAACCTATGTCTTACAATTATAAATTAATAAGTCGATGGACGAAATTCGTTAATTGCGAGCATAACCTACTATTTCAAATGAACCACCTTCACTATCGAAAAAAATTACTGTAATCACCACTCTTGGAAGGCGGCTTGATGTTAGAATCGCCGCACTTATAATGCCGTCTTTATTCCTATGAACGATACTTACAACACCTAAAAAATGAGCTAAAAATGTAATTAAAATCGGTTGCATAAAATTTTTAATTTTACCACTTGTTACGTAAACATCTTTGTTGGACTAATCATTGCAGTGTGCAAGCACGGTTCGTCGTGGCACGTTGCAGGCGCACGCGTGGCCCGCGCCGCCTACCGCGCCTTCTCAGCCGAGCGCCTCGATTGCTGGCTAGCTATCCATGTTGGGTTGGGACACGTTAATGTCACCCTTACAGGTAATCTATGTTTTTGACTACTATGTAATATTTTAAATGCTACAATCTAAAGCTTGTTTTCTCGTTATAAGAAGAACATATACAGGGTTATTTTAAAATAACCGGCCAAATTGCAGAGAAGATTCAGAATATGTAATATACGCAAATGGTGAAGAAAAATTAATTAAAGAAAACTTCAAACAATCTGTCCTTTTTATTTTTTAAATTCAAAATGCGTGGTAATACATTATTTTAACTGATTTGAACCATTGCCTGCGTTTCAGCTTGAGGGAATTCTATGGTCGGAGTTGATTGTGCAAGCTATATAGGGTCAACGAGTAGCCAAATTTTAAACTTAAGTTCAAATATATAAATAATTATATAGCGCTATTGCAGTTTTTGAAAATACGAGTAAATAAGGTTTCTACTTTTATTTAAAATTGTCCCAAATTGAAGTTAAAATATTGCATTACCACGCATTTAAAATTTATAAGATAATAAGCAGCCAAGTGCGAGTCAGACTCGCCTATAAAGGGTTCCGTAGCAGCAAGTAACATAATTTACGATTTATGACGTTTAAAAAAACTACTTACTAGATCGCGTTCAAACCAATTTTCGGTGGAAGTTTATATGGTAATGTACATCATATATTTTTTAGTTTTATCATTCTCTTATTTTAGAAGTTACAGGGAGGGGGGACACATATTTTACCACTTTGGAAGTGTCTCTTGCGCAAACTATTCAGTTTAGAAAAAAATGATATAAGAAACCTCAATATTATTTTTGAAGACCTATCCATATATACCCCACATGTATGGGTTTAATGGAAAAAAATTTTTTGAGTTTCAGTTTTAAGTATGGGGAACCCCCAAAATTTATTGTTTTTTTTTTTCTATTTTTGTGTGAAAATCTTAATGCGGTTTACAGAATACATCTATTTACAAAGTTTCAACAGCATAGTTCTTATAGTTTCGGAAAAAAGTGGCTGTGACATACGGACGGACAGACAGACAGACAGACATGACGAATCCATAAGGGTTCCGTTTTTTGCCATTTGGCTACGGAACCCTAAAAAAGACAGAAAGTTTGAGATTTTAAAATTAATTTTTCTTCACTATTTGCCTTTATTGCTTATTCTGAACCTTCTCTGCAAATTTGGCCGGTTATTTCAAAATAATCCGGTATATAAAAACCAATTACTGTCCGTTAGTCTCGCTAAAACTCAAAAACGGCTCGACTGACTGATGAATTTTTTGTATGTATTTGAATGGGCCCCTAGATGGTTTAGATTCAAATTTGGGATCCAGTAGGTGACGCTGTTGTTGAGATTTAGAAATCACCCGTGCGAAGCCGCCGGGGCTGGTCACAAATAAAATATTATGGTTTATTGCATTAAATATGAAAATGGAACTGAAACGGTGAGAGTCAAATAACAAGTTTATGCCATAACGGTTTTCAGCGCTATCATGGGGCAACACGTCAACCAGCGATCCCGGAATAGACTACAATGAACAGTTCCGCTGGGAAGAAGCTGGCGCTATTCAAGAATGGTATCGGAAAGGTCTGATACGGGGCCTCCCATACCCTCTTCTATCCGTAGCGGAGCATTTTGCGGCCGAACACGAAGGTTTCGAATGGGGCGCAAAATATCGCGCTGCGGGTTACACAACATCTACTTTACTCTGGTAAGGAAGTTATAGTAGACTCGAAGTTATGGTATATCGCAAAGAATGGGATGCAATAACCTAATCAGTTGATTGTGCTTATATTTCAGGACAGCCTTGGCGCTATGGCTGCTAATGAATCTACTTCTGGTAGTGGTACCAAGGTATGGTGCCTACGCGATGGCATCCGTTGGAGTGACGCTGTGCGCCGCCGCCGGAGGCTATTGGGCCTCGTTGCCTCATGTTCCCCTGGTCGTTAGACTCGATGGGTCTATGCTATTCTTCTCTCTAGGCTGGAGTTTCTACTTAGTGCTCGTTGCAGGTACTTATTAAAACGAATTCAAAGGTAACATATTTATTATATTTCTACTTTTTAGTATAGCACTCTTTTGTAAATAATTTTAAATAAAATCAATCCTTTATTAGAGTAAAGGTAAGGTAACTATATAAGTATCACAGTTAGGCGCATGCTACGTTTCACTTCTGTAGGGTTACAGAACAATTGGTCAGCAGCGCTGCTCTAATGCGTGCTGGCGGATTTCACATCATCACGATACTTTTCTTCATCGCTGAGCACGTCGTAAATCAGCACATAAAAATTGCAACAAACAGTTTTATTGGTACCGATGAGAATCGAACCCGGGTGGTTCGCGTACTGTGTAATTATTACATTAGCAGTATGCAGGATTAGCGTTGGACAGTATATTTAACGAACTTTTCGCCATGAATGAAATACCAGATCCCTTAGAGAATACATAGGTAGCTTGCTTATGTATACTCTAGCCGGAACCCGGTTCATTCGTAGAGCAACGTGTGCAGGTAAAGTTTGTATTTGGCTAAATTTAATATGTAGTTAATACACATTAAATAAAACTTGTACATGGTTTTTGTACGTGGTAGAGCCATGCTGCAACTATATTAATAGTATAGTTGTAGCACGAATGGGTCGGCTCGACCGGGAAAGGACCACGCTCTCACAGAATACCAGCGTAAAATAGCGGCTTAATGCTGCTGTGTTTCGTATGATGAGTGTAGAAAACCAGAGACCCTTTTTACTGGAAAAGAGGCATTCCATCTTAGTCCTCACAGCTGACAACGCATCTGAATTTTTATTCGCAAATGAAGATTCATGTAGATGTCTATGGGCCACAGCAACCGCTTACCATCAGGTGAACTGTGTGCTCGCTTCACCCTTATTCTATAAAAGAACTACTTTAACGGATTTTATCGTGTATAACTTAACTTGTTTTAACTCCCAACGTTTCGAGTAGGTACTTTACGCGCACCTATGGTCACGGGTAGGACTGAGATAGTTGACACCCCGATGTCATATAACCAACCCAGAGCGTACTCGTAGATACATAGTATTTGATACGTCACATATCATCGCAAAAGAAAATTGATTCCTACCTAGAATGATTCATGAGGCTATTGAATTTAAAAATACTAATTTGCTTATTTCACTAGAGAGGTGGCTGGATGCTACTACCTGCTTCGCATTCTAAATAAAATTAAATCCAAACCCAAGCATATCCCTGCAAGTCTTTATGATACACTAAACTCATTATGCGTAGATTGAATCAAAATTAATAATTAAAAGCTGAAAGTGCCTGGGTTAGTTATGACAATGAAGACGTCAATTACCTTGTGACCTGTGACCATTGGTGCCGCAAAGAAAATGAAACATCGAGAGTTAAAATCAAGTTAAATTAAACCCGATAAAATCCGTTAAAGTAGTTTTATTCAATGTGGAGTGTTCGCGTATCGCGTATTTATAGGATCTATATTTGTATGTACAAATATAAATCCTATAAATCATTAGTAACTACGTCTTTTTCCCCCAGATATAATTACTGCAATTTTAATGGATTCACATGAAATCCTCAGGTTGCTTATGCTTCGTGGTGGGACTGGTGATAGCCACACTAGATTTGATGTGGCCGCACCGATTCTCCACCGTCCTAGAAGTGGATTACGACACGCCATACGACCGGCACGTACTGATCGTAGACAGTCGAAGAAGAGCACGGCCGCAAGCACAAAGCTCGCTACCTAGCAGAATTCTAAGGTATTCAGCCACTTTAGGTATATTTTGTCCTTATTAGAGCTACAATACAGCTGCAGCGCGAATGAATTGGCTCGACCAGGAGAGGGCTACAAATCCACAAAATGCAACTTCCTACATTTTTTGTACCAAATAAGATTCCATGATGATGATGAAACTAAGTATATTAGAGTTATTTGATCATTTCGGTAACTTGGTATCGGTATGCAGGAGAGTTTGCATGACCTAACTATACTGCAGGTCCGATTTGTATAGTACCAGTTTCAGAAATTTTGTCCTAAAAACAAAATTTCATACTTTCAAAAAATTTTACTCTTTATAATACTTTTAACTAATAAACGAGCATTCATTCATTTATAACAGCTCATCAAAAGTCCACTGCTGAAAGTAGACTTCCCCCATCGATTGCCGTATATATGACATAATTACCACGTTTTTATTAGGAAGATGCTGCTGTCCATCTCCATTTTTAGTTTCCCTCAGACGCCCCTAACGACAATCACGGGATGATATGAGGTATTGGGTTCTGGAATCTCCGATGCTGCCAACAGTTTACCAAAAGAAGATAATAGAATATTTCAGGACTACTACTTTACAGCTACAGTTAACAGTTCGATATATAAATGATTATCCCCATAATCATTATCCCGTTAACAGTCAATGTGTTGTTTCTAAATCTTAAATCTTATTAATCATCATTATATCATATCATTTTAATAAGATTTGTGATAGGTTGTAATAAATATCATTTTAATAAGATTTGTGATAGGTTGTAATAAATATCATTTTAATAAGATTTGTGATAGATTGTAATAAATATCATTTTAATAAGATTTGTGATAGATTGTAATAAATATCATTTTAATAAGATTAGTGATAGGTTGTAATAAATACCATTTTAATAAGATTAGTGATAGGTTGTAATAAATATCATTTTAATAAGATTTGTGATAGGTTGTAATAAATATCATTTTAATAAGATTTGTGATAGATTGTAATAAATATCATTTTAATAATATTAGTGATAGGAAATATCATTTTAATAAGATTAGTGATAGGTTGTAATAAATATCATTTTAATAAGATTTGTGATAGGTTGTAATAAATATCATTTTAATAAGATTTGTGATAGGTTGTAATAAATATCATTTTAATAAGATTAGTGATAGGTTGTAATAAATATCATTTTAATAAGATTTGTGATAGGTTGTAATAAATATCATTTTAATAAGATTTGTGATAGGTTGTAATAAATATCATTTTAATAACATTTGTGATAGGTTGTAATAAATATAATTTTAATAAGATTTGTGATAGATTGTAATAAATATCATTTTAATTAGATTTGTGATAGATTGTAATAAATATCATTTTAATAAGATTTGTGATAGGTTGTAATATCATTTTAATAAGATTTGTGATATGTTGTAATATCATTTTAATAAGATTTGTGATAGATTGTAATAAATATCATTTTAATAAGATTAGTGATAGGTTGTAATAAATATCATTTTAATAAGAGATAGGTTGTAATAAATATAATTTTAATAAGATTAGTGATAGGTTGTAATAAATATCATTTTAATAAGATTAGTGATAGGTTGTAATAAATATAATTTTAATAAGATTTGTGATAGGTTGTAATAAATATCATTTTAATAAGATTTGTGATAGATTGTAATAAATATCATTTTAATAATATTAGTGATAGGAAATATCATTTTAATAAGATTAGTGATAAGTTGTAATAAATATCATTTTAATAAGATTTGTGATAGGTTGTAATAAATATCATTTTAATAAGATTTGTGATAGGTTGTAATAAATATCATTTTAATAAGATTAGTGATAGGTTGTAATAAATATCATTTTAATAAGATTTGTGATAGGTTGTAATAAATATCATTTTAATAAGATTTGTGATAGGTTGTAATAAATATCATTATAATAACATTTGTGATAGGTTGTAATAAATATAATTTTAATAAGATTTGTGATAGATTGTAATAAATATCATTTTAATTAGATTTGTGATAGATTGTTATAAATATCATTTTAATAAGATTTGTGATAGGTTGTAATAAATATCATTTTAATAAGATTTGTGATAGATTGTAATAAATATCATTTTAATAAGATTAGTGATAGGTTGTAATAAATATCATTTTAATAAGAGATAGGTTGTAATAAATATCATTTTAATAAGATTAGTGATAGGTTGTAATAAATATCATTTTAATAAGATTTGTGATAGGTTGTAATAAATATCATTTTAATAAGATTTGTGATAGATTGCAATAAATATAATTTTAATAAGATTTGTGATAGATTGTAATATATATCATTTTAATAAGATTTGTGATAGGTTGTAATAAATATCATTTTAATAAGATTTGTGATAGGTTGTAATAAATATCATTTTAATAAGATTTGTGATAGGTTGTTAATAAATATCATGTTTATAAGATTTATTATGGGTTGTAATAAATATCATTTTAAACAGATTTGTGATTGGTTGTAAAAAATATCATGTTAATAAGATTTGCATTTAATAAGATTTGTGATAGGTTGTAACAAATATAATTTTAAAAAGATTTGTGATAGGTTGTAATAAATATCACGTTAATAAGATTTGTGATGGATTGTAATAAATATCATATTAATAAGATTTGTGATAGGTTGTAATAAATCATCTATTTGACGCTTCTTGGCATTGACATTATGTTAAGTACATATACTTGTAAATACTTTAAGTTAAGTTCTGTCGGAAGCGACATGATTTTTTCCCAGGATTTTTCCTTGTCGTTTTCAACATTATCACAATTCATGAATTCACCATTGTTTACCGTTGACTATTTACATCGATGTTATATAAAAATTGTGTCAATAATAGCTTATGTTAAATGCAGGAGGCTCTCATCAAAAACTCGTGACTCGGAACGCCAAGTATCGATGTCAATAGTGAACGAGAACGGCGAACGCGGCCGCGACAACCCTGCCTACCAGCACGAGCCACGTAAACCAAACTCGCCATGGCGGTACCCGCTCTTCAGGAGGCAAATCGATCGGTAAATATGCTCGTGATATTTATTTAATGACTTCTTATTTTTACGCGATTACAACACAATAAATAAAACAATTTTTAGGATTATATGACACTAAGAGTTTCTCCTGTATTGCGGGAGCAGTTTACATGCATAGATTTCACAAGGATAAACATCCAGGCCTAGAACAATTATTTATAGGAAATACAAAAACTTGTTCCGTTCGGGATTCGAACCCTCGGCCCTTAGCGCTGCAACTCATTGCTAAGCCGTCAACATTAAATTTTAAACTTCCTACGTATCAAGTACTTACAGCATCCACGCGTGGCATACACATCACGGGAGGACTGTAATGTTCATAGTCCTGGTATCACAGTCAACCGAGCTATTTTTAGCTTTAAGATACTAGGTTTTGGTCTAATCTACGATTACATACTATCGTGTATTTAAGGCTATATTAAGGTAATTATTAGAGACCATCTTTTTAGGTCAAATAATAATAATAATAATAATAATATATAACAATAAATCCTTTATTTCGACCAACAATAGTCATAGATTGTTAGTAAAATTTACTTACCCTAATGTTAGTATAAAATAAAATAGAAGTTGATATTAAAATGTTAGTAGCAATGGTACTTATCCTATATTAGTAACTTAACCTACACCCAGGCCCACAAAACGAACACCAGGTAGGATTCTCCCGGTGCTGGTGTGTGCACCATTCCAAGTCCTCCAGAGCGGGCTATCCAGCTTCACAGCCAATGAGCTGATAAGGGTATTGGAGCTCCTCAATAGCCTGCTTATCATGGACGCGGCACGCTTGCGCATGATCGCGTAGAAGTCGTCCACACGATCATCCGCAAACATAGCCGACGCACTGCAGTGTCGAGGCCTCCTCAACATCACCTTCAGCACAATGTTGTACTGAACACGCAAAGCACTGTATGCTCGCTGCGTATAGTCGTTCCACAGACTGCACGTGTAAAAGGATTGGCAATACGTCTTGAACAAAGTTAACTTGAGTTGAGTCGTACTACGTGCAAATCTGCGAGCCAACTTATTGCCCCAGCGCTCGGCGCTCTCGTTCAATGTCGCTGTCATCATCTAGGCTTTCAGTTACAATGTGTCCGAGGTACCTAAACTAAGCCACTTGTCTCAGAGGAGTCCCACATAGTCAAAGTTGTGGTTAAACCAAGCTTCATCCTGAGTAGTAACTGGAATAAGTAGAAAGATTTTTGTATCCATATTGCAAAAAAATCTTTGCGTCAATGTTTTCAAAATGTTTTATTACTGAAGCGATTACCTCGCCCCGTACATAACAGACTGATACATTAGATAATTGAAATTTGTTTGTAACTTTTTATTTTTAAATTAATTTTATTTATTTTTTTGTTTTAGAGTTGATTCCGCATCCAGTCTAGGATCAAGCATAAATGGCAATAATTCTGGTATCAAAATGTCGCCTTTGCCTGGAAGCCCTAGTTCCATCGGTGTTTCTCCTCATAGGTAAAATATTTCATTTACTCATATTTATTTAAATTTAAATATCTTGAATGTTATATTCACTCACATAAAAACATTTATTATTCATTACTGGACAAAAAAGTTCCAAGAATGCACTAGGCGGGATTCTAGTCCACTGCAAAAAATAGGCCTTTACCTAGCATGCGCTAGCTAGTTAGTACTTGCATTATTTGTTCCTACTCACCATGTCAAATCTCATCTATTCTGTGAAATTTGAGTTCATCGTTTTCGAATAGATTTTCAGTTATCAGTCACAACTCAAGTGCCGTCGTTGATCAACCAGAGTGCAACGCGTGCTGGTGAGATTTTCACAGGAAATGTTTGCTTGCATATTTCTTCTTAAAAATCCCTAAATCTAAATCCTAATAAAATATGCTCCCTTATATTTCCAGGTATCGACCTCAGTTACCGGCAACAGAACGAGTCAAGGACATGTGGTGACAAAGACAATAAAATTATTAACGTTAGATTGATGTGATGTTAACGTTTGACCGAACTCGTGCAAGAAGTTTCTTAAAAAATAAATAAGATGTATTAATATGTATAATAATTGCGATTGTAAATATGTAAATTATTAGTTTAATTTCTAAATTATACTCTACTATCGTCGTATCCAGTGTCATAAGTTATACGACAAGGGTAATATCTTTTACCCCGTTTCTATTGATAATGTAATTATTATAAACAACATCGACACAGAAGTGAATGCTTTGTGCCATTGTAATACAAGAATAATGATGACAATCACAAAAAATGACAGTCTCCACTGATGGAGGACCTAAGTTTTAAAATAATTTAGTATAACATTTTATATTGTTTGTACATAACTATGTACAAACAATATAAAATGTTCCACTTTATATTAATAATTTATTGCTCAAATATTACTGGAGTACACGTTTAAAAACCCTTGATATTCTTATGGTTTGACTTTTGATTGATAAAAATGAGCGCTATATACATATGTATTGAAGTTATTATCCCATTTTTAGATTTAGAACTATGTATTATTTTTTCAAATTCGGAGTGTTAGATTTTTTTAATTTCAACGTATTCGTTATGAATAGTAATATCTAACAAATAGATAGTGCTCAAAAATCCATAACATTACATAAACAATTAAAGTTGTAATTTAGTTACCTTTGAGTAAGCATACTTTTAGAGACGTTACAAAGTTAACTACCTGAGTTATAATAAAATATAAATAAATATATTAAGAAAAAAACTAGGAAACAAAAATATAAAAATATTTACCTGATTAATCAAGTCATTTAGGTGTATTGATAAGCTAAGTTATTTATTCTTTAATATTGCAAATGAACTATAGACCACTGTCCTATCATGTATTAGGACATTTAATTTAAATACAAAATACTTTACTACTACTTTAAGTCACAAAAATGACTGCAAAAAGCAAAGTTTATTACTGGAAATAGATATTGCAATAAGTGTTTTCCCTTTTTGACGCATTATATACTTAGTTATTATTCTTTTGACACAAAATGTATAAGGAAACTTACCTTTAAATTTTCCCATTCCATAATTAAGCAGGAAAATCTGAATTCCTAAATAAAAAGAAATTAAATTGGCATTTCTTTTAGATGTTCTTGCTAAAGTGAATTTGTACCTATCATGTATTCATAGTGTAATTAAGTATAAAAAGTGAGATGATGATATTTATTGTGATCGAATAGAAACAAATTTAAAGACTAAAAGCAGTTTTATTTACCAATTTTAAAAAGTCAATTACACAAGGCTTGCAATGATATAAAATATTTACTGTATATTATTTATATGATCTTAAATTATCATCAAAGACATACAATATAACTCGAAATCATAAAAAATATGCAGTCAAAAATATACCTATATGAATATCAAAATGTGTATGTCGTGTATTGTTTCTTTGTTGATGGATATTAGGACTGAGCTTTGACGAGATGTTCCAAATTCAACTGACATAGGAAAGCATTCCAGTTTACGTAGCCTTCCTTAATAAAAGTCTCTTGATCAGTCCAGAATTTGCACTGTAACAATATAATATATTTAAGGTTATGGCTGACACACACCGTCACTTAAAGTGATGAGTGACAGTGAGTGTGAAATCTTAACTTAAAATCCTTAAAACTGATCAGCGGAACTGACGTACATCCAAAAACTGACCGTGACTGTAAAATCTTAAGTTAAAATTTGAAGCCAGTGAGTGAGGAAATCGTTTTGACTTACATCCGTGTGTGTCGAGCATTACAATAATGTAATACAGAGGTACAGTTCAGTTCAGTGCGGAAATTAATTTAAATTCCTTATTTAACCATTTCTACTTCATGAATCTCCGTCGTCGATGGATTACAATAATACACTTTATATTCTTGTTTGTGCATTTTACTTATGTATAGAGAAATAATAAAGAAGTACAAGATAAAATTATATAATATCTTATCATTCTGTTATCTGGCAACTAGATTTTTTTATTGAAGAGGGGTAAACTATCATGCGGCTCACCTGATGGTAAGTAAGTACCGCCGCCTATGAACAACTGCAACACCAGGGGAATTGCAGATACATTGCCGGCCTTTTACAAAGGAGTAAGCCCTTTTTCTTGAAGGTTTCTAAGTCGTATCGGTCCAGAACTGGGGTATTATTTTATATGGGGTATATTTTACATGGGGTAGTGAGTATTCTTACCCGCCACTACACCCCATATCTTCCCGTGGGTGTCGTAAAAGGCGACAGAGGGAAACTGAGGCAGAGGATGGGCAGCAGCATCTTTCTGATATTTTTTTTATAGGATAAGGGTGATAAACGAGCACACAGTCCACCTGATGGTAAGTGGTTGCTGCGGCCCATAGACATCTACATCTATCCTCTATTACAAATCAAAATGTAGATGCGTTGTCACCCGAGAGGACTAAGATAGAATGCCTCATTTCCAGCAAAAAGGGCCTCCGGCCACCTGCACCCACCAAGCGTAACGCAGAGGTAAACCTCTACTTCACGCTGGTTTTCTGTGAGGTCGTGGTACCACCCCGGTTCGAGCCGGCCCATCAGTGCGACAGCAAAAGCTGCCGCGTGGCTCTACCACTGTTTGATATCAGCAAAACAACAATAAAAAACTGCGGTTGCCAACCCGCTCGCCAAGCGTGGCAACTATGGCAATATACCCCCCATGAAAGTAACGAAGAGACGGCCCCCAGTCCCCTGCGGCCCCGCTATTCATGGCTACGGTGGCGACCATAGTAACGGCGGGGCAGGGGGTGCTAAGAATCTCCGGTGGAGGTTCGGTTACCACCTCCGACGACTCGACCTAGCAACTTATAACGCCTTCAACTTAGTCAATAAGACTTCAACGCAAAGGGATTTCGGAATAGGGCAACGGAAACCAAGGGGCCAGCAGCTGGCCGACTTCATGGAGAAAGAGGGACTCTTTATGATGAACTCTTTCTTCAAGAAGCGGCCCCACAGGAAGTGGACCTGGTCGAGCCCCGACGGTTCGACAAAAAATGAGATTGACTTCATTATGAAGACCAGACGACAACTGTTCAGTGATGTCTCAGTGATCGCGAGGGTGAAAACCGGCAGCGATCACCGAATGGTGAAAGGCACACTGAACCTAAACGTTAAGTTGGAGAGGTCACGTCTAATGAAGTCAACGCTCCGTCCCCCTCGTGCTCTAATTCAAAGTCCCGAAACCTTTCAGCTCGAGTTACAAAACCGTTTTCAGTGCCTAGAAGATTGCAATGCAGTGGACGATATGAATGACAAGCTCGTGGAAACTGTCCATGCGGTCGGAGCTAAGTTTTGCAAGACCCGCCGCAGAAAAACACAAAAACTCTCCGATCACACTTTTAATCTCATTGCTGTTAGACGGGATATGAAGCTGCAGTCTTCAGTAGATTTGACAGCATACAGGCAACTGAACAGACAGATCTCCAAACGCATGCGGCGGGACTTATGCAACTTTAATACTGCTCGTATTAAAGAAGCGATCGAGCGGAACCAGGGCTCCAAAGTCTTTGCTAGAGATCTGTCTGCCAGAAAGAGCCAACTGTCGAAGCTGAAGACCGAGTGTGGCAGCGTCGTTTCCGGGACACCTGAGATTTTGAGTGAGACTGAGAGGTTCTATGGGCAGCTGTACACATCATCGTTGGAGCCACACATAAGTGTGAGTAACGATCCAAGAGCGAGTCTTATCCGACACTATTTCGATGATATCCCGGACGACAGTCTGAGCGAGATTAGAATGGCTCTCCAGCACCTTAAAAACGGCAAGGCCCCAGGCTAGGATGGAATTACAGCGGAGCTTCTGAAAGCGGGTGGAAAACCGGTACTCTAAGTCCTTCAGAAGCTCTTTAATTCCGTCCTCCATGGTGGCACTACACCGGAGACGTTTAGCAGAAGTGCGGTGGTTTTGTTCTTCAAGAAAGGTGACAACGCTCTTTTGAAGAACTACAGACCAATTTCCCTTCTGAGCCGTGTCGACGTGCTGTTTTCGAGAGTCATTACGAATCGTCTCGCGCGCAGACTTGACGACTTCCAGCCTCCCGAACAAGTCAGTTTCCGAAAAGGCTTTAGCACCATAGACCACAAGGGTATGTACCTTCGGAAAATTGTACAGAAGTCCGAGGAGTACAATTTGCCACTGTGTCTGGCATATGTGGACTATGAGAAAGCCTTTGATTCCATCGAAATTTGGGCGGTGCTGCAGTCCCTTCAGCGATGCCCAGTTGACTGTCGGTATATCGAAGTGCTGTAGTGCTTGTACAGTAGGGCTACGATGGCTATCCGAGTACAGAACCAGAGTACGAAACCTATCCAATTGCAGAGAGGTGTAAGACAGGGTGACGTTATATCCCCGAAACTCTTCACCGCTGCATTGGAAGACGTTTTCAAGCTTCTGGACTGGAAAAGATACGGTATTAACATCAATGGCGAGTACATCACTCACCTTCGATTTGCGTGAGTACAAAACCTATCAACAAAGATCATGTTAAATGTCCATGTCACACCTATGCCGGTAGATGTTGGGGACACTAAGCTCGAAGTTGTTGACGAGAATGTTTACCTGGGACAAATAGTCCGACTAGGTAAGTCCAACTTCGACCGAGAGGTCATTCGACGGATTCAACTCGGTTGGGCAACGTTCGGGAAATTACGGCACATCTTCTCGTCAGGTATACCTCAAAACTTAAAAACAAGAATGTACAACCAGTGCGTGTTGCCAGTGATGACCTATGGTACTGAGACGTGGTCCTTCACTGCTGGCCGGATGAGGAAGCTCAAGGTCGCTCAGCGAGCTATGGAGAGGGCTATGCTCGGAGTTTCTCTGCGTGATAAACTTAGAAATGAGGATATCCGCAGTAGAACCAGAGTGACGGACATAGCCCAACGGATAAGTAAGCTGAAGTGGCAATGGGCCGGCCATATAGCTCGAAGAACCGACAACCATTGGGGAAAAATGATTCTCGAGTGGCAGCCTCGTACCGGCGGACAAAGTGTAGGGCGTCCCCCCACTAGATGGAGTGACGACCTGGTAAGATATGCAGGAAGTCGATGGTTGCAGGTGGCTCAGGACCATGCTTTGTGGCATTCTTTGGGGGAGGCCTATGTTCAGCAGTGGACTTGTGAAGAGCTGTAATGATGATGATGATGATCGGTCCGGAAAAATCGCCGGTGGTAAACCATTCCACAAAGAGGTCGTACAATGAAGAAAACTCCTAATAAAACGCACAGTAGTAGACCGCTAAGCTTCCAGATGATGTGGACGGTATCGTGAGTTTTGTCGCGAAGCGCGTTCGTGATATTTGACTCGGTCTTTTCGTCGATTTAAGCCGCTCTGCCCTGGATGCGGTCAAGTGAAAGTAGCTGGCACTGGGGTGCCAAGACCCAGAAATAAGAACAATATTCCATGTGAGGCAAAACTTGCGCCTTGTAAAGTTTCAAGCGGTGTGCCGACAAGAAATACTGTCGCGTTCTGCTTAGCACGCTACGCTTTTTAGAGGCCAATATATCCTTCCCTTCTAAGTTACCACGACACTGCACGTCAGAAAAGGGCGTGCCCTAAACTGAAGCGTTCTTATTAGTGGTAAACGCGCAAACCTGTGTCTTCTGAGGTTTAAGCTGAACTCGATTTAGTCGACCTCAATTCGAGACTTTGTTATGATACATGTTTGTTTCGGTACTAGACGACGTCATCCCTAGAAATATTGGCACGGCCGGTGTAAAAAGCATCATGTGCTGTCGTCCACATAGCAATAAAACAGCGTAGGTGATAATTCGCAGCCTTGTGGAACACCAGCATTAAGAAGTTTGTAATTGATACATGCACTGACTAAGTACTACGACCTTGCTCTGATCCGCAAGGAAACTGGTGATCCAGTTGCATAATTTCTCCGGAAGCCCATAGGAAGGAAGCTTTGAAAGAAGCGTTTTGTGCCAAATCCGATCTAAGGCCTTCACTGTGTCCATCCTAACGGCCATGGCCTCCCTCTTGGACTTTACTGCCTCCGCCCATCTATGATTTAGGTAGAGCAGAAGACCACCAGTTGATTGACCCCGACCAAAACCGTATTAATGGTCACTAATCAGGCGGTGGTCCTCACGGTACGCCATGAGCTGACAGTTTATAATGGATTCCATTATTTTGGAGAGCAAGGAGGTAATAGCGATAGGTCTGCAGTTGAACGGGTTTAAGCAGTCGCCTTTTTTAGGTATCGAATGGACCAAAGCAAATACAGGACTACGCCTAGGGAATAGGAGTACCGGAAAAGGCGCATTAGCACCGGTTCCAACTAGGAAGCACATGTCTTCGGCACAATGGTAGAAACTGCATCAGGCATACTCAACATGTTGACGTCCAGGGAGAGGAGTGCTTTGCGCACTGAACGCTGTGTACACCGCAAATCCGGCGCGGAGCACTCACACCGCAGGTCAGTGGTTTAATTCCTCTAACATCGAGAGTCGAGTTGGACGCAAAAAGGGAGCCTAAAAGATCGGCTTTTTCTTTTGCGGCATGGGCCACTGTGTCGTTCTTCCTCTGTAGAGATGGAAGAGATGGCTGATAGAAGTTTCCTATGACAGCCTTAGCGAGAGACCATAATACGAGTACACGGGTTCGCGAAGGAAGACGAACTAGTTTCTCGCCAATTTTGCTGATGTGCTCTGACTTTGTCTTGCCAGTAAATCTTCTGAAAGACCTGGAGCCGGAATTATACTTCTTTTTAAGCGCTCTAGTGTACATCACCGCCTAGTGTACATTACATCCCGAAACGTTGATGCATCAGGGCCCGGTAGCATTCCAGCTTATATGCTATATAAGCTGGAATATATGAGTGATGTTATCTTACAGCATGGAATATCAGATGCATAACAAATTATTTAATAAAAGTATTAGAATTAAAATTCTAGTGATCTCACCTCTACGTCCTTCAACGGTGGAGCATGACGCACAAGTTTAGTATAGTCAGCCTCGCTTAAATTGAACACGGGCCGTGTTTGAAAGTCCAGGAATTCCATCAAATCTTCGTAGTATATGTTACAGTTTTCATCTTTCTTTAACCTAATGAATAAATATAATAGTTAAAATCCCTTTAGTATAATTTTTTTTTAAAAAACGTTACCCCCACACTAGGATTTTCTCCTGTGTCGTGGAGGCAGTTTACAAACATAAATTGCACAAGGACAAACATCCAGACCCAATATTATTATTATATAATATTATATAATAATAATACCAACCCAATATTATTATTATATAATATTATATAATAATAATATTGGGTAGTATTTGTTATATATATATAATTATTACAAATAGTTAAAATGTACACACACACAAACAAACAAAGGGTGTCTCAGCGCCGATTTTAAACTTTGAATATTTATATTAAAAAAAACAATGGTGTTTATAATATTTTATTTGTAATAAATTATAGTACATTAGTGCGAATTTTATGTACGGAATATTACACCGTCAAGATGTCTTCCATCACGACGAATGCACTCTTCAAAGCGGACTAACGAATTTGCAGAAACACGCTGCAGAACGTCAATTGATATGGCCCCCATTTCTGTCGTTATTTTAGCCTTCAACTGCTCTAAATTCGTAAGAGGGGTATCAAAAACTTTTGCTTTAAGATAACCCCATAAAAAAAGTCAGCTGGGGTTAAGTCGGGAGATCTGGGTGGCCACAATATGTCTCCAAAGCGGCTTATGATTTTTCCCGGAAACAACGCTTTTAGTGTGTCCATTGAAACCCTAGCTGTGTGGGCTGTGGCCCCATCTTGCTGAAACCATACACCGGACTCATCAACATCCTCTTCTTGCAGCTGCGGTACAAAAAAGTTATTAATCATGTCGATATACCGCTCGCTCGTCACTGTAACCGTTGCACCTCGATCATTCTCGAAGAAAAATGGCCCGATGATTTTCTTCGCCGATTATGCGCACCATACAGTAAGTTTGGGGCTGTGTAATGCCTTCTGATGTTTTTTTTTTGGATTGCTGGGTGACCAGTAACGGCAATTTTGGCGATTGACGTACCCTTCGAGGTGAAAATGTGACTCATCGCTAAAATAAACATTGGACATCCCATTTTCCTCTGAAAAAATCTCTAACATCTTCTGACAGAAAATTTTTTGCTTCTTGTACTCTTCTGGTTTGATTTTTTGAACTATTTGGATTTTATAGGGATGTAATTTTAAGTCTAAGGCCAAAATTCGTTGAATACTTGAACGATGAACATTCAAAGAGGCAGCATGTTTTCTAACGGATTGTCGTGGATGCTCCGCGACCGCAGCGGCGACGCGGTCGATGTTTTCAATCGATCGAACAGGTCTAATTCGAGGGCCAATTGAATGTTTCATTAAACATCCTGTCGCTCTGAACTTTTTTTACCCACGACTTAATTAACTGAATACTCGGGACATCACTTAAACGGCGGATTTCATGTCGATTACAAAACTTGCGCTGTGCTTCCCTCAGCGAAAACTCGTTGCAAAAATACGCCTCTACTGCGTACGCGCGGTGCACGCCAGACCACTGGGACATAGCGACTAAAAAACCCGCACTAATCACCTACCGAACGCTACCTCTCCCCTCCCGCTAACCCCGCCGGTTACCGAGAAATTCGTGTTTAAAGTTTAAAATCAGCGCTGAGACAGCCTTTATAATAAATCCACAACAAATCCAACACATATAATAATATCCTGAATATTAAATGAAACTAATTTTTACGGATTTTATCACGTTTACTTAAAATTTTTAATTGCCGACGTTTCGGGTGCTTTACAGCAACCGTGGTCACGAAGGGGACTGAGGTATTTGACGTCCTGATGTCATAGTTAGCCCGGCTTCACCTTCAGTTTTTGAATATTAATTTTTGGTCCGATCTACGCAGAATGAGCTTACAGTATCTTGAAGTCTTGCAGTGGTATGCTTGGGTTTGGATTTAATTTTATTAATTATAGGTAGAGCCACGCGGCAGCTTTTGCTGTCGCACGGATGGGCCGGCTCGAACCGGGGTGGTACTACGACCTCACAGAAAACCAGCGTGAAGTAGAGGTTTACCTCTGCGTTTCGCTTGGTGAGTGCAGGTGGCCGGAGGCCCTTTTTACTGGAAATGAGGCATTCCATCTTAGTCCTCACGGGTGACAACGCATCTACATTTTGATTTGTAATAGAGGATTGATGTAGATGTCTATGGGCCGCAGCAACCACTTACCATCAGGTGGACTGTGTGCTAGTTTGTCACCCTTATCCTATAAAAAAAAACGAATGGGTCGGCTCGACTGGGGTTGGACCACGCTCGCACAGAATACCAGCGTAAAATAGCAGCTTAACGTTGCTGTGTTTCGTATGGTGAGTGTAGAGAACCGGAGACCCCATTTTACTGAAAAAGAGGCATTCCACCTTAGTCCTCACGGGTGACGACGCATCTGCATTTTGATTCTTTATTGAAGGTAAATGTAGATGTCTATGGACCACAGCAATAACTTACCATCAGGTGGACTGGGTGCTCGTTTGTCACCCTATCCGAGAAAGAAAAACAAAAGAAGCAGCCACAAGGTGTGCTTGTAAGGGTGTACTTGCGACTACATGTCTTTGTAGGAGTACTTCACGCCGGGGCATCTTCTTACCTCATATAAAGCAGTCAAGTCCAGTCGTTTATGAAATACTGCTATCGGATATGGGCTGGTGGTGCAAAATTCCACCTAGAAGCGTTGGACTCATTGGAGAGACGTGCTAAGATGCTTATTGGTAGAAATTATATTGATCGATCTGTCGATCTTTCCGTTCTTTTCTTTTTATAACAATCTAGGCGTCTTCAAGGCAACGTGAAAAGTCAGTGCGATTGATGCAATCACCTAGGCTCTAGATTCTAGGCCTTCACTAATTACCACCAGGTGGGATAATCAAGCACTGGCTTTAAAATAAGTAAAAACAAAACAAATGAGCCTTGATGGTAAGTAACTATCGTCCATTGATACATGTAGCTAAGAACAGCTGCTTTTCTTTCATTACTGTCCATCGCGCTGTCCCAAAGCGACTAAGTGGACATACAAGCTTTAAAATAGTTTTATTGTCTCGCATAATTTTTTTATCATTCCAAATAATTTTCCTCGTGATAATTTTTTTCATCACAGAGACGTGGTAAACTAGCAATTTATCTAAACGTGGTAAACTCTATTTACGGCGTTGACAACGAGATCGAATTGGTTTTTCTATAGGCTGGATTCACAGCTGTACGGGAGCCGTACGGGCTCCCGGAGCGGAGACAGACGTGAGGTGCTATAACATCGTTTCACACGGACGCGGATTGTTCCGTACGGGACTCGCTCCGCGTAGAGCCCGTACAACACCACCCGCGGCCCGCACCCGGACCCCCGTACATGCGGAGTCCCGTACGGGTAGCCCGTACGGGACTCCGCATGTACGGGACTCCGCATGTACGGGACTCCGCATGTACGGGACTCCGCATGTCCTGCGCCTGATCTCTCTCCGGTCATGTCGGTAAACCGACACGACCGGAGAGAGATCAGGCGCAGGACCAACAGCTTTACGTGCTTTCCGAGGCACAGGGGTGAAACATCGCTAACTTTCTGACTCCGGGCAGCTACTGAGAATTTCTTGATGGATAAACTCAATAACTGATTTTTTGCCCGACCCGGGATTCGAACCCGGGACCTCATGATCAGCAGTCGCACTACTACAACCACTAGACCAACGATGCAACCTGCCAACCTTGATAGTAGTTCATCAAAACTACTAATCGACATACGAAAATAATTAAAAAAATTGCGCGAATCGTTCCTAAGTTTTTAGTTTAAGGTTACAATGCACTTTCGAAACATCTTGCTTCGATGATGGGATGTACCCATAGTCTCTTTCTCTGTCGTTGTCCTCTCTCAAATTAAATAAATACCAAGAATTTTTAATACGTTCGCATTCACTTTCATTTGCGACTGTCTTCCGCTAGCACCCGTTTCGTATTAAACACTCGCTACCCGTACGGGACTCCCGTACAGCTGTGAAACCAGCCACATACTATAAAATTTAACGCGAACATCCAGGCCCTGACTTTTCACGGCTTTTATTCTTCACCTCCGCATTAAAAGGCTTTTTTTTTAAAAATACAGTGTTTCAGTAAGAAACTGGTTAGATGAACCGGAAAATTCAACTTAGTAGCGCGCCTTTGCCTGTGTTCAGAAATGGACGCATCGTAATGAAAATAATAACGATAGTTTTTTTTTAATAATTAACTATAGTTAAGATAAATCAGACTAACACATCCAACATGCAATCCATGAGATCAGTGTTTATAGACAGACGATTTGCACGCAGAATTTGTCTCAGGCGCGATTTGGGCAATGTTCCTAGCCCTGTTTCATCTGCATGCAACAAACCTTCGCGAAGTCTTTCGCGATCGTCCCACAGCCCCCGTGTCAACTCCGTAAATACCAAGGACCTAATACAATAATTTATTTTTAAAATCAAGACATATGATACACACACACACACACACATGACGTATGAGAGGTGGCGAGGTGTCATTTCCCCAAGCGGCAGCTACCCATGCTATGACGCTGCCGACGAGGCCCTGATGACCGATTAATGGTGGAAAATCAATCGAAAATGTTTACAATGAAATTTCAAAGGCTAGTTGATGGGGAGCCAAAAGAGGGATATTATCGCGGTAGAGCGACGCTGCAGCATATTATGGTATGCAGCACCAATGGGTCAGTTTGACCGGAGAAAGACCACGCATTCACGGAATGCCAGATTAAAACAGCTTTATGTTAAGCGTTTATACTGGGAACGAGGTATATTCCATCTTAGGTCTGTGGTGACAACGATTCCGCATTTCGATTCTTAATCGAAGATAGATGTAGGTGTTTATAGGCCACAGCATCCACTTACCATCAGGTGGACTGTGAAGTCCGCTAACGCGCATTGAAGCAGTGCAGCCGACAAATTGCACCATCATAAAGATAGCTCTAAGAAATAAAAGGGACTCTGTGACCATCAGCGGGGCGTATTATAGGCTGTAACTTTACTTTCGTAGTTATAATGGATAATTTATTCAAAAGTAAAGTAAAGTTGTTAACAGTGGTAGAGCCAGGCGGCAGCTTTTGCTGTCGCATGGATGGGCCGGCTTGAACCGGGATGGTACCACGACCTCACAGAATACCAGCGTGAAGTAGAAGTTTACCTCTGCGTTTCGCTTGGTGAGTGCAGGTGGCCGGAGGCCCTTTTTACTGGAAATGAGGCATTCCATCCTAGTTCTCACGGGTGAAAACGCATCTGCATTTTGATCTGTAACAGAGGATAGATGTAGATGTCTATGGGCCGCAGCAACCACTTACCATCAGGTGGACTGTGTGCTCGTTTTTCACCCTTATCCTATAAAAAAAAAGTAAAGTTGCAGGCTATTTTACGCCCCACAGCTGGGCACAGGCCTCCTCTCATTTCTGAAAGGGTTTTAGGGCAAGGAAATGTCCGCCGCACTGCCCCAATGCGTGTTGGCGAACTTCACATGTCTTTGCAATATTTTTTTTCTTTATTTCTCAGATATGCAGGTATCCCCACGGTGTTTTCCTTCACCGCCGAGCATGTGATAAATCAACACTTAAAATTGCAATTAAAAATTTAATTGGTGCCGGCGGGGATCGAACCCGGGTTGCTCTCTTACTGTGAAGCTTACAGCGAGCGCTAATCATCTGAGCTACCACGGCTCTTTGTTTTTTATTCAAATAAACTTAAATTGCATCTGTTGATTTATTACCGCCCAGTTTTATCTAATTCTATGTAAAAATCATTAAGTAATAACATTTGATTAAATTTAGTTGAGTCTTTTTCACCTTATCATTTCTCGTCGTGGACTTTTGTCTTTTCCAGGATCACCTCGAAAGTGTCTTATAAGAGTTAAAAATTCATGTTCTGTCATCTTTTCACACATAATTTCTTTTAATGCCTGCCTGTAATAGTTAAAAGAATCAATGAAACATATCATTCGCTATTGAAAATAAATTATACAATAGTTATAGACTACAACATATAACGCAAAACGCTTAAAACATTTCAGTATGGACGAAAGTATAACAAATTGTTCTTACTTGAAGCACCGAACAGACATCAGTTCCTTTTTATCAGGTACAACAGCTTCCATATATTTAGCAACAAAGTTCTTGTAGCCATTTTCTTGCGAAGCTAACGTCCGTCTTATCTTATCCATTATCAGGGCTACATTGGACATCGGGTACTGGAAATAAATAAAATTGCTCAGTACATCCACAAATTATGAGACACACTATGTTGAGAAATGTTATTAAGACTGTTTTACTTTCTGTTTCCTACCTTTTCTACCGACTCAGAAGGTACTCAATTCGACTGTGTGTTCTTTTTTATGTGTGTTACCTCATAACTTTTTTCTACGTGAACCGATTTCGATAATTCTTTTTTTTTATTTAAAAGCTGGTGCTTCTCATGTGATCCCATATAAATTTTATCAAGGTTTTTGAGTCTGACCAATAATTTTTGAGTTATCTTTAATAATATATATTGAAGTCGGTTGTACAAAAATTTTAATGTTAAATTATTTCATTTTCGGCTGCATAATTGTGGATTGTTATGTTAAATATAAAAAAGAAGTACCTTATAAATTCACAGGGATTGTAAGATTCACTCGTAAATTTCCCGGAGAAAGAAAGAAATTTTAATACAAGGCAACAAAGATGATTGGGGATTTAAATAGAAATAGGTATTCAGTACCTCAACCGAAACAGCATTCAAAACAGTATATTATTATTATTTATCAACAAAACAGTGATAAAAAAGTTAATTTTCAAACAAGAAACAGTACCTTCAATTTTGTAAAAGTACGTCTATACTAAACATATACTCGTAATAGTGGTTGCTGTAGGTATAGGGTAGGGAAGGGGTGATATAAACATATTACGATTTGCCATCTAGGGCGTCACCACCACCAGGTGGGATTGAATTCAATACTATTTTTTATAGAATAAAAGTGACAAATGAACAATTATGATAAATGGACGATGTTGCCCATAGACATCTACATCTATATTGGAATGTAAGTTAACAAAAAAACTTTCCCCAAATATCGACCTCAAATGCTTGTCAATGTTTTACCTGGACATGTTACACTGACTGATGGGCGTGGCTCTACCGACAAAAGAATGTCGCAAACTCACACAAAAAGAATGCTGCATTATCAAAGCGAGCATCTCGGCTTTGCACTGAGCAACCAACATGGGCTATTCTTAAGGCGATACCCCGACCAAAACCTTGCGATAGTGCGTTTTTTTTCGTTATTCGGACTATTATCTCATTAGTTATGAGAAATAAACTACATCTAAAAGAACATTATTAATGTTCGATATCCTATCATCACATTCCTCGTTATAATTTGTTTTATGTGTTATAAATACATTTAAAATCTACTTTTAAAAATGACTAGAACTATTTATTACATGCATCTGTTGCAAAAGGCTACGCTCTAATCATTTGAGAAATGCACTAATGGATAGATCATTTAAAAATCTATATTATTCACGTTTTATTTAATTTTTAAAGTTCACTTTTCTTTTTTAATCAAAATTAATTCCAAAACTTGTGTGAAATCTATGATAAATGAGCATACGCAGAGTTCGGGCGGCAGTGCACTGCATGCTCAAGGTTATTTGGTCTGGGAAACGCCTTAAGGCGCCTAAAGACTTATCAGGCAAAAAGATTAACAAGACGAAGTAGGTAAGAACGCAACAGGACTTTTTTTATTTATTTCCAGTGTACTTTCAATAATCTATTTTTCATATAAGTCTAGGCATGGAGGATTTGCCTTAAAAGACAGTCTTGCCTTTTGACGCTACCGCCTGCCGCTTGGTTATATATATATATATATATATATAAGGGTGATAAACGAGCACACAGTCCACCTGATAGTAAGTGGTTGCTGCGGCCCATAGACATCTACATCTATCCTCTATTACAATTCAAAATGTGGGTTTGTTGTCACTCGTGAGGACTAAGATGGAATGCCTCATTTCCAGTAAAAAGGGCCTCCGGCCACCTGCACTCACCAAGCGAAACGCAGAGGTAAACCTCTACTTCACGCTGGTATTCTGTGAGGTCGTGGTACCACCCTGGTACGAGCCGGCCCATCCATGCGACAGCAAAAGCTGCCGCGTGGCTCTACCACTGTTGATTTATATTTAATGTCTAAATATATACCCAAAGTATTTAATCTCTAAAATAAACGAGATTTCTATGCAGCCCTCTATCGGAAGCCATAAGATTTTCTCGCATTTTCCATAATCACCCCAGAAGATACCCCACTTCTTTTTATTTACACCACTACCTCAGGGGTATGCAAGATAAAGTAACATTACCAAATGCTCTAAACTACTCGTAGCATATTCTGTATAATAAGGCTCTGGCAACTGATAAATAGTATTGTTAGTGATCTTATATCTATTCGGAATTTTTTTCTTTTATAAAATAAGGGTGGAAAAATACCGAAACCAAATCACACAAAATGATATCTGGGAGCAACATTATAAGGTAATTGCACAAGTATTTTTCTTGCACATTAACCCATCCGCCCACAGTGGCAAGCACATTCTTGAGGAAAAATTTAATATTCGGCAAAATTTTACAAGGACTTTAAAAAAGAGAAAAAGAACCTCGTCCGCATGAAGTTCCATGTACCGCAAGGCGTATTCATCAGCAGCAACAAGACGAAACCGATGTTTGTTGATGACCAGCTCATTCCCAACCCACATATCTTTATCTGTGTATGTCGGTGGCTCTTTAGATACGTAAAAGTCCACGTCTGGTAAATAAGTTTTCTCACGACGAAAGAATTTGCCACCCTGAAAGTAGCCAGCATTAAATGAACATAATTTACAAAAAACAAAGATGATACTCATAAAAAATATACAAGTTATAGACAAATAAAATAAATTATATAAATAAAATTAGTGATATTATAATAGCCTTATAAACTCTACCAGTCAACTTACATTAGAGTAGTAATTTTGCTATTTTATTCACAGGAGAAACGGAAATAGCGTCAATAATCTTCATCTACGCACAAAACCAGTGTGGAAATTTTATTGAATATTTTTAAACGTAACAACAACAAACCGTAAATCCGGAGTTTCTCTCCCCCAACTCAAACACACCGATAGTGTCATCGCAAAGAAAATATTTTACAACAAAGTATCTTCGAGCATCTTCGGGATTGTCATTGATAAGGCGCGCAGCAAAGCGTAATATGTGGGAATCAAAACCAACTCTGAAAATATGTCGTTTAATTTATTTAAAAAAAAAACTTTGTCTTTGTATTAATTGTACTAGTGGTAGTGCATAACTTCGACCATCGCTTTACATTTTAACGGGTTTACTGAAACACCAAATCTGTGTGAACAGAAACGGATATCATCAAGTTCGTGTTTAGTTTCCTGATTCCACTATTGTTTACGTAAGTTCTATCTGGATGTATATACAGATGGTCTAAGCATTTAATAACTTTAGATATTGAGTGAAAACAATATTGGATAAAATATACAGACCTATTGCACGCCAGATTCAAATCAAATCAAATCAAATCAAATTCAAATCAAATTCATTTATTTGCATAACACAGGTATAAAAGGTGTTACAGAAAATTATAATATGTACACTGTATTATTACCTTATGAGGTGTGCAAATACAATATATGTTTTGTCTTAAAGGCATACAAATATAATTGAGTGTTCTTTTGATAAATCATGTCATAAAATAAAATATAATAGAAATAATTGAAATTGGAATACTAAGGAAAATTCTACATTTATAAAATTAAATTGATTACAATAACAAAAAATAATAATATTCAATAAAAAGTAACTAGTCAAAATTGTCATTCAAGAAGTCATCAATTTTATAGTAACATTAGTCTATTAGTAAGTCATTCAGCACCTTTTTAAATTTAAATAAGGTCATATTTTTTATTGAATCAGGTAGTTTATTATAAATTTGTGGGGCAATACCAAAGAAGCTTTTTTTCATTAATGATGTTTTACTTTTTATCTTACATAACCTATTTATGTAGTGGGTTATGGATTCTTTCTAATATCAGATATTTTTTGGAAAAGAAATGGATGCTTTTTTACAAAAATAGCTGTTTCCAGTATATACAATGACGGCAGTGTTAGGATTTTTAAGTATTTAAAATAAGGAAAACAGCTATCTGTTATCTTGAGACCACACATTGATCTTACACATCGTTTTTGCATCCTAAATACAAGCTCCCTTTCAGAAGACGGTCCCCAGAAAATGATGCCATATCGCAAAACGGAAGCAACTAGTCCATGGTATGCTATCAAAAGAGCCTGGCTGTTAACCTTTTTTGAAAGTTGAGAAAGCGCATATGCGGATTTGCCGAGTCGTTTGCATAGATCCTCAACATGAGGCTTCCAAGTGAGTTGATTATCAATCACTATACCTAAGAACTTCGCCATATTTGCTTCTTCAATATTAAAGCCTTGGTAGGAAATGTTAATTTTTGGGTTTTCACGGCGTTGATGGAAGTGCATAACTTTTGTTTTATTTAAATTTATTTTTAAATTATTATTATTAAGCCACTCTATAATTTCGCGTAAACAGGTATTTATATCACTTTCATAATTAATTTCATTTGCACACTTTATTATAGCTGTACTGTCATCTGCAAAGAGAACCATTTTGTGTGACGTTATTTTTGGTAGATCGTTTATATATATTAAAAAGAGTAGTGGCCCTAGTACGCTACCTTGTGGAACCCCGTATTTAATGTGCCTTGGCTTCGAAAAATATGTAGTTTCTAATTTACTCTTTGGACATATTCTAGAAATTTTTGTGTATTGGATTCTATTACTTAGGTACGATTCTAAGAGCTGAAGAATGTTTCCTCTTATACCATAACCATGTAATTTGTTTAACAAGATCTTGTGGTCCACATAATCAAAAGCCTTGGTCATGTCAGTATAAATGGCACAGACTGGATTTCTCTTATCGACAGATGTCATAATATTAGCTAGTAAGTCATACAGTGCCACATTGATATTAGTATTTTTTCGGAACCCCTTTTGCTCTTTACAAAATAATTTATACTTTTCGAAATAGGTGTATAGAGAGTTATAAATTACTTTTTCAAAAACTTTTGAGAATATAGGAATTTTTGCAACAGGTCTGTAATTTTTTAAATCTGTTTTGTCATCTTTTTTATATAGGGGTTTAATAATAACTTTTTTCAATTTTTTTGGAAATACGCCATCAGTAATACTTAAGTTAATTATATGTGCTAATGGTGGGGCTATTACTTCCTTGGTATATTTAATCACTTTTGTAGACAAGCCATCATATCCAACAGTGTTCGTGTTTTTAGACCACAAATTATTCTTGTTATGTCATTAATTGATACAGGTTCCATAAATAGTAAATTCAATGTCAAATTTTTAAAGCTAATACTATTCAATGTGATGTCAGCGTTTACATTATTTTCAATTTCATCAATAAAATAATTGTTAAATGCATTTGCAATCGCCATGGGGTGTGTAAAAGACAAATTTTCTTTTTTTATATACATTATAGGCTCCTGTGGTAAACACAATTTTGATTTGTTTATTATTTGCCAAGTAGCTTTAGATTTATTTTGAGAGGTTTTTATAAAATGGTTATTTTGCGCTTTTTGGGTTAGTTTGATAATTTTTCTATAGAGTTTGGTGTAGTTTTTAAAAAATATTTTATTCTTTGCGTCAGGATTTAATCTGTATGCCCAGAGTAAGTGCCTTTGTTTCTTACTGCATATTTTTATTCCGTGAGATAGCCATTTTGTTGCTTTGTTAGTCTTTATAGTTATAATTTTCTCCGGAAAACATAATCTATAAAACAGAGAAAAATCATTCATAAAATTGTCAAAAGCTTCGTTTGCATTATTGGCATTGTATACTTGTGTGAAAGATAAGCAGCTTAGATGAGTTTTAAAATTAATTAAATTTTCCATGGATATGTCCTGCTTTTTAGTTTTCCAAAATTTTAATTTCAGTTTTATTAATTGGCACTTGGAGTATTTGAGACGTATGATCCGAAAGAACCAGATCTACAACTTCTGCTTTGCATTCCTTTCGGTAATTGTGTGCAAAATTGTCGATACAGGTGTGACTACTTAATCTAGTGGGTGTATAAAGTGCTAATTTTAAGCTGTATTGTATGAGAAAGTATTCAAACTCCAATGTAGTTTTGTTCCTTTTTAGTACATCAATATTAAAATCTTCACACAAGACGATATTTTTTTTATTTGAAGATAGGCAAAATGTTCTTAATATAATGTCTAATTTTTCATAAAATACTGCATAATTATGTTTAGGAATTCTATATATACAGATAATAATAATTTTGTGAGCTATTATTTCTACCGCACAGCATTCGAAAACACCCGAAACTGATTGCTTTGCTACATCTGATAACTCTCTATACTGTAATCCTACTCTAACAAAAATACATGTTCCTCCTCGCTTAGTATTTCTCGAAAAGAAAGCAGCTGGGCAGAAATTTGATATGTGTAATAAATCCTCGTGACCCGTTTTAATAAAATGTTCTGTAACACAGATAACATCTATAATAATGCCCTTGTTAAATAGTTCTTCTAATTTTACAGTTAGTGTATCCGATTTACTCATTAACCCTGCTATATTTTGATGAAGTATGCTAAGGTAGTTAAAGAAAAAATTGATTTTTTTTTTGTTGTGAGTCAGTACGCAATATGTTTTGGTTTTGAAGAAAGCAGTCAGCTTCTGGGTACATATTATTTAGGTTGCTTAGGTCAAGAATTAAATCTTGCAGATCTGATATAACAATTTTTAACCCATAGTTATTTAAAGTTCCATAACGTTTGCTATACGTATTATGGTCATAAGGTAGATTAAGATTTGAGTCTAAGATATATGCATAATTATATGAACCATGTAAAGCAGGTTATTAAAGGTTTCTATTCGGCTGTTAAACATTACGTTAGTATTTTTCATATATTTAAAAGTTGGTAAGCATATTATAAAATTTGTGTGATTTAAAGGTAATAATTTTTCCCTGATAAACATGACTAGTTCTATATAATTATGCGTTGTCCGAAAATCCTCTTCACCAATATAAACAACACAATAGTCAGACAACGTAAAGTTTTGTACTTTGCCTTCAATTTTATCTAAAATTTGCTTCAATCCACATTTAGGTTTACGATAGTGACAAATTTCATAATTACGTAGATTAGTTCTTTCAGCAATAGTGTATATTCTGTTAGATGTTAATTCAATGTCAGCCTATGCAGAAAACTGCTTCCCTTACCTAACCAACTGCTAACGGCCGCGAATATAGGATGAGAATCTGAGATAAGTTAATATGGAAGATATTATGAATAACCACTACATGAATAATTTTAAAATTGACTTACTCCATGTTTGATCGAAAGTTTGAGAGGACGAGAATTATTTCTCAATAAATTAGCAAAAACAAATAAATTAATTAACAAATCAGGAGATGGGAAGCAGCATCTCCCTAATAACGACTAAAAATAAAAAATTAAACTATCGTTGTCAACTCGCACGGCAATCTATAGGAGGTCTATTTTCGCCCTATGTAACGGTAACAGTAAATTAGAATCGATGTCATTATCATATAGTACATGTATCCAGACCTTAACAATTCAAAACTGAAAGAAGCCACTGCGGTGTTTAAGTGTGTTTCGGAAAAATGTACAGTTTCTCAAATTATCTTAGTTTGTAGATTTCCAAGAATGTTTTCCTTCACTACTATATAAGTACTAGTAATTAGTAAAATTCCTATTTACTACTCCGATAGTACCAGCAGTGAAAATTTCACATCTCAGTATTATTCATTTGTTTGGCTGCCGTAATTCTGATCAGTAGTTGTATAGTATATGTATATGTATAAATCCAGACCCGAAAAATTGGATCTGGATCTTCTCGCATTCATGATACGGGGGTAAATTCCTAGGGCTTTTAATAATTCCCAGTTCTAAGTATTGTCGAAACATGTCCGTAAGCTAATATGACTATCAAAATTATCATACAATAATTCCAATATATAAGGAATAAATACCTGCACCTGCACTTCTACCTGCACTAATTGACAGCAGAAAATTCTATCAAAGCATATAACATTAAACTAAAGGTTAATTTCACAAACAGAGGTTTAATAATTCTCCTGCACAAAGTAATGCATGACATATTCTTAGTACCCATGTTCAGCTGTGGGCTTCAGAATGCTGTAGATGATTATATAATTTATTTTTTATATATAATGTGTAATATCGCGGCAGTTTAGTAAGTTATTTCCGTAATTACCTATCTTTATGTATAAATTTCATAAAGTCACGATGAGGTGCCTTCGGCTCCACAGTTTTGCAGTTTTCCGCGGAATCGTCATATGATCCATAACCATTCCAAGGAGGCAGTTCACGCTCAGCCATATTCTCGCGGAAGCATTCTGTGTTTTTGTCTGCAGGCACTTCCAACGGTGCGAAGTTGTCTAGAAATACAAAATTTAGAATGAGTCATATTGTTCTCTTTTTAAATAACATAATAAAATGAACAAACTAAAAATTATATTGATGAGAACAACAATCTACCCGTCGTGCCAGTTGCAATACTAGTCTTTTCGTACTTTTATCCTCCCAGTAGATAATCTCACATATATGATGTGAATAGTCTATCTGCACATATGCATACGTACCAAATCCATAAGTTACACGATAGTATTCCTTAGTAAACGGATCACAGTCGGTGAGAACTACTTTACGTCCAAATACGTTGATCACAGCCCCAATACTAAGATCAGCCGGAGTGTAGGATTGTGTTTGAGGGCCTCCAGTCATCTCTACATGCGGTGGAATTTTCTAAAACATTTTTAAAATAATTTACGTGTTATAAATAGTACTCACAGACACTGACAGTTCTTCATTCGATGAAGTATTAAGATTTATAATATCTAAAGCATTACAATGTAATGGATTCACAGATTCTTCACATTCTTTATAATTTTTTCGCATAATAACATTAGGGTAATTTATCTTTCAGTATATTTCTTACCAAAAGCGATAGATAGAACACAAGAAAATATACGAACCCTTGGCAAACGCATTCTCTTTAAAAACATTGGACCAGCCTCGATGCCAGAATTTGGCGGAAGTATTTCTTTTATTTCCATTGTATCATCAGCGAGGAAATAATGTATCTCTAGATGATGCACTGTACCAAATTGCGTGTCTCGATCATCCCAATATCCAAAGAATCTAAGAAAACACATAATGTCTTTAGTTTTAATAAGACCTTTTTCAGAGTAAAATATACGTATATTAAAATCTTACCGCAAAACCTGTCTATCGTAATCCAAAAACTGTCTAAATGGTCTGGGTTTTGGTTCTTTACCAGATTTATGGATTCTCTGTAAAATAATGTACACTAAAATTATAAATCTGTGAAGGGATGTGGGCAAAATTAATTATTAAATACTTACGTCGACTGTATCGGGCCATGGAATGGGATCTGGCACATTTATTCCGAGGCGGTTTAAAAATACTCTTGTGAAATTGTCGCAATTAACAATCTAAAAAATTAAATTATAAATATTATCTAGTAATATTTAACTTTACAGCACCTGGTACTGTAATTATTTATATAAACACATACCTTAAATACTTTCCCGTAAAACATGACTTCCTTACCAATATTAAGATCAAGAACATCGTAGTACAAATCATAGCTCTGAGGAAGTCTTATTCTTTGACGACTAATCAATGTTCCTATAAAATAAATGATTATTATTAATACTTTATACCTGTAAAAGTTCCTTAAAAATATATTCATTGGGAAACTCAAATATCTAGTTCAATTTTTTTCTCAAACGCGAAATAGGTACATTGTGATGATATGATTGGAAGACGAAAATAATATCCGAACATTTTGGAAATTAAATATTAATGCCACAAGTGAATGGAATACATACTACGGTTACGGTACTGGTTCCTCGTGTTAGCTTAAATACATAACCAAAGTAAAGCTTCTAATATAAATAAGAGCCATTCATAACACGTCAGACTTGAATATCAATAATTTGTGTGTTGACTCAACGCCCAAGCCAAATTATTTATATTCAAGAGTTGTCTTTACAAAGTACTTTTCACTACCCCATCGCTTTAGAAAGTACTTACTGTAGAAGATCTTGTTAGACAAAGCGACAAAGAACTCACAAAAATATTATTTTTCTCCCATGAGTTACGATTTTGTTAAATGTATCAGAAAATGGATACGAAATAAAAAGAAACATATAGAAATGAGGTTAAATATCAAAACCTCCCACTCGTTAAAATAGTATAAAGTTTAACGCAGGTGACGCGTCGAGAGATTCCGTTGCATTCTACGAGTCATATAATCAGTGTTCAGTGCCATTCATTGTGTATGTGGTGGTATTTTTTTAGTACGCGCAATAAAACGTGTGTAGAAGAGGCTGCCATGTGTCACATCGAGATGAGCAGTGTTACTGCAGATTCGCATACTTAATCTATTTGGGTGTTATCATGTAATTACGCCCATCATTTAACACTAATGTGTGAATATGATACGATATGATGGAACTGTATCTGCTCTAAACTGATTGTATAGTGCGCTAAACTGTTTATTGTTGATAACTACGCTATTCATGCAATCGAATAGCTATTCATGAGAAAGTGAAACTTCCGCTCTTCCTCTATTATTATTTTTAACCATAATCTTTTATGTTATGTTTCCCACATAGGTAAGTAAAACCACCTAGTAAAACCACATAGGTAAGTAAGTAAAACAAGTCTACGGAAGCTCATTAATATGTTCACGTAATCTTGCTTTTTAAATAATCATCTAATTTATAATATATTTTAATTATAAGAGTGCTTTTTATATGCACATCAAATGTATGCAAAGGCAAATCAATAATGTTACAGAAAGTTCTGTTAAAATAGTTATACATCGAACCAAAAATTAGCTCCTTGTTTTTTTTTGAATCCTATACTATAGAAGAGTAAGTTTAGGTTTAAGACGCGTGTTAAATGTATGGACATCAAGTTACTTACATAAATAAATACTATTCTAAACTATAATAAAAATATCTCAGCTAAATACAAACCTAAATGGTAATCGAATTATGGACTATGTAAACTTAACTATAAAGCACTGCGAATATGAGTGAGGATGACCTGCAGTGGACTGTTAAATGTTGATGAAGAGGAAAGAAAATGCCATATAGCTTAGAACCAATAGATAGATCAGATATAAATAAGCCACACGATCAACAACTACATAGTTATGTATGTTACAGTCTTACAATCCGACAATAACAAAAGGTTATCCTACCTTGTGACAGGCCACTGTTGTCCGTTTTAGGCTCTATTACTTTTATAGTACCATCTTCAAGAAAGAAGAAAATATCCACCTTGCGAACGATGTGAGACGCTGAGCGCATCTCATGGAGACTTTGTTGGAAATATCCTTGAAACCGTAATATCTGACAAACACACAAAAAGTTAGTAAAACCCAAAAATTGAAAAAAAAAACCAATAACGTTTAGGTGAACGGGAAAATACTACTTTTGAATAAAACTCAATTTACGGATATTATAGCCTTTTGTTTTAACCTGTATTTAACTTCCTTTGAGTGTTTTACATCACCCATGGTCACGAGGGTATAGTAACAGATGTTTTATCTCACGAAGGTGGGCGAGCCTTCCTTGTAGCTATGATATTTAGGCATGCGTGCTATAAAGTGCTAGTGTGCCTAACTGCAAGTAGCATTTGTCAACCCAATGTCAAAAACAATGCACATGTGCATCTATGAGTCTCATTATTCACAAAGATACCGGATGGCTCACATCCGGCATCCTGAGATAAAAATACTATACTGAACTTTCTGAAATCATTTAAGTATAAAACCCGCCCACATTAAATTATTTAAAAAAAAATACTAGTAATACTATTAAACATTACTAATATTCCCTTTAGCCACTTCTGGTAAGCTTAAAATGCTTGTGTTAGAAGTGGTGCACGACAGTAGTCGAATGGCGGATTCAAACCCACGAACTTTCGAGTTCGCGGTCCACGCCCTGCCATTAGGCTACTGACGTTTCAACATTTTCAACATTCAGATGTTTTAATTATTATTTTTATTTATTCGTGTTTTCAGTGCTGTTCAGCATTCATGGTCACAATCACAACTATAAACCTTTACAAAAAAAAACCTTTGTACACAACAGTTCTCATTATTTTATACTAATGCTGGCTTATTTTTTAATCATCAGATAAAAGTCCATCAAATATAAGAAAATCTGACTGTAAAAGTGCAACAATTGATATTTCTATTCATACAACTGTAATTTAAATAAAATTACAAACTTTTTAAGGATTTTATCGCGTTTATTAACATATTTTATATTCCTGACGTTTAAAGCACTTTACAGCACCCATGGTCACGGGGGATTCAACGGACCATATTTAACCACGCCTACCTTCAGATTAAAATTGTTAGTAAAAAAATTGTGTATTGTTCGCATAAATATAAGAAAGCATACAACTGTAATTTTTAATTTCGTAATGTTGTATTTCATTCTACGAATTACTTTTATCTGATGATTGAAAACCAGCCCTAAGTGGGACAAGCGAACACTAAGTCCACGTGATGAAGAGCGGAGTGGATGTTGTGTTTCGATTCTTAATCATTGCTTTCATATCCGACAGCCTATTAAAGTGCACTGCTGTAAATTGGCCTCCCCCATAGATTGCCTCATAGGGGTAATATTTGCCATAGTTGCCATGCTTGGCAAGCGAGTTGGTGGTGCAGTTTTTTTTAATTTTGGTCGTTATTAGGAAGACGCTGCTGTCCATCTTCTGATTTGTTCTGATTTGTTTGAGATTAATGCTTACTATCGATTAATCATCAAAATGCAGATGTTTTGCTACCTCTGAGAAATTACTTAGAAGCAATCCACCCAGGATTGCAGTTCTTCTCTTTCTCTCAATGACATGAAACTGCATCATGTTTCTGCTACAGCAATGGAACCTGCAATTCGTGCTTATACTATAGCTTATTTAGCTTCAATTCAATCTTCTCAACTTCAGTCTTTCTTTTCCCACCATTTCTTCAGGTTGAGGTTAGAAAGGTTGTGCTGGTAATCAAATTCAAGGCCGTGGATTGTGATGAAATCAGTAGAGATATGATAGTCAACATCTTAGAGATTCTTCCAGCTGTGACGCACATTACTAATTTTCCTCTGGCCTCTGGACAGTATTCAAAACATATGTGCGTAAGACCTATGTGCGTTCTCTTTCCAAAGTTTCAAATCCCTTGTTCTCTAACTATTTTCGACCCACATCTAATCATATCTTTCTTTCCAAAGTTTTAAGGCTTGTGAATATAAGCAAACCTCCACTTTTATATCCAAAAATAACCTTAAACTTATCAGTTTGGTTTTCTCTCCGGTCACAGCACTACCACTGATTTTTTAAAATTACTGAGGATATAAAAAACGGAACGGTTACCAAAAAAGTAAGAGTAATGGTATTAGTAGACTTTTTCAACGCTTTTAACACATTTGACCACGATATACTTCTAGTACCCTGCCCATCTTAAATTTCCTCCCCCGGTCTTGTGATGGTTTTTTTCTTATCTTTACGACCGACAGCAATCAGTCCACTGATTGCTGAGGCATTAGACTTCCCAGTGACTAAATCGTGATTCTAGTGTATCGCAAGGCGGAATTCTATCTCCCATATTATTTTTGGTTTTTATAAACTACATAATACCCTCCGTTATTGATTGTTCGTACCAACTATCGACGATCTCCAAATATACGTGCAATGGAATAGCTATAATATGCAGAATGCTAAAACTGAAATAAAGTTTAACTTGAAAGCCAATTTATTAATTGTCATCCCGTTTTGGCATTTCTGTCAAGCCCCTTAAAGCAATGCTTGTTGGAAGCTCAATAATACTAACTGAACTGTGGGAAACAAGTCACTGATTTGAGCCCCAAAGTCACTGCTACCTTGAGATCGCTCTACCGTCTGAAAAGCTTTCTAACATAACTAAGCATACGCTAGTTCAGACACTCGTCCTACCTGTCATTGATTGTGCAGATTTTTGTAACTCTGCAATATATCCCAATTTCGTATTTGACTTAAATGGTGCATCTGAGAAAGGCTCACTTCCAGAATATTATCGATTCTCTACTCCATTTTAAATTATTTATCTTCCCGTTCAGACAAATTTCAATACCTTTCCTGTGTACCAACCACGACAGGGAAGATACTTCGCTCCTCAACTTATCTGAAGATTTCAGTTCCATCATATTTTACTGGCTTTATCGGCAATTATTTTACTGTTCAAGCTACACTACTCTATAGCCCTTCACAAGTCCACTGCTGAACATAGGTCTTCCCCAAGGAATGCCACAAATCACGGTCACCTGCATCCATCGACTCCCTGCATGTCTTAGCAGGTTTTCATTCCATCTAGTGGGGGGCTGCCCCACACTTCGGATACAGGAATAAGGCTGCTACTCGAGAACCGTTTTTGCGCATATCAGCATAGCATCTTCATAACTTGCTGAGTGACCTTGAGCTTAAGCGTACGGCCTGCAGTTACATATGTTCCAGACTTATATAATCCAGCATCCCAACAGAAATGACCTAGGTGAGAGCTTAGTTTCCATTCGCGGATTGTGTTTCGGCTACACGGATCACAACCAAGCGCCAACAAGGTCGAGGTTCACTGTGAATCGCGTTCGCGTAGAATTAAGTTGTAGAAATGGCTCCTAATTTGTGGGCCTTTAAAAGGTGGGCCTTGCTTTAGCAGTTTTGTTCACAATTGAAGACAGAAAACCAAGAAAGAAAAGAAAGTGGATGAAGCGCTGGTTCAAGGCCAAAGAAATTTTTGTATATATATAAGCATGTAAGCATGACAAATCTCTATAGAGATCGATAAATTCATTTATAATTTCGCGTTCGCTTTGCTGGTCCGTGGATGATATTTTGCACCCGCATAGGTGTGCACCCGTTGCCGCTGTTTACATCCGTCTGGAACATGCTTTAAACATGTTCGATACATGTTTAAAGCAGGTTTCGAACTTTGTTTCATTCATGTTTATTTCAAGACCTATCGGTTGACAGACACTATTGAGGTCATTGAGCATAGTTCTTAGGTCCTCCAGCGATAATGACTATATCATCGGCAAATCGAAGGCGAGTGATTTACTCGCCATTGATGTTAATACTGTATCCTTTTTCCCGTCCAGTAACTTGAGAACGTCCAATACAGCGGTGAAGAGTTTCGGGGATATAACGTCACCCTGTCTTACACCTCTCTGTAGTTGGATAGGTTTCGTACTCTGGTTCTGTACTCGAATAGCCATCGTAGCACCACAGTACAAATACTTCAGTGCTTCGATATATCGACAGTTAACTTGGCACCGCTGAAGAGCAAGATAAAGTGGCAGATTTTACTCTTTGGAACTACAATTTTTTGAAGGGTATGTATTTGATCTATGGTACTAAAGCATTTTCGGAAACCGGCTAAGATTAAAATGTAGAGAATAAAGTTTTAAAGGACATCACAATATAGGGTATTTTAAATGATCGAAACAATAGTATTTAAATGTAGTTTAAACATTTTAAACTTTTTCCTGTAATAAACATTTTGAGGACAAAATAATTACCGTTGAACATTACGACGCGATTTGATTGACTGATTTTTACAAAAATTAAATTCTGAAAAAAAAGATGCCTAATAAATATAATTTCCCATCATACGGTAGGTTAGTGAATAATATAATATGTTCTACCTAACCTAACCTACCAATTTTATTTTATTTCCGCTTCTGTTAAATTGTACTGTTGAACTATAAGTAATGACTAACATCTTTTGTACCTATCCTTCTACCAATATAAAGAAATATATTAAGGTAAATCACTTTGTTTAATTTGTTCCCAATACAATAGCTCAGATGGTTAGAGCTCGCAGTAAGCTTCACAGTACTCGAGCAACCTGGGTTCGATCCCCGCCGGCACCAATGAAATTGTTAATTGCGATTTTAAGTGCTGATTTACCACGTGCTCGGCGGTGAAGGAAAACATCGTGAGGAAACCTGCATGTCTGAGAAATAAGAAAAAAATATTTCGAATACATGAGAAGTTCACCAACACGTATTAGGGCAGCGCGGTGGACAATTCCTTGCCCCAAAAATCCTCTCAGAAATGAGAGGAGACCTGTGCCCAGCAGCGGAACGTTAATAGGCTGCAACTTTAATTTATTTTACTTTTACAAGAGACCTTAAATTTGTCTTTGCCCTGACCATTGTCCCTGACGATATACTGCGTTTGCAACGTGGACAAATAGGAAATACACCTAGGTTAAAGCCGCGTATCGATTACGCGCTCCAAGAGGTTGAATATTGGCGCGCGTTCCATCCGCGCGAAATGGATACCGCCTTGGAGCTTGCGCCAAATTGTTCGTTGGAGCGCTCGAATGTGGAGCGGGCCGCTCCATCTGGTGTCGGTTTATTACCGCGCATCAAAGTAGTTTAGCGGTGGAATAGCAAAAGTAGTTTTACCATAATAAAGCGCTCAGAGAAGATGCATGGAACTATGAAAGCGGCAGCTGCTCGTGTACACGACCGACATTAATGTTAAACAGTCAAACACTGAAGCGGCTGCGGCGCGCGGCGGGCGCGCTTAGTTGATACACTTCGAACATTTGGAGCGCGTTCCGCAGAGCGCACTGGTCTGAGCGGTCATTCATGGCGCGCGCGACACGACAGGAGCGCGCAATCGATACACGGTTTAACCAACCGCGATCGGCTGCACCTAACTATACTCGTAGTCGGTTAAACCTAAGTGTAACCGCACTTTAGTATTTAGCCATAACATGAAAGACGGAATGAGTGGATAAGAATGTTAAATTATATTCATCAAAGAATTGTCACGACTATTAATTCTTGTTTAGTTAAGTAGTTGTATATGTATTATTCTTAATATGCTATAATTGTTAATACTCAGAACGAAAAATGAAAATTATTTCTTTCATACAAGATTTTCATATACAGCTTCCTTTCAAAGTTTAGGTATTGTAGAAGAAAATAAATAAACGTATAAAACTTTCTCTGTTGTCCTTTATATTCACAATATGCTCTCAAACGTCCCAAAGTAAGAAATTCCTTAACATATAATATAGCAATGAATAACACGTACATGCTTATCATACATGATCCAAGAGGGAAGTTCTGGCGTTTGCTTCCTAGAATAAAGAGAAGGGACGCGGTTGACATCTTCGGATTTATCGATTAACATATTTACATTGTCAATAGTAGTGAAAATTGGCCGAACTCCGAAATTTTTCTTTCCGATCTGCAAATAAAGTCATATTTTAAAATGTATCTTATTTTGAATGAAAGTAAAAAAACATTATATGATATATTACTTACCAGTGGATTCATTCCATATCCGGGCAATAACGGTAATCTTGGATTTCGTATAGCCATTGTGCTAATTAACAAATATATTTTAATAATTTAGATTTAATTAAATAAAAATACGTAAAAAACTAAAATTATATAATATGTTTATGGTGGTAACACGGGTTGGTTACTAAAAATATTTCAGCAACAAAAATAACACGATTTACGTTAAGCCACCAAACATAGATTACTATATAATGCAGCCAAACATCTGTTTCTATAGCAACAGAAATACAGAAATAAAACGTGGTGATTATCTACTCTTTGTACAATGTCAATATTATAATATATAAAACCATTTGTTCCGAAAATATTCCGAAGTTTTCTTGAAAAAATATAGGCTAGATAACTCCTGGCATTGCTTTCTATTTGTTCGTGAAGTTTCATTACAATCGGTCCAGCCATTCCGAGTTAGCCCAGAGCCCAGACAGACCGGAAGACAGACGAAACTTTAAAATATGGTTATACTTGTCTCAATGGCATGCAGATTGCTCTCTCCCTCAGCCCAATAAAGGCAGTAATTTAGATATTCCAGACGGACACAATTTTATTTATATGTATATAAGTAGATGTATAAATAATTAATTATATTTAAACTGAATTTCGAATTTAGAAAGGGATTAATAGCTTTTGGGCCGGTGTAGATAAGACACACTCAATTAACAGTTGGGTTATACGTGTACGTATACGTTTTATACGTGGTAGAGCCTTGCTGCAGCTATATTTCTGGTATAGATGAAGCACGAATAGGTCGGTTCGATCGGGGAAGGACTACGCTCTCACAGAATACCAGCGTAAAATAGCAGCTTAATGCTGCTGTGTTTCGTATGGTGAATATAGAGAACCGGAGACCCTTTTTACAGAAAACTAGGCATTCCATCTTAATTCTCACAGGTGACAACGCATTTGCATTTTGATTCGTAATCTAGCAAAGAGATTTAAATATATAGGTATACTATAGAGCGGACATAGAGAACGTTTTCATACAAAAACTTTGTGCTCGCGCATGTATGACGCCCTCTAGCTAAACATAGCAAAACTACGCAGAATATTTATTAGGAAAACATTCCAGCTATTCCCCAGTAGGTGTCGCTACTAAATATAAGGTAATAACCCGTTTTAGGAATGTTACCGTTTTGACATCAAATTATCGATAATGTTGTTGAAGGTTATTAAGTTTGCAATGAACTGAAACTGCAAGAAAAAGAAAAACAATAGATTTGACTGGTGACGACTCTTCCACTTCAGAAAACACAGTATGGATTAATTGCAGTAAAAACAAATTGAAGAAGTATATAAAAGTTAATAAATACATAGGGAAAGTACAAAAGTTAATTAAAAATAAGATTAATACCAAAAATTATGTTAATTTATGTAAAGAAAAGCAAGCATTGATATATGAACTTAAGTTGTATTCAATTGAGGTGGATAACATAAGAAAATGTTATGAATCTGACGTAGAGTGCCTTAAATCAGAAATATTATCTCTTACAAATACCCTTCAAACTGTATTCAATAAATATAAATCAGCCCAAAACGAAATAAAAGAACACATACTGACTGTGGATAATCATAATAAATCTAAACACACATAAAAAAAAAAAAAAAAACATACACTCGAATTGAGTACCGTCTCCTTTTTGGAAGTCGGCAGAAAATTACAAATTGCTGCATGCCTGGAGCATCTTTTAGTGACATCCTAAGTAAAATTATAGTTACTAAATTTTGCCCAAATAGTACAATAATAACTTTTGTTGGTAGAAGAGGCAGTTTAAACAACAAACAGTTATTAAAATATATTGAGCAACTTAATACAGGGATTGCCATAGGAAAATAATCAAAGACATAATTTAAATATACAAATTAATAATTTAATATGTAACAATAATTTAAATTTGACATATAATTGTAATGATAATAATGATAAATTTCATTTAGTTGATTATAATTTAATAAAAAAGTTTTGGACAAAAGAAAGGTATTACCTATCCAAATATAATTTAAGACTGATAGCAAATGTGGTATCTTATTATTTTCTTTTTAACTCAGCCAAGTTTTTGGCTACCAAGACTGCTTTTATTGAGCATGATAATCATTTGACATTTAATTTGGAATCAGTTCCAACTAATTTAAATTAGTAAATGCGACAATAGAGGCAATCTCTAGCAATAATAATAGTTTAATTAACTTTAAATGCAGCCCACAAATAAGTAATAAAAACTGTTTACACCTGGTGCATCAAAATATACAAGGCATGATGGGCAAAGAATTAGAATTTGAATTATTTTTAAATAGTAACAACATACATATCCTTTGTATTACTGAACATTGGCTAAAAGATTATAATTTCATGTTTAATTTCAGAAATCACCAGGTGGTCAAGTCCTTCAATAGAGAAAAAAGTTTATGTGGTGGCTCCTTAATACTAGCAGATAAATCATTATTATATAAAGAACGTAAGGATACAGTGAGCCTCTCTGTTGAGCGAACTGTAGAAATGGCTTGTGTCGAGGTCGAGCACGTCATTGTTGTAAGTGTTCACAAACCCCCATGTGCTACTTATGACTATTTTGGAAGGATTGTGGAAGAAGTTTTGCTCCAACTTAATAAACAGAACAAGTCTGTTGTAATCATCATCAATATGTGGAGACTTTAACATCAATCTTCTTAAAACTTCTTCCATTAGTATTAAGTTTAGCTCATTGTTTAAATCGTATAATCTTGTTAATTTATTCTTAGAACCAACACATATTGCTGGGCCTAGTGCAACCTGTATAGATAACATTTTTACAGATGTAAAGCCCTTGCATAAATCAATTATTCAAAATTTAAGTTCAGATCACTGTGGACAGTTGGTATCATTGCCTTACATATACAAGAAACAGAAAAATGAGAAAGTTGTGTTTGTTTCAATAAATGAACATCTCTTGGAGAGGTTTAGAAGTAATATAATAAAAAGACTTCCTTTACTTTCATTTAAAAATAGTGCTAATTATTTTTATGGTACGTTATTTAAAATTATAACTTGTGAATTTAGTAGGATATTTACTTCTAAAACTTTCTCTTTTAACAGTCGCAAATCATTTAATGAATGGGCGACAGTAGGAATTTATAAAGTAGGCGAAAGTTATATGAGCTTTATAAGGAAAGATCATATAATAGTAGTGTTATATTTAGAGATTATGTAAAAACATATTCTAAAATATTTAAAAAAGTGTGCTCCACAGATAAGGCTTTACATTTAAGTAACAAAATTAAAACTGAATCTAACAAAATTAAAATGACCTGGAAAGTAATAAATAATGAAACGGGCAAGGTCAAACCGCGCAACTCGGGTTTTCAATTGAATATTAACAATAATTTAACTTGATCTGATCAAGAAGTTGCTATGGCTTTTGAGAAACATTTTACTGATGTTCCTTTTTTGACAACTAAATCATTAAATTCTTCTCCTACTGTCGCCGAATCATTGCTTAAACAAAATGTAAAGGCTTGTTCAAATACTTTTAAATCCCATAGAGTACTGCCAAAAGATATCGTTGAATATTTTAAAACTATTGATGTTAAGAAAACGGCAGACTTATGGGGGATTTCCGTTAAAGTTATTTTATCTATAATAGATATAATAGCACCTTATCTAGCCACTATATTTAATACAAGCGTCTAATGTGGTGTGTTTCCTGATTTAATGAAACATAGTAAAGTCATACATTTATTTAAATCTGGTAGTACATTAGACCCCGCCAATTTTAAACCAATTTCTGTACTACCAACATTTAGTTAAATTTTTAAAAAAATTATTTTAGATCAGATGTTAAGTTTTTTTAATATTAATAAATTGCTTCATTAAAATCAATTCGATTTTACAAGGGGTCGCTCGACAACTGACGCTGGAGTTGAGCTTATTAAACATATTTTTTGTACATGGGAGAATTCAGAGGATGCTTTGGTTATATTTTGTGACCTTTACAAGGCCTTCGACCGCGTTCACCATGAGACATTAATCAGGAAGCTACAGTACTATGGTATCAAGAACACAGCTCTTAAACTTATTATTTCATATTTAAGTAATAGAATGCAAAAATTATTAACAATGGTAAAAGTTCTTCTTCCGGGTCAACTGTATTAATGGGTGTCCCTCAAAGCTCCATTCTCAGCCCATTCCTATTTTTAGTGTATATTAATGACTTACCTTCTCTTGTAGGGGATAATCATGATAAACTATTATTTGCTGATGATACTTCCTTGATTTTTAAACTTAAACGTCAATTATTTAAATGCGACGAAGTGAATAATGCTGTATCAAAATTAGTTCATTGGTTTAACGTTAATAATCTACATTTAAACGGAAATAAAACTAAATGTATTAAATTTACAACAACGAATGTTAAAAATCTGAGTACCAAAATGTTTTTAAATGAGAAAGAACTGAGCCCTGTTGAATCCACTGTTTTTCTTGGCATCACTCTCGACGCAAAGCTTCAGTGGGGCCCCCATCTGTCCAAACTAGCAAGCAGACTAAGTTCTGGAGTCTATGCTGTAAAAAAGATTAGATGCCTCAGTAGGGTCGAGACAGCTAGATTAGTTAATTTCAGTTATTTCAGTTATTCTTATTGTCTTATGGGATTTTGCTATGGGGAAATGCGGCTAATTCAGAAACTATTTTTGTTTTACAGAAGAGGGCTATTAGAGCTATTTACAACCTAAAACCGAGAGAGTCTCTTAGAGATAAATTTAAAAAAATAAATATATTAACTTTGGCCTCTCAGTATATTTACGAAAATTTAATGTATGTTCACAAAAACAAAGGTGGTTTTTGTAAACAAGTGATATACATTTTGTTAACACTAGGAACAAACACAAACTAGTGATACCAGTTTCTCGACACCACAGAGTCAGTAATTCATTCTTGGGGCAATGTATACGCTATTACAACAAGATCCCGGAAAGTGTGCAGGCTCTCTCTATTATCAAGTTTCAATGTTTTGTTAAGTTGAAACTGTATAAAAAGGGTTATTATAGTATAAATGAATATATGGTTGATAATAATCCCTGGGAATGAGGTGGTTGCTTCCAAGCTGTTTCTAAAATAAATTTTGTACCAACCATTAATGTAAAATATGCTTTTAAAAAAAAGTCCCGCTGGGTTTCTTGCTGGTTCTTCCCAGGACAGAGGTTTTTTTTCGAACCAGTGGTAAAGTAAAAAATGACTTTCAATAAGAATTACACATGTGATCTATATTGAATAGAAATTATTCTATTCTAATGCTTTACGATATAATAATAGGTAAATATGCATGTTTTTTTATTTGTATAAATCTATTTACTATGACTTCCATCACACCAAAAAAATTAATTTAAACGTTTTGTGTTATGAATAACGTCATGAATGAAATGAAATGTAATGAAATATAATTTACAATAACTAAGAATCAATTCAAACAGCAGTCACCAGTGCCGGCCTGAGGCAAGTTTTAGGATGGAGCGAGACCTAATTATGGCGCCCCCCTTGCTTACCCCTAATATATACCAGTTGTATATACACATGCAAGCATGAAACTGGGAAGATCTCGACAACATCTTAAGTAAAATGAATACCGTCGTGGCAGCAACGCGGCACAAGCGGCACGCAACATCAACGACGTTTACGGAGCGAATACTACAAACTAACGCACCACCTGTTATTGGTTTGCCCGCTTCCGTTCTGGAAATATCGACCTGAAAAATTAACTCCGTGATCGTCCGAAAACTTTGGTCGAATTAAAGGACAATGACGAATTAAAGGCGATTCTGGAAGTTGATGATACTCAATGTACGGTTGAATTAGCAGCAGCTTTCCACGTTAGCATCAAAACAATATTAGTCCATTTCCGTCAAATTGGCAAGGTAAAAAAGCTTAACATATAGGCGCCCCACGAACTTAATGATCGCCATCGCGAAGTATGCATCGAGATGTGCTTAGCACTGCTTAACAGGCACACAAACTATTATGAACCGCATTGATGTATGCAACGAAAAATGGATTCTGTTTGACAATCGTGAGTACTCAGCAAGTTAGCAGCACCTAAATAATGCCCTAAGCGAAAATTTACGCCTAGAAAAGTATTGGTCACTGTTTTTTGGTCTAGCGCCGGTGTGATTCATCACAGCTTGTTACCAAACAGGATAAGCATTACTGCAGATGTGTACTGTGAATAACTGAACACAATGTTGGAGAAGCTCACACCAACCAGCTTTGGTCAATCGCTCGTCCCCGCTGCTCCTGTACGGCAACGCGCGACTTCTTACTGCACAACAGAGGGTCTCCAAATTACAAGAGCTGGGTTAGAAGTTCCCGTCATCCACCGTACTCACCAGATCTTGCGCCTACAGACTTGCTACTTTTTCCAGAATTTAAATAACTTTTTGGCGGGAATAAAATTCAATACCCGAGAGGCAGTACAAAATACCACGTCCTGCTGATTTTTTCAAGATGGGCATCAATAAACCGCTACTGCATTAGCAAATATGCATCGATTGCATGGGTGATACTTTGATTGATAGAAATAAAAATATAGAAAAATACTTACGTTAACTTATTTCATAAAAAACGGCAATTTCATAGGTAAAAAAGACCTAATATTAGGTAATGTATCTTGCCAGTTATTTAATACCAAGAGCTGAAGGACTGCTTTCGGGAAACCTTTATCGATATGTAAAAACTTTTTCAAACACATCCTTTCTTTTGAGAGCTCCAATCGCGGTTAAGATCATGCGTTCATTTATGGAGGAATACTCCAACTTTGAGCATACTTTATTAAAATTTTCATCGGTTTTATTCAAAACATAGAGGAAACTCTATTCTATGCTATAAATACCGAGTCTCATTAACTGTAAAAAGTCGTGTAAAGCATGTCTCTATTTAAGTTTATGGCGGTGTCTAACATTGGATAGAAAACATTTGTTCTGAATAACATTTCTTGATCCGGAATATATTTATATTTTATATATTTAGAGTCAAAAGTATCCGAACTCGGGATCTTTCAAACTTTTAAAAATTCATATCTCCGAAAATGTTAACTTTATCGTAAAAAATCATGGGACTTTTTTTATTTGTATTTTATCAAAGAACACAAAAAGAAATTTGTCCAGTTTAAAAATAACAATTCCTTGCAATTGAAAAAAAATAGTTTTAAACAATATGGCACCGAGTTGTCCCATGGCAACATGCATTTATATCACCAGCAGGACAACTTTAAGAGAATCGCATGAAAAAATTGAGGTGGAATAGTTTTGGTACTCATGCGCCGATTTCTCCTGGGCTATAAGAAAATTTTCTTGTTTTCGTTCGCGGATTCTTTCAAACTCGGTGTTTATTTCAGTTTTTTTAGCTGTATCTTAGCTGCAAGTTAATCCTTTGTTAATCCTTCGTATCTAGATATATTCTTTTTTGTGCATCAGTTTTGTAGCATCTGCTAAATCTATGCGCTCTGCTTGCATGCATGTGCTGACAAGATTAACGTGGAATAAAATGTCGTACCAATTTTTTTTGTAGGATAGGGGACAAACGAGCATGCGGTTCACCTGATGGTAAGTGACTACCACCGCCCACCACAACCGCAACACCAACACCCTTGTTTGCCGTAGCCAATAGCGGAATCTTCGGCGTCGAAATATCGAACGCGCGCTTGTAGAGTTGCAAACGGTCGCTTTTTTGTTCACGGTAGTGTCCCGCTCTACTGAGTACGCCAAGGTTTTTAGAAGCAAATTTAGCTTTCTCTTCCAATTGACCTTGCTACTGCAGGTCATTCGATATGTCGACGCCGAAGATTCCGCTATTGGCTACGGCAAAAAGGGAAGTGCACTGAAATTGAAGAGATACGACAAAGGTGTTCTTTTAACGGTAAACGCGCAAACTTGTGAATTTGTATAATAATTTATTTTGTAACGACTCATGTAGAGCCTTGTAGAACGTCTCGTGGAGCTCCTTCTTCTTCCATACGGTCTTACGGTCGAAAATTCTTTGTACTGCCGGGTGTTGCTATTGTTCGTTGGCTACAAAATGACGTCCCTATAGTATGGATCATCCGATCTCGTCAGGAAGTAATTACGGAGGCTGCACATTTCGTGATTATGCATGGTGAGAGCGCTTAAAAAGCCGCAGCCACCATGTTTCCACGGCAAGTACAGCCTCATTACTAACGATCTCGGGTGATGCATCCTGTGGGATACTATAACAGTGCGGGCTTTTCTATCCAGGGCGTTAAGTTCTGTCTGAGTCCACCTAAGTATACCAAAGTTATATATGAGAACGGGCACGACCCAACAGTCATATGCGCCTTATTCACGCCCGACAAGAGACTGTTAAGCACTTTTGTCAAACAAGCAAAAAAACAGATCGCAAAGCGATTGTTTCATGTTCGTCTAATCGATAACCATATTCTGTGACATAACTAATTATCGGTAGGTTTCAGCCTTGGAAAGAGTTCTTATGTTCGTGGATGAATGATTCTCCGAGTTAGCAACCCTATCCATTTCAATATATAGGACAGCACACTTATAGGTCCCTAGCTATATTCTAATAGAATTATAAAACTAACATGTGATATTTAGCAATTCCATAAGATGGGAGCGACTGGAGGCAAATAACTTGAGATCATCCATGTAGAAAAGCTACGTCACTTTTGTCCCTCCCTTACGAAGCTGAAATCCCTTCCCGGAGCCTTCCAGTAAGGTATTGAGAGGGTTCAGGGAGAGGTAGAACAAGATTGGACTCAAACAATCGCCCTGGAATATACCCTTTCTTATCCTTATGGGGTTCTCCGCAGCCGTTATCCGCTCGCCTAGATGACAAAGGATCGTACTCAACTGCCCCATACACTGAAGAAAAGAGAGAAAGTCTCTTACCTTCTTTAGCATTGTATAAGGCACCGAGTCGAATGCTTTCCTATAGTTTATCCAAGCGGCGGAGAAGTTCCGTCGGTTGCGTTTAACCACCCTGCCAATGACTACGTCAATGAGGAGTGGATCCTTGGTTCCACGGCCACCGTCCTGAGATCCATTTTGAGCGTGCGATATCACCTGGTTTGGGATATATCATATATTTTGGGGTATTTACTTATATAGTTTTCTCATCTGGTTGGGTTGTATAAATATATAAATGGAAATTTAATTATGTGTATTACATATAAATAAAAAATAAATATAAAGCCAACCATTTGAAAGCCCTCGGCAGGAGAGACCAAACGGCCGCGGGTTAGGGAGAAATGGAAAGAAATCGGCGGACGATGCGGCCGGTATCGAGGAGCGCCGCCCTCTGCATTTCGTCTTGAGACGGTCCGTCACAGAGTCCCAGTCGCCTCAAATAACCCGTTATTAAAGAATAGGCTATTCGAATAATTCATAATTCATTTATTGCATGGCACAAAGAGAATCTAAGAACAAAATTTACGCCACTATCATATTCGACGAAATGGCGATCAAAAGCGGTGTCGAATATCATCCCCAAGCCAGAAGGTACTATGGCCACGTGAGTTTTGGCGCCAGTTTACAAACGGACTGTCAAGATGAAGCTAAAGAAGCCCTTGTTTTCTTGCTGGTGCCAATAAATGCATCATGAAAAATTCCAATAGGATATTTTTTAATAAATGGCATTAATGCAGAACAAAAAGCCGCTCTTCTAACAGAGGCGATCCATTTGGTAGAAGAGGCTGGTGTAAACGTCAAAGCCATTACGTTTGACGGCTGCCCTGCTAATATTACTATGGCTAAAAAGTTAGGCTGTTCGTTTGAAGTTGATCAAATAAACACCACCTTTAAAAATCCCTGCAATACTTCAAAAATAGCGGTCTCTTTAGATCCGGCATACATGATCAAGTTAGTGCGAAATGCATTTGAGTTTTATAGAAATTTGAAGGACGAACGGGGCAATATTATATCGTGGGAATATCTCGTTAACTTACATAATCTACAAACAGCGGAAAATTTTAATCTAGGTAATCGACTAAGGGCTGCTCATATCTTTTTTAAAACTAAAATTATGAAAGTAAGCTTAGCAACCCAAATTTTAGTAAGAGTGTATCAGATGCACTCACATTTTGCAAAGAAAAGCTTAATTTACGTGAGTTTCAAGAAGTCACACCCACAACACAGTTTCTGGATATGATGAATGACCTTTTTGATATTCTGGACTCGCACATCCATGGATATGATTTAAAACGAGCAGTCAATGCAGAAAATGCTGCGAATGTTATATTTAAATTAAAGACAGCTAGAGATGCTATACTAAATATATCCGCAGACATAATTGTAAGAAATGTAAAACAAAAAGTTCGACTCGTTAAGTCACCTCAATATACCGGATTCATAGGATTTTGTGTGTGTATAGAAAGTGCCATTGCTCTCATCCAAGACTTAGTCCTGGACTGAGAGTGCGCCTTAAAATATCTTCCTCTACATAAAATAAGCCAGGATCACTTGGAACACCTGTTTGGAAGTATAAGATGCCACGGTGGATCAAACAACAATCCTAGTGCTAGGATATTTGAAAGCATATACAAGAAGCTCCTGACCTATGCGCAAATAAAAAATAGTGGTAGTGGCAATTGCAGCGCTCTTGGACAAATTTCAATTTTGCAATGCACTTCTGCAGTTAACCGAATCAATATTACAACAAGATACAAAGACCAAAACATAGATCTTGAGACTGAGAGCTTGGATTTTTCAGGCCTTGAAAGCCTGTTACCTAATTCTGAATTCGGTGAAAAAGTAGTAGAATATATGGCCGGCTACATTGTACATGCTTTGATAAAGCAAATAAAATGCCAAACTTGCATTGGGGCGCTGATTGGTGTACCAAATCAAAACGCCTTACAATTTCAAAAGGACACTAAAGACAAGTTATTGTACGGATCCACCACAGTAATAGAAATTTGTCATCGTTGTGAAATTTATATTAAGAGGGCGATCAACGAGAGTGGTTCGAAAGTGCTGTCTTCGAAATATAATACCGATTATTTTATAAGATCGGTTTTAAAATCTCTGATTGGGTATAATTTATTCCCGGATATTAATTTTCTTCAATTTGAAGTAGAATCCACAAATCATTTAATTGAATTAGCAAGATGCATAATTCAGAAATATGTAGACGCGCGTTTATCATATTTTACGAAGAACAATCAGGACCCTAAAACTTTAATTCGAAAAACATATTCCAAAAAAAATCTATAATAACGGGATACATGTTTTTCTTGTAATTGATTGATTTTGATTAAATATTATTTCTATGATTTTAATTGATAATGTAAAAATCCATTTATCGATATCCACTATTTTCCCTTAATGAAGTAGAGCAACCCTAACGATAGGCATACCTTGAACTGACCAATTGCGGCCGCGCATTCTTCATCGTCCCCCGGCCCGCAGTAGTGAATCGTTTGCTTAGAAGAAATCGGCCTATACGCTCTCTAGTGGTTATATTCCTCTATGGCGGGCGTCCTTTTATTGGCTAAACTTTTGAAAATTAAATTAATTTGATATTACAGGATCGGTTAAGTTGGCCTGACAAGTCATTTCATTGTATTATATGTAAATAGGATTTTTCTCTTGGCGTCCATGTTGGAGCCCGAAGACCCTGGAGGGACATCCCTCCAGTGTGACTACATGAGGTAGTCACTACTGATGCGTCGGGAATGGAAACGGAAGGTTCAATTATGGATACAGACTGTTCGGAAAGCACAAAATCGGTTAAAAGAAAGAGAACTTCAGCTAGAAACCAAAAGAAGAGAAGGAATCACAGATATACGGGTCTATTAGATTGCCAACTTTCTCCTTATAATTTAAAGGATAATGTTATTCCTAAAGTGCTTGAGTCTGATGATAAAAACACTGAAATCCACCAAATTTCAACAGTGGTAGAGCCACGCGGCCGCTTTTGCTGTCGCACGGATGGGCCGGCTCGAACCGGGGTGGTACCACGACCTCACAGAATACCAGCGTGAAGTAGAGGTTTACCTCTGCGTTTCGCTTGGTGATTGCAGGTGGCCGGAGGCCCTTTTTACTGAAAATGAGGCATTCCATCTTAGTCCTCACGGGTGACAACGCATGTGCATTTTGATTTGTAATAGAGGTTAGATGTAGATGTATATGGGCCGCAGTAACCACTTACCATCAGGTGGACTGTGTGCTCGTTTGTCACCCTTATCCTATAAAAAAAAATAATGAGGCTGCTCACTCTATATCTCTATATATCTCAGGCAATATTACAAGTAACCCTCTCGCTGCTAGGTCACTTTACCAGGCGTCATATCCTGCGCCTTATGTTGTCCATATACAAAGAATCTTACAACCAAATCAAACCGGATCTATTCACCCAGTACAATTTGGATTTTTCCTTAAAAAAGTTTAATAAAAAGCATTGTAGAGGGAAGCATCAAAAAAATTGGAAGGAATAGTATATTATATTATATATTTATTTAATATTAATTTATTTATTAACGGCGGGGCGGGGGGTGTTAAGAATCTCCGGTGGAGGTTCGGTTGCCACCTACGACGACTCGACCTGGCAACGTACAACGCACGCACCCTGAGGACTGACGAGAAGATCGTGGAGCTGGAAGAAGAGATAGAAAAGTTGCGCTGGCATATTATAGGATTATCCGAAGTCCGAAAAGAGGGGGAGGACACGGTAATCCTCGAATCCGGCAACTTGCTCTATCACCGGGAGGGCGACCATCTGTCCCAAGGAGGTGTCGGATTTATCGTCCACAAGTCTCTCGTTAACAACGTTGTAAAGATCGGGAGTGTGTCGACGAGGGTTGCGTACCTTATACTCAGAATCACCAAACGGTATTCGCTGAAGGTCATACAGGTTTACGCACCAACCTCGACACATCCCGATGATGAGGTTGAGGAAATGTATGAGGATATCTCTAGAGCCATGCATTCCTCCAAAACCGGTGTTAATGGGAGACTTCAATGCAAAACTAGGCACAAGAGAGAACGGTGAGCTGAAAGTAAGGAAATTTGGAATAGGGCAACGGAACCCAAGGGGCCAGCAGCTGGCCGACTTCATGGAGAAAGAGGGACTCTTCCCGAAACCTTTCAGCTCGAGTTACAAAACCGTTTTCAGTGCCTAGTAGACTGCAATGAAGTGGACGATATGAATGACAAGCTCGTGGAAACTGTCCATGCGGTCGGAGCTAAGTTCTGCAAGACCCGCCGCAGAAGAACACAAAAACTCTCCGATCACACTCTTAATCTCATGGCTGTTAGACGGGAGATGAGGCTACATTCTTCAACAGATTTGACAGCATACAGGCAACTGAACAGACAGATCTCTAAATGCATGCAGCCAGACTTACGCAACTTCAATACAGCTCGTATTGAAGAAGCGATCGAGCGGAACCAAGGCTCCAAAGTCTTTGCCAGAGATCTATCTGCCAGAAAGAGCCAACTGTCAAAGCTGAAGACCGAATGTGGCAGCATCGTTTCCGGGGCACCTGAGATTTTGAGTGAGATTGAGAGGTTCTATGGGCAGCTGTACACGTCATCGTTGGAGCCACACGCAAGTGTGAGTAACGATCCAAGAGCGAGTCTTATTCGACACTATTCCGAAGATATCCCGGACGTCAGTCTGAGCGAGATTAGAATGGCTCTCCAGGACCTTAAAAACGGCAAGGCCCCAGGCGAGGATGGAATTACAGCGGAGCTTCTGAAAGCGGGTGGAAGACCGGTACTTGAAGTCCTTTAATTCTCTTTAATTCCGTCCTCCATGGTGGCATTACACCGGAGGCGTGGAGCAGAAGTGCGGTGGTCTTGTTCTTCAAGAAAGGTGACAACGCTCTCTTGAAGAACTACAGACCGATTTCCCTTCTGAGCCGCGTCTACGTGCTGTTTTCGAGAGTCATTACGAATCGTCTCGCGCGCAGACTTGACGACTTCCAGCCTCCCGAACAAGCCGGTTTCCGAAAGGGCTTTAGCACCATAGACCACATACATACCCTACGGCAAATTGTACAGAAGTCCGAAGAGTACAATTTGCCACTATGTCTGGCGTATGTGGACTATGAGAAAGCCTTTGATTCCGTCGAAATTTGGGCGGTGCTGCAGTCCCTTCAGCGGTGCCAAGTTGACTGTCGGTATATCGAAGTGCTGAAGTGTTTGTACACTAGAGCTACGATGGCTATCCGAGTACAGAACCAGAGTACGAAACCTATCCAATTGCAGAGAGGTGTAAGACAGGGTGACGTTATATCCCCGAAACTCTTCACCGCTGCATTGGAAGACGTTTTCAAGCTTCTGGACTGGAAAGGATACGGAATTAACATCAATGGCGAGTACATCACTCACCTTCGATTTGCCGACGATATAGTCCTCATGGCAGAATCGCTGGAGGAACTAAGCACTATGCTCAATGACCTCAATAGTGTCTCCCAACGGATAGGTCTTAAGATGAACATGGACAAAACAAAGATTATGTTTAATGTCCATGTCACACCTATGCCGGTAGTTGTTGGGAGCACTAAGCTCGAAGTTGTTGACGAGTATGTTTACCTGGGACAAATAGTCTGACTAGGTAAGTCCGACTTCGACCGAAAGGTCAATCGACGGATTCAACTCGGCTGGGCAGCGTTCGGGAAGCTACGACACATCTTCTCGTCAGAAATACCTCAAAATCTTAAAACAAAATTGTACAACCAGTGCGTGTTGCCAGTGATGACTTACGGAACTGAGACGTGGTCCTTCACTGCTGGCCGTATGAGGAAGCTCAAGGTCGCTCAGCGAGCTATGGAGAGGGCTATGCTCGGAGTTTCACTGCGTGATAAACTTAGGAAAGAGGATATCCGCAGTAGAACCAGAGTAACCGACATAGCCCAACGGATTAGTAAGCTGAAGTGGCAGTGGGCCGGCCATATAGCTCGAAGAACCGACCACCGATGGGGAAGAAAGGTTCTCGAGTGGCAGCCTCGTACCGGTAGGCGAAGTGTAGGGCGTCCCCCCACAAGATGGAGTGACGACCTGGTAAGACATGCAGGAAGTCGATGGATGCAGGTGGCTCAGGACCGTGCTTTGTGGCATTCTTTGGGGGAGGCCTATGTTCAGCAGTGGACTTGTGAAGGGCTGTAATGATGAATGATGATTTAATATTGTCTTTACAATTTGAAACATTTCAGGGTGCTAACACATTTCCAAATCACAAATCTCTTGATGTTAATAAATACACAGTATTTATTCTGGCCTTCACTATCACCCGCATGGGAATAGTGAGAGGTGTTCCATGTGACTGGGACGAGAAAGATATTATGGAAAATATTGAGCTTTCGCAGAACTATGGAAGCATTTTGAAAGTTCGGAGATAAAACAGAAAGGTATGTGACGGCGAGACGCCCAAGTTCATTCCATTTGAGACTGTAGTTTTAACCTTTGATGGGAAGGTGTTACCTCCCAGGGACTTTATATGTTTCAACTCCCTATCTGTAGAGCTTTATATTTACCCCACGCTGCAATGCTTTAATTGCTGCCGTTTTGGTCACACTCAAATGCAATGCAAAGGCACTCCAAGGTGTTACAAATGTGGTGACAATCATTCAGGTATAAGCTGCGAGACTGAAAGAGATGATGCTGTATGTATCTTATGTTCTGATTCCCATTTCGCAACAGACAAAAAGTGTCCGGAGTACGCTAGGCAAAAAGCTATAAAAGAAACAATGGCTAGGAACTCTATATCTTATTCAGAAGCCAGTAAAGTCCATTCACCAGTTTCGAAATCTTATGCTGACGTTGTTGCTTCTGCTTCATCGGCCCCTTCTGGTCCAACTATTACTTATTCCAGCCCCTATAATTTAACTAGCTCTTCTGAGAGTCCCAAACAGTCATATAGGAAAACAGTATTCTTGAAACCAAAAGCTCGTCCCAGAAATGCTAGTACGGGATATGATCAAAAAGCGCATGCAGAGCTTATCCAAAATTGCAGCAACATTCCTTAATTTTTTACAGGTTGTCTCAAAAATTACAATGATTTGTCAGAAATAATAACAAAGGATTTCATCATTTCTTTAATTCTGTACGTTTCAAAATCTAACATAATTAAAATACCGTCCAACGATGCCGCTTCTTCAAAAAGTTTTTTAACTCGTGGACAGTCAGGACCATCCACGAAATCAGTCTCTGGTGATTCAATGGAATTGCCAGAGTATTAATAATAAAAAAGTGACCTAATTTTTTTATTGAATAGTTACAAACCATTTGCAGTCTCTCTTCAAGAGACTTGGCTTCGACCCGGATTCAATTTTAGAATTCCAGGACATATCTGTCTTAGAGAAGACAGAACAGATAGGTATGGTGGAGTTGCACTAATTCTTAGGAAAGGTGTGCCCTTTGTCCACATACCCATCCCTAATCACAGTGATAAATTTTCCATTATTGCTGCTAGTGTAAATAATATTTGTTTTGTAAATATGTATATACCTCACCCTTCCACTGAAGTCTTTGACGACATTCGTAGCATTCTGTCTTCCCTCCCGCGTCCTATTTGGTCATGGGAGATTTCAATGCACAACATTATATGTGGGGAAGTTCTAAGTCTGATCATTATGGGGCTAAAATCCTAGACTTCTTAGATGATAATAATTTATGCCTTCTAAACTCTGGTTGTTCTACTAGAAGGACACAGTCCCATGAGCGTATTAGTGCACCAGATCTTACCCTGTGTAGTCCCTCCCTTGCTCCTACATTAAACTGGTGGCCTCTATCGTCTTCATATGGAAGCGATCACTTTCCGCTAATTGTATAATTTCCTCAAAAAATTGGCGAAAAGACGTCAAAGGCTCCTCCCCGGCTAAAATATAGACTTAAAGATGCCAACTGGCCATTATTTAGAGATAAAGTTCAACAAAATTTATCAAACATACCTCAACTAAATGACATCAATAATCATCTTTGTGCTGAAGCTTTTACACGGACCCTACTACAAGCTGCTGAGGAAGTTTTTCCTATAAAAAATAATAGTGGCAATGGGTATATTCCATCACCTCCTTGGTGGGACAGTGAGTGTTCTGCTGCAATAGCTGAGAGAAAGATAGCTGAAGAAAATTACAGAGAAAATTCTACAACACAAAATTTTAATATTCTTTGTAATCTTATAACTAAAACACATAAATTATTAAAACAAAAAAGATTCAATGGCTGGAAATCTTTTGCGCCTCAATTTCACCACACATTTCTCCATCTGAAGTTTGGCAAAATATTCGTAGATTCAGATCCGCTTTTAAACCTGCAAGGTCTCCTTTTATGGATAGCATTACAGTTGATTTGTTTCTTGACAAATTAGCTCCACCATTAGTCCCATCTATAGATAATATTTCTTCTGACTCACAGCCTTCTCTCCTCTCCCATCATGATAGTAGCAATACATTCATTTTATTTAGCCTTTAAGAACTCAAAGGGGTTTCTTTCAAAACTTAGGAACTCAGCCCCAGGTTGTGATAGAATTTCATATTCTTTTCTTCAAAACGTGAACGAATCCAGCCTTTCTTATTTTCTCAGTTTAATAAATTCAATCTTAACATCAGGTAATATTCCTCCATCATGGAAAACCTATGAAGTTATCCCAATACATAAGCTCAACAAACCGGGTAATGATCCATCATCATACAGACCAATTGCATTAGCTTCAGTTATTTACAAAATTTCCGAACATTTAGTTAAAAATAGACTAGAATAGTTCATTGAGAGTAAGGGGTTACTATCCAAACCAGTTTGGATTTAGGAAAGGCAGGAGTACGATGGATAGTCTCAGCATCTTTATGACAGACTTAAGATTGGCATTTTCGTACAATAAATTTGTGTTAGCAGCATTCTTTGATGTGTCTGCAGCCTATGACAATGTCAACCTTTCAATTTTGAAACAAAAAAATATTAATTTTGACATCTCACAAATTTTTATAAGCTTCACAATCAATTTTCTCTCTGGTATAATGCTTAAAGTAATATCAGAAGACTCCTACCAGTCCCGTATTGCCTGGATAAGTTTACCCCAGGGCTCAGTTTTAAGTCCCTTACTGTACAATATATATTCTCATGATCTCGAAGCCTCCCTTAAGGGTAAAGTTAACACATTACAATATGCTTTATGACGATTTACTCCTCTATGTCTCTGGTGATTCTGTCGACAACATGTCTTATACTCTGACATATTCCTTTAAGTTGCTAAAAGTCTGGCTGGACAATAACTCTCTAAGCCTTTCGGTTCCTAAAAGTATTATAGTGTTATTTTCACGTATGAGGCTTCCTCCATCAGTGTATGTATTTTATAATAACATTAGAGTTCCTATTCAAAGTGAAGCAACATTTTTTGGGGTAATTTTAGACTCGAGATTTACAGGAAGCCCTCATTGCTACTATATAAGTGCCAAATGTGAGAAGATTCTAAATACACTGTGTTGCCTCTCTGGAGTTTGGTGGGGAGCCCAACCTTTCTCTCTAAAGCTTCTATATAATGCCTTAATAAGGCGTATTTTCGACTATGGAACATTTATACTTGAACCCTGTAATGCAGTAGCTCTCGCATAAGTTAGACATTATCCAGTCTAAGGCTCTGATAATAATTGCTACTGCTATGCGTTCGAGCCCTATTAACGCTTTGCAGGTCGAATATTCTGAAGCCCCCTGCACCTCAGACGACAATTTCTTTGTGATAGGTTCCAGTTTAGAACATTCCAAGTCTATAATCATCCTCTTTACTCTAAGTTATGGTCTCTGCTGGAATGTATGGATTATCCGTACTGGGCTAATAAATCGCCGCCATGCCTTATTGTTGTTAGTCTCCAAAAATACTTAGCTCTTCAAGCTCCAACACATAGATCACAATTCCTTCCTATATTTTGTGTTAACTATGATACTGTTACGAGCTTGGGGTTCGAGACAATTAAAACTGCCGATTGAATTACCAAAATTGACACTTTAATTACACAACACTAATTACAATCTAAAACCACACTAATAATAAAACACAATCACTTTAGTTCGCAGTTATTTCACTTCGAATTATTCTCTTGTATCGCCATTTCAATACTGACTTGTTCGTGGTCTATACCGGCCTTATAGGGCCTCAGATAGTTTCCAGAACCTTCTACTGTAGCGACATCTAGAATGTTCGAGTACATATCGGTCCCGAAATTTCTGGAAGGATCTTGATTCTCCTAGTTCTGCTACTCGACACTAGAGGGCGCTAGTGTAACTAGTGTTGCCATGTACAAGACATTAATAGTGGCGCGCAACACTGCCCTCTCCTAAGACATGCTCGTCCCGAGCATTGTTGGCCCCATAATAACGCGCCAGTCGATCCACATGGACGATCTTAGGAGTACCTCTGGCACCTTTCTGTATCCGGTAGGTTACGTCATTGATCCTTGTCACAGTCCGGTACGGTCTGTTCCATTTAGCTTGAAGCTTAGGAGATTTCCCTTTGCTGCGAACTGGATTGTGTAACCACACTAGTGAACCTTCGTCAAACCCCTTGTTGTTCATTTTGCGGTCATACCGTGTTTTCATTTTCTCAGACGTTTGCTGGCCCGTCTGTCTGATGTGCACATAAATGTCATTCATTTTGTTCCGCAAGTCATAATGCATAATCGGTTATACTGCGTGGGGCATCAGGTGGTATTCCGGTGATCAAGTCTGCAGGCAGCCGTAATTCTCTCCCAAAGTTTGCGAAAACTGGTGTCACTGATGTACTTTCGTGAACAGCGCTTCGATATGACAACAAAAACGGTTGTATGTGCCTGTCCTAGTGTCGTTGCCGTTTTTCCACAACTTTTGCTAGGTACCTCTCCAATGTCTGATTAAATCGTTCTACCATTCCATCAGATTGTGGGTGGTAAGAAGTTGTTCGTGTTTTATGAGTACCCATAACTCGGCAAGTTTCCTGGAATATTTGAGACTCAAAATTCCTTCCTTGATCGCTGTGAATCTCTAAAGCTACTCCAAAACGACAGAAGACTTCATGAACTAGTTTATCTGCAACTGTTGAAGCTTCTTGATTTGGAATGGCGAAGACTTCTGGCCACTTAGTGAAGTAATCCATCACACCATGAAATACTTGTTACCACTTTCACTTTCCGGAAACGGCCCCGCAACGTCAGTGGCTATCCTCTCCCATGGTGCACCAACATTGTACAATTTCAATGCACCCCTACTACGAATTTGAGGTCCCTCTACAGCTGCACAACTTGTACATTTGCGGCACCAGTCCTCGACATCGTCACGGCAGTGGACCCAGTAAAACCGTTCTCGGATCTTCAGTAGAGTTCGTTTAACTCCCAGGTGGCCTCCTGAACAACCACTATGGTACAGCTGTAGAACATCCGGTACTTTAGCCTTAGGGACAACCATTTGCAAAGGACAACTGTCTCCCCGACCATTTTCCCATTTACGGCACAGGACTCCATCCTGAATCAGCAAGCTGTCCTATTGGGCCCAATAGCTTTTCGTGGTCGAACTCATCGCTGAGACCTCGCTCCACTTGGGCTTAGGAGCACTGGCCTTCATCCATTGCAGAATCGGCTTAATGTCCGAATCTTCCTGCTGTGCATGTTGTAAGCTGTCCTTCCACTCATTGCTGAGCTGGTCTGTCCTGAGTATCGTCACAGATACCACTTCCTTACCCTCTTGCCTAGTACAATGCTTGCAATCCTCAGGACACGGTCTTTTTGACAATGCATCTGCGTTGTCATGAGATTTTCCGCTGCGCCGGGCGGTGCTTTTAGCCGCACTACCCTCTCGATATCGATCACCTTCCCTTTCTATAGTTCGCTTAGGGCATCAGAATCGAAGATGACCCCTTTCCCCACAGCCGTAACACCTAGGGCTGTAGCTTTTATTGCGGTCCTGAACTGTAGCTGCTGCAACCTCCCTGACGCGGTGGAAACGATGATCCTGCCACACGGCTTCCACCTCCAGTGCATGGGTCAAGGCGTCCTTAAGCGTCTCGCGGTGCCCGAGCCTCACAGCAGCTCTGACTTCAAGGTCGCGGATGCCGTCGATGAATGTCTGCACCAGGTTCCCTACAATGAGCGCAAATACAGACTGGTACGCTTTTCGAACCAGCTTCTCCACCTCAAGGTCCCACTGCTGCAGGTTTTCGTTACTGCGTTGCACGCGATCTTTGAGCTGCGCACGAAAGACGTGTTCCAGGTGAGCGTCGCCATATCTCGCCTCCAATGCCTCAAGGAGCTGCTCATAAGTCACTTCCTTACCGAGAGCTTCCAGGACAGTTAAGGCCTGGTCGCGTAGGCCTAGGGTGAGAGCAGTCATTGCCTGACTTTTATTCCAGCCGTTCGCTTTCATGACAGCCTCGAACTGGATTTTGTAGGCCGCCAAGGAAGAATTCCCGTCGAACGGTGGCACTTTGAATCCACGTAGCGAAGGTTTTATAGCTACCACGGGAGCTGTAACTCCATCCCCAATTTTGAGGTCGTTCAGCGTTTTCTTCACGTCAACCATCACGTTGTCAACCCGATTGTTCACTTGGTCGATTCGGGTTTCAGCTTCCGATAGGCGGTTGTCATGTTGAGCAACCCTATCCTTCACCTCCCTTATCTCTTTCCCAAAGGTAGCGTGAAGGTCCTTCCGCACTGCAGCTGCTCTTCCAACCGACGGGCCTGTTCCTCCTGTCCATGCTGCAGCTGCTCTTCCAACCGACGGCCCTGTTCCTCTTGTCAGCGGGCCTGTTCCTCGTGTCGGCGAGCCTGATACTGCAACATCATCATCAGAGCACCTAAGTCAGGTGCTGCAGATGCAGGAGCTGCTGACGGGCCAGCCTCCGTGGTCAGCATCTGGCCCTCCGACGTTTGCGGCGTTGCATTACCAAATCGTCTCTGGTCCGCCTCCAGCTGGCGTTGACTTCGAGTACGGATACCCTCCATGTCGTCCTTTGGTAAAATCGGCATGATTTGATTCCACTTCTGACACTAATTGTCTCGAACCCCAAGCTCGTAACAATACCTTAACTTTAAATCCATCTATTTTGTTTGATTTCGGTGTATGTAAACAAGATCCTTCTGCCAATGCCAAATTTATTGATATTATTGACAGTAACAGCTGATGGAAACATAGCCATTTAATTTTTAGTGATTCTTCCAAACCCGATCCCGAGGAGTGTGAGGGAGTTGGCGTTTTTCATCACCAGTTTGGCATTGTACAAAAAATAAAATTGCCTCCAGAGACTTCAGTATTTACTGGAGAATGTTTTGGTCTGCTGAAATCTCTGGAGTACATTTTAATCATGAAGTTAAAAAACTCAATAATTTTAACCGACGCTAAAAGTGCCCTCCAAGCTTTGGAAAGATTTTTTTCTAGTAAGGTAATTGCATCTAATAAGGGCCGGATTTTCGGAAACCCTTATAAATCAATTTTGGGAAGTCTTTCAATTTGTAAAACATTATGATCAAATAAACTGTTTATATTTCAAGAGAAATTTTTTTAACAGTGGTAGAGCCAGGCAGCAGCTTTTGCTGTCGCACGGATGGGCCGGCTCGAACCGGGGTGGTACCACGACCTCACAGAAAACCAGCGTGAAGTAGAGGTTTACCTCTGCGTTTCGCTTGGTGAGTGCAGGTGGCCGGAGGCCCTTTTTACTGGAAATGAGGCATTCCATCTTAGTCCTCACGGGTGACAACGCATCTACATTTTGATTTCTAATAGAGGATAGATGTAGATGTCTATGGGCCGCAGCAAGCACTTACCATCAGGTGGACTGTGTGCTCGTTTGTCACCCTTATCCTATAAAAAAAAAAAAAAAAAAAAAAAATATTATGGATAAACAAGGTACCAAGGTCGAGGTACTAACAAAATAAGTTTTTTAAAAGCTTGTCTATGGTCTCTATACGGCACTAGGGATCTAAATAAGGTCCATAATTGAACTGCAAGATAGGCGTTATATACCATAAAAATCACACCTTTATAAAGAAATGTCTTTAAGCTACTATTAAATTCGTGGCTTTCGCATAATGAAACGGAAATTCATAGGAATTAGTGTCGTGGCCCTAATAAAGTCTTAAGAAATGAATATAAGTTATATATAATCTATTTTATTAAGTGGCGAAGCTTGCGAAGACACATTGATTTCACGATGTCTGTCCGTCTGTCCCACGATTATCTCGAGAACGGTTTCGAATTTTCAAATTCTGTTTTCAGCAATCGATTACTGATCACCCAGGCATCTGAACCTCCTATTTTGAAACTGATTGCTCAAAAAAAAAGCTGATTGCTTCGCCACTTTGCTATGCTGTTAGCTTGCTAGGTTTATAGTTATAAATGAAACAAATTGTAGTTGTGTGCAGATTTTTATTAACTCTAGTAAAGAAAATCACAAAATGTTAATAATCAGTCATTTTTTCAATCTTAGTACTTGGACCTTATTAGGTATTACACTTCTGTAATCAAAGTAGTTTTTTGTCACTAAAAGCATTTTTTATGTTGTTTTTTCCACAAAATAAGTAAATTTGTTTACGCTTTACTTTGTTGTAAAAGGTATCAGGCAAATGTAATATTTGAAAACTTCTTAATTCTCTCTACCAATTCCTTTTCCTGTGTGTCGGTTAAAACAGCTTTCCGTCTCATCCTCTTCACCACGCTTCCAGATTTTATGTGATTTTTCCACGTTCGCCGTAGTATATGATATTTTAAAGCTGCTGCACGCTTAGAAATTTGGCTGTTTTTTCATATCATCTAAAGCATCCTGAAGATCAGTTAGAGACCATCCTGAGCATCGTTTTCTTTATTGCTAAGGTTCCATTTTTGTCTCTACTGGAAACAATATACTTATATTATGTATGAACAATACTTATGTCAAAAACTACTGTTGATTTGCGTAAATAAAATCTTATAAAACTACGTAAAAACGAATGGGTAAATGTGTTGCTAAGTATAAAACTCGAAAGCGTCTGGATTATTTTTTTCAATATTAGTTAAAGTGCAAGGAAGGAAAGGTGTCTATAGTATGTGCCATATCGATTGAGAAAAACGGACAATGACCTCAGATATGAGCCGAGTGTCAAAAGGCGTAACTTACAAAATCTCAATTTAGATGTGATAACAATATTTAAATATTGATATTATTCCCACTTCTAGGTCAGCACATATGTTTTGTTTTTTTGTTTCTTAAATAATATTGTCTGTGGTTCTTATAAACATAGTAAAATCTTACGGTACATCGCGAAAAATGTGTTATATTTTATATTTCAATTTATGGTAAGTAACGCAGCAATTCATTTAATAACAGTTTCATATTAAAAAAATATTTGAAGCAATATAATCACCATATTGAGCTTTTGCAAATTCATCCCTTTAAAATAAACAAAACGCGCGTTACGTCAGTTCGTTCTAAAAGAAACGTGACAATGGCAGCCAGAGATGCGTCACCTTTTTTGGGCCGGTCCGCCATTTTGTTTTCATTCGTGTTCGGATAGCGCTTGCGTGTGTACGTCTCGGGTAATTCATAGCATTCATTGCATTGTTTTAGTTGAGTTTTTACTGTTAAATTTGTTATATCGTTAAGTTTTTGTTTTTTGAATCTGTTATATTAGTTTTACTGTGACGGTCGTTACTAAATCGACATGAGTTCAGGAGAATTTGGTGAAGGACCCGGTCCTTCAACATCAAGTGGAAAGAGACGTCGCCGACCCATAATAAACGTAGCAGGTACGTACAAATAGGTACAAATGCGACGACGTAGCCTTTCTATTTCTTAAAGCGCTCTTTTTATGTGACCATGTGGTATTTATTTTCTAAAACAATATGTATTTATGTGATGTAGTACTATGGTAGTATATTTTTGTCATTTATTTACAGGCCCATCTTCTGGAGCACCTTTAACGTCACCAGTAAAAAAGAGAAAACCTACCACTTTGTCGGTCGGGGAACAAGAGATTATCATTAATGTATACAAATATGTCAAAAACACCTGGCCCGAAGACGTGTATCCTTCAAACGTTAATATGGTAGAAAAGGTTTCGGAGATCTCAGGAGTCAGCAAGAGCACTATATATCGCGTATTAAGCGTGTATAGAGATTCCCATAAAATACCAGAAAAGGGAATAATTAATAAAAGAAAAAAGTCTGTAATTGACAAGTTGGACGATTTTGATAAATCGGCTATAAGAGCGAAAGTGCATCAGTTCTTTCTTGCAGGAGAATTACCGACTTTAGACAAAATTTTGCTCAGTATAAATCAAGATGACCAGTTGCCAAACTTGAGCAAAACTTCCCTGCGACGTGTGTTGCGCCATTTAAAATTCAAATATATAAAGAGAAACAGAAAAAGTGGTCTAATAGATCGCCCAGAGATAGTTCTGTGGCGTACCAGATATTTGAGAGAAATACAAATATTAAGAAACGAGGGACGTAACATTTTTTACCTTGACGAAACATGGATTAACGCAGGTCATACTATGGGAAAGGTATGGGAAGACACCACAATTGAATCTTCTCGTCAATCACGGTTAGAAGGCTACTCTACTGGCGCGAAAGCCCCTTCGGGTAAAGGAAAGCGATTAATAGTTGTACACGTTGGCAATGAAAATGGCTTTTTGGAGGGATGTGATTGGGTATTTGAATCATCATCTACTGGTGACTACCATGAGAGTATGGACGCTCTCCATTTCGAGGACTGGTTTAGAAAAGTAATAGAAAAACTGCAAAGCGGCGATGTCATAGTTATGGATAACGCTAGTTACCACTCCAGACGTTTAGAAAAAACCCCAACAATGTCTTGGCGGAAACAAAATATGCAGGAATGGCTAGAATCTAAACAGATCGCATACGTGCCCTCGGACACAAAGACCCACTTAATGGAAAAAATAAAGGCAGTTAAAGATAACTATCGAAGTTACGTCACCGACGAGATGGCAAAAGAAAAAAGCATCACAGTGGTAAGGTTACCTCCTTATCACTGTGAGCTTAACCCCATTGAACTTGTGTGGGCAGATGTGAAAGGGTACGTTGCACGAAAAAATACAACTTTCAAGTTAAAAGATGTTAAAAATTTACTTAAAGATGGTTTAACTCAAATCACGCCAGATAAATGGAAAAACTGTGTTCAGCATGTCCTTAAGGTTGAACAAAAAATGCGTGGCATGGATGATAGAATTGACCAAACTGCAGATCGCTTTATAATTAATGTTACAGATAGTTCATCAAGTGAAGATACGAGTGATGATTGCACCGAATAAAAATAAAGTTCTTATATAATATTAAAAATAAAGTTTTATCTTTTGCATAAGTACGTACTTATTCGGTGTCGTTATCACTCGAATCTTTATATGTGTTATAAATTAATGTTTTTTGTTGTTAAATGAATAAAGTACTTTATAACAATAGATGATTTTTCTTCTACAGCGATCTTTCACATAACTTTTTAATAATAGTTAATAAATATATATTATATCAATCATTATAAAAAAATCATTATAAATAAAGAAAGTACTACATATAAAATGTGCCTATATATTGAAGGTTTGTAACCCCTGGTTAAACGACCGAAAGGTCATTGTCCGTTTTTCTCAATCGATTTGGCACATACTATAGACATGTGACATTTTTGTGCGATAGCTATGCCTAGCGTGGTGATCTGTCGTTATCACCGCAAAAAAGTGCCACTTGCCAGGCCAACTGCTAATTTACACTTATATAATTCATTTAAGGAACTGATCACACCTATTTTAGCTTCTTGCCCCTAATAAGGTCCTGCCCTTATTTTGAGACAAAAGTGGACCTTGTTAAGCACTTAGATATGTCCTGAGAAAACCTAACAAAATCGTGATAAAAAAGCAATAATTTTGGTAACTTACCTCGTCAATCCACCTTTTGAAAGTATTTAACATTACTATTGCATAATTATTACATAACCACCGGGTTTTATTACTAAAACAACGCAAAATTTAATCAGAATATTTTATCGATTGAGTCACGACGACCGCCCCTGAAGTTATACCCAGAGCCACTAAAAAAATGGCCACCGCGAAAGCAGTGAACGCCGGTACACTTTTATAATTGGTTACTGGGGAGAGGCAGCGCGATATCCATTTTGGTTTAAGTATTAATTCCGATAAGTTTAAAGAGATGAACCTTATTTGTAACTGGCCCTTTTTAGGCGGACCCACCTTAGTAACAGAAATAAACCTATCAAGCTAACAGCATAGCAAAGTGGCGAAGCAATCAGCTTTGTAGCGGTTTCTAACGGTTGCCGTTGAGCAATCAGTTTCAAAATAGGAGGTTCAGATGCCTGGGTGATCAGTAATCGATTGCTGAAAACAGAATTTGAAAATTCGATACCGTTCTCGAGATAATCGTGGGACAGACGGACAGACAGACACACATCGTGAAATCAATAAGTGTCTTCGCAAGCTTCGCCACTTAATAATCATCCAGTCATTATTGCATGTCGTGATTTATTGTAGGTATCAATGTTGTATAATAAATTACACAGTTTCTTTTGCTTGGATTCCGGGGCACTCAGGTATCTTTGGCAATACCAAGGCCGATAGCTTTGCCAAAGCTTCGGTCTATGACGGAGATCTGGTTCCGTACAAAAACTTTTGTTGTGATTTAGCTCTCCTTCCTAAATCGCAGTTATTGAATTCTTGGACACACATTTGGCGTTCTTCAAGTCAGACTAAAGGTCGATATTACAGCACGATCCAGGTGGATATACCTGCTAAACCGTGATTTTCAAATCTGACGTTTGGTAAAGCTACCACTTCGACCCTTATTCGTATGAGACTGGGCCATGCATGCATTCCCTTGCATTTGGTAAGGCTTAACCTTTTGTCTAGCGATATATGTGAGTGTGGCAATGACTCTGGGGATTTTAATCATATATTCTTTGCCTGTCCTTGACATGACCGTTCCGCTTTTATTTCCTCGCTTTTGTCCATTAAAATTCCTTTTCCTACTTCAATTTCTGTCCTTTTATCTAAATATTGATGTATATAGAATTATAGCCAGTTTCATTTTTCATAACAATATAAAATTATAACAATTTATGTACTTACATACTACATTTACCTGATTTCTTTCCAATTTCCAATCCAATAAAATAAATCCAATTACACACTTCCTAACCTTTTTGCATGGCTGACGCACAAACCGTGCAGGCCAAGAAATGGAGAAAAGAAAGAAAGAAAGAACGAGCACAATTTGGCTTTGGTAACTAGTCATAGTCACTGTCAAACTCAAACAGTAGGTAATGTCAAAGCATGTCAATGTCAGTCATGTCAGTCAATTTGATTTTGACTACAGCGCAAGACCTAATGTTTTCAGTTTTGTTGTTGTATTGTTAATAATTAGAAGGGTTATTCAGTTTATTCCCCTGAGATTTATACTACCTTATTGCACTATCATTAAAGTATATATTTAACTTATGTATTTTACCTTAGGTTAGGCTGCAACTATAACCCAATTAGAATACCTACATTTTGTATGTTTCTGAGAAACTATATCAATTAAGAAATGATTGATATAAATAGCAAAATAAACTCCTTTTTTATTTTTAACTCTACCTTCGGTCCTAAAGAAGGAGAAGTATGTATAGATGTTCTTAACATTGATAGGCTTTTTCCAAAACATAAAACAACCAACTAGTGATCAACTTATTGTTTTAGGAATTAAAAAGGATATTATTTTTCCATCCAAACCAAGTGACCGCAGATGCGAGAAAAATACAGGTCGGTTTATGTGAAGCTGTGGTAAAATTTATGTCGTAAGTATAAGTTCTACATGAATAATTAATAACTTCTTAATTATGAAATAAAAATAATTTTAAAATGTTGAATTTATTTTCTGCAGAACCTTTTCCTCCGAACCTTGTGAAGCTCTGCAAACTCAGACAAAGAGATATATATTTTTCCAGCCTGAAAAAAATTATTGGATGGTGTTGGTAATACTAATTTTCACACTGCACAATATACATATATAAATTGTTTTTCTTATTTTATATTATTTTAGGTTGTGAGAATGCCATATCCAACTAAATCAATGTCATCAATTGGAGAGAAAAGAGGAGATATGGTAATAATACAGGAAAATTCATAATTAAGGTGATTGTAAAAATACATATCTTTACATTTCTAATTTGCTTTGTAGATCCAACCCATAATGATGCAAAATTTACTTGTGACTGCATACAAAATGTTCAGGATGTTTGTAGGCGTATTCTCTGATATTCCTGCAGAAGATATCTATACTAAATGTCAACAGTTTTTTACTCCTGTAAGTTGTTGACTGTGAACATTTTCATAATGTTTTATTCATTATTATAATACAAAATAAATTATAATTTTTAATTTCAGTACATACTATCAAGAAACATCACAAATGATGTAACAAATGTTATTCAAGGCATCAACTACCTACCACTGGAAAAGAATTCATTTTTCAAAGTGGTCTGCTTTATAGATCTTTTAGAAATAAATTACTCTGATTTTAAATGTATTGCATTTATTTACAATGAACAACTCATTTGGTTTGTAAATTTAATGTTTCATTTTATTAATGTTAAATATAACAAACTTTTTAAAAAATCAAAACAACAAACCAAGTTATTATCTGCATTCCACGCATGTTTCAGGAATGGACTTTCAACAGATGATATGCTGACCCTGTATCAGTATTTAGTACAAAGTTTGCTTCCAAAACAAGTGGAAAAAGAGATCCAAGGAGGTGCTGTAACAGCTGCACAAAGACATGGTCGTTTCATCAGTCCCCCTGATGGCATTCACACACTTGACGACATTCAGAAACTTGTTAAAGTATACTTGAAGTTAGAAGATGATACAGAAACTAAACAATATTATCTAATCATATACAGAACTCTGAGTGCAACTATGTGTTTAACTGTAGATGGTGAGTATAATACAATTTGATATATCTACTTAAATCTATTATCTCATGTTAAAAAGGACATAGAGATTTATATTTTAGTAAGCAGTACCAAAATGATTGGCTAAATTTTACACAATAAACAGAAAATGTACATACCATTTTTTTTAAATTAACATAAATAATTTAAAATTAAAAATTTTGTACAGCCGACTTCAATATAAGCGTCTTCAATATAGGTTATTTAAGAATAACTCAATAACCATTGGTCTGACCTTAATCAAATTCATATGGGACCACACGAGCACTATCAGCTTTCATATAAAAAAAGAAAATCGGTTCGCCCAGTACAAAGTTATGAGGTAACACACATAAAAAAAAAACACACGAATTGTGTACCGTCTCCTTTTTGGAAGTCGGCAGAATATGTAAATTTAAAAAAATTGTTAAATCCTGGCTCATTGATCAATGATATCATTAGCATGGAGCATATACTACATTTAGTATTTACACATATAGACAATGATCGAATACAATGTCATGGATGAAATACCACAGAACACCAGTGTAAATAGCAGCTTAATGCTGCTGTATTTCATATGATAAGTGTAGACAATAGCAGACGCTATTCACTGGAAATGAAGTGTTTCATCTTAGTTCTCAGAGGTGACAACACTTTTATTGTGCAGGATCCAATTATAACACAAAGTACATTGCATAATGCATCATATATTTGTTCCTTATAATAGTTAATTGTCTTATATTTATATCAACATTATACCTAATTAAGAATATTTTCAGCTAAGAAGACATTGGAATTAGAAACATTTAGGTCTCTTGATGCTTTTATTGGTCCTCAGTTATACAATATTGCATCAACTGTAAGTGAACAATGTACAGTACACGCCTTGCAAAATGCACAACTGGCCAACACAGAAAATAAGTTTATATATTTCAATAGGTTAAATTTGGCTTTTAAAACATCAGTAAGTAATATTTTTATTTGTTGCTTTGCATTAACTATCTTTGAAACATCATAATAAATTATTATATATTATTTATTCAATTTTTACCTTATAACTGAAAAAATATATGCTCCAATGTGAAATCAGTTATTAATCAGAAAATTTAAAAAATTTTAGGCACCAATAAATACTTTAACTCCATCAGCAGCTATTAAACCTGAGGTTTTGAGCATAATTGCAGAATTACATTCAGATAGAAAAAGGTAAAAAAAATATTACAAAATAAAGACTATTTTTCAAAATAGTGAATATAACTTGCAAATTATTTACAGCCTAGGCAATTATGGTGAAATCATTATTAAAACCTTAGATGAATATTGGATTACTGGAAAATCATCAAATGAAAGAGAATTCTATGTAGTTATACAAAAGAAAAATGCTAATATAATTGAAGTAGCAGGTATTACACACCATAAGCTATTATTTCAGCATTTGTACATTTTGTAAATGTAATTAATTTTAAAATACCTTTGTCTTTTCAATTACAGAAGAAGTGAAACAAATATGTGAAGCACAAATGAAAGGCATTTTCTTTTATCCCATATGAAGATGTTGTAAACTAGAAGATACATAAATAATAACAAATTGAAATATATTAAGTAATTTATTTGTTATATTATTACATTAGAATTATCTACAAAATTATCTCTGTGTATTATTGTCATCTTATGCTAATCTATGGATGTTTTGTGTTCTTTATTTTTAAACTTTTTGTATGATTTTATTATGAGATCTCTATTTTCATAACCCCATGCAAGTAACACAAAGCATAAACAGATTCCTCCAATTGCTATGTGTGTAAACATTGCATTTGGCATAATTCTATATTCTGAGATTTTACAAATAATACCAGCTATGAATAAACTCAATAAGAATGTTTTTCCTACATAGAGACCCCTTAAAGGTTTAAAATTAGTATTTTTATATTTATTGTTTATAAAATGAATACTATGTACAATTCTAGCAAACATATTGATACAATTAGATATGATAAAACCTACAGGTCCAAAGAAAAAAGTTAACACATACGATAACACAAGAAAACTTATGGAAAAAATTACCATTAAATAATTATAGCTATTAAGTTGTGCACTTGTCATTGTTGCAAAACAGTAACATTCTGTAATACCATTAACAGCTAACAGTATTATAGCTAAACAGTGACTTCTAAGTAATTGAACTGATAATCCACTCTCAACGAAAGCTTCCCCACCATATAATGATAACAATGTTTTCGAATAACTCTGTCCAAATACAAAAACAACTAATCCAATTGAACTAACTACCTTACACACATGAGATAGGACAACACATGATTCCTGTATTTTATTTTGATCTTGTTTATGAACAGGCAACTCACGTTTCACCATTTGAGTAAAATAGAAATAGCTACTGTCTTCTATAGGTCTGAACACAAATCTTGCTGCTAGACTACCAAGATTGTTTACAACATCATAAGTTGCTTGTTCCTTAAATGACATTACTGGACTCATTGACATTACATATTTCTCTCCTTCTGTCAACAATTGCTTCACAACACCTTGTTTAGCAAAGCTAACTGTTAAGGTACTTAATTTTTTGTTAAATAATAAATTAATGGAACCCGAGTATTTTGGCATGAAATCTTTTAATGATGTAAATGTAAAATCATCCATATTATCAAATAATCTTAGCATAACTGATTCTGGAATTAATTTACTTTTCAGAACCCCTTTGGTATATAGAGGTTTACTTTTTAAATACCAATAAAAGAAGCCATAGTAACTTAAAACTATAGCTGAAATACTTCCAACTTGTGCTATTGAAAAGGCAATAAGAGCTAAAGATCTATCATATTTGATAATACACACAAACAATAATGTTCTTACAAAAATATGAATGGAATCAAAAGCTACTTTAAGTTTGACAAAACAAAAGAGTTGTGCTACAAGGGCAACATTAGCTGAACATAGCTCTAAAACACAAGAAAATGCCACTGACCAGCAGCCAAATGCATACTGAGATGCATATTCTGGATGGCCTAAAGGCAATATATCTATCCAAATGAACACAAAAATTAAAGACAAAATACAGCTTATAGGTACTGATAACCAAATCTGATTTATAATATGACTCCAATTAAATTCATCTTTCTGTCCTAAACAGGCCCTGTAAAAAGGTTCTCTACTCAGGAATAATATGGTACTTTCTAAAAGCAGTAACCTCACATTCATTATTCCCAGTACTTCATGTCCTACATTCCTTATCACCCAAGCATTTGTTATAAAAGTGATACACCGAAATAATATTTGAAGTAATATGTTAAAAGATGCATTCTCTAGACTACTCATCAACAAATTTCGTCCCATCTTGTCTCACTTTGTTTCAATATTAAACTGCAATTGCATTTCCTTCAGCTGCAGCAGGTGTTATGGATCGTTTAACTACATATATCTTTTTATTTGATATACATATAGCGTACCAATGATCATCATATGTTATTGATATTTTCTTGAATTTTTCATTTGGACCAAATGCCAATGGGTCAACACTGTAAACAGAAAATTATGACTGGCCTTATGGAATGAGATCATACTTCCAACCTAAAATACGTATCACTTACGTGTTTGACAAACTGATAAGATCAATTATTATTGTTGCAATACGTTCATCATTTTCCAGTTCACCAGCAGATTCAAGAACTGCACCGTCCTCTGTCAATATTAAATATCCGGTTTGGTCTGGAATTTTTTCCATTCTGAAATATTCACATATGAAATAGAATAAATCAATAAACAGAACTTTAAATATCCATAGAAAATATTTTTTCAAACAAAGAGTACTATCACAAAAATATTGATAAGTCAACTAGAGTTACTAACTCGAGTTAACTCGAGTTGGATTTCCCTAACTCGAGTTTGGGCTGCTGTACATGAACGGATCAAGTGAGCCAGCAAAAGAGTAAGAGCGGAGCGCGATTAGTTCGTTGTGTGCGCGCATTGTGTTCAAAGAGTACTTAGTTACAACCAAAACAATTTGTTATTTAGAATTTTATAATAGCTAAGTTATGTTATTTAATTTCTTTTATAATTTTGATTAATTATGATCAATATAGTTATGTACGTCACAAACCTATTATTATTTTAAACCTATTGTTTTACCCGAAAATGGTATTAAGTTGTAAGATACATCATATTTTGAATTAACGCCAAATGTAGAACTAAACTTGTAATAAATATTTAGAATTTGAATTTATTTAAAAATATTTTGACTGTAATGTGATAAATAAACTATTAATTGCTCATGTACCTACATCTTAAAGTTAGACTAATATTGTTAGGTAAAGACTGCTATACATACTAAATATACCTTTTTAGTTCAATCCTACAATATAAGTTTGGTAATTATAGTTGTCCCAACCCACCAAAGACCTAAACAGAAAAACAAATTTATAAAAAAGTAATGTGCAACAAATCATTTACTTTGTTTCGTACTGCTAACTCGAGTTTAAACTCAAGTTGCGTCAATTTCAACTCGAGTCGCGATTTTTCCGAGTTGGCACATCTCTACACAATACCCTAAACAGAAAAACAAATTTATAAAAAAGTAATGTGCAACAAATCATTTACTTTGTTTCGTACTGCTAACTCGAGTTTAAACTCAAGTTGCGTCAATTTCAACTCGAGTCGCGATTTTTCCGAGTTGGCACATCTCTACACAATACTCAACTCCTAGCGGAGAGTAGCCAGTAGGGATGCCCGATCTGAATCGATTTTCTGGAAGATCGATTCACGGCCATACGATCTGCCGATTTTTGAATCGATTCAAAGGAATGCGATCTTCACCCAGATCGATTCGTATGGCTATGAGATCGTATGAAAAAAAATCGTATCAACTAAAACCTAAAAATCAACTTTTCGTACTTATAGGAAGGTGACGAGACAAGTGACAAGGCTATGCCAAAGAGAATATAGTCACTACGTTTAGGCGTAGATAGATAGATGATAGATTGCGACGATTGACGATGAGGATTAAGATACAAAGTCTATGCGTTTAGGCTATGCCTTTGTAAATTTGACACTATGTAAGGCTAATGTCTTTTAGCTCATAGAGCCAGTTTATGTTTTTAATGGAATGAACACATTGAATCATAGATATAAGAAAAATAGGGAATATGGCATGTGGTCACGTGACCTGAAGTCAAGTCTTTCTCAAATATGGCGACGACTCCATCCACAAGAAATAGCATTGTTTTTGTCGATATTTTCAGTATCGATGCTATATAAATTATGACGTACCATCCATCTCATAGGTATATATTAAATAAACAAATATTAGATCACTACACTATTGAATTGGGTTAATCCTGTAATAATAGTTGTATTAAGATGATAAATAAATAAATCTTACGTTCAACTCAGAATAGAAAAGTTTTGAAACTGTAATTGCTTTAAGATATGGTGAAGCAACAGTCAAAAGTGAGCGAAGAGACCAAGGAAAGAGCACTTGATTGGAGCTTTAACTCCTTTCTTTTCAATAGACGTATACGACGTGCACCAGAATGTTATACTGAGTTCGTGCAACGAGCTAACGTTTTTTCGTAACGACGGCAATCTGCACATAAGTACTACATACGTGCGTCCCTGGGCCGACGCATGCATTTTTTTTCTCCTCTGCAGAGATTAACGAAACCACCACTATAGGCAATGTATTAGGCTTCGTATGATTTTTTTGTCCAGCCCATGCTGTCCCACTACTAGGCAGAAGTCTCCCCTAAGTTTTTTTCAGTGGTTTTGTCGTGCACCATATCGAACCAGTCCCAACGGTATGCGTCCAGGTTGCGTGAATTATATCATATATATAGACTTTATAGCGGCTGGGAAGTTAGTTGCGAGCACAAGTCCTGTACCTTCACGCTTCGCTTTACGTACTGTGATCTGAGACACCATCAAGTTTTCTTTTATCTATATCTGCACGGACTAGCGCTCGCTCTTAACTTCTAAGCCGCCATAAAGATTTGACAACACCTTTCTTTCGTGGTAATGGTCGGTTACCAGTTCAAGTCACCACGAACGTGCAGTGGACTGACCTTTATCTTGATTTATTTAAAGTTTGTGTAGCATGTGTTCTTTCATACATAGTTACTAGCCGTCATCTCTCTTTTTTTTTATAATAAAGATTATTTATTTATTTATCTCAGTAATCTAATCGAGTTGAGCAGGCCCTTTCTAACCATACCACCGATCACACAATCCATTAATCATTTAACTATCCTAACGTATTCCTCAATCTTCAACATCCCATGTTCATACCATACGACAACCAATTTCCATGCAACATATCGATCAATAGGGGTGGCTGCGCCACTTCAGACTTCCACTTCCATACTCATTTCTCATTATATTCCATTTGTGTAACACCACAAAATATCAATTTTATAGTGTTTACAACCTGCAAGTTGTAATGACTTCCACCAGTAACGTAATTAGTGATGGATACTGGAGGTAAACGAGAGAGTAAGGATTAAAAAAAATAACAATAATGTATACTGATTAAAATCATTTATTCGTGACGAAATAATATTATTTAGTCAGAAAATTTATTTTAGGCATGAACCAAATCACCCTTAAGCCGAACTACATCCAGCGTTCTATTTATACATTCTTTTTCAAAATGCAAGGAGCATATTCTTCTTACTACTGCAGGTTTTATGTTTTCCTGGCCTATATTTTCAATCCACAATTTTTGAAGGCCTTCATTTTTTGGCAACCTAAAATAAATATTATGCATCCTTAAGTACCAACAAGGAGATTGTAAAATATAGGGAGTGCGCACTTCATACTAGAGAAACGGTCCTAAATCAGTGACCTTGAAATGAATGAAAGGCACCGAGTTAGGTGTTGCATTTCTTTCTAATAGAGTGTCCATGATACAATATTTTGAGAATATTATTAGTGTATACAGTATCACGGAAAATGAAATGCGTATTTTTTTTCGATATAGAAAGTGCTGAATAATGTTATAATTAAACTCCGTTTAATATTTTGATTAAATTATTGCTTCGCTACAGTATCAAACCTTACGGTAACTAGTGGCGGCGTAGCGTTGGTTGACACCCAGGGCGGTTTTCTATCAAGCACCCCCCAAAATAAAACAAAAAATGCTATACATGCTAACGGGACTTATTCTAATATATTATCAAAGTTTACTTTCTTGTCATTTTCGATAGATAAAATGAAAAGATTGGTTAGTCCCGCTTGGCTCATTGTAGACTTTAAGTTAGATTTTATTAACTTGAATTTTGATATGCTTTCTTCACATGAAACTTAATAGTAAAAAAAAATTAGACACAGCGTTAGATTCGGAACAGATTCAGAATAGGCCAATTTTACGAGAAAAGCTCCAATGAGTTACATTGAACTGCTTCTTGGGAAGAAATGCTGGTAGCTTTCAAGTCGTGAAGTCTCCAAAATTATATATCCTGCAGAAAAATCATCGAAGATTTTTGTCAGATTTTGAATTATTTGAAGATCATCTGGTGACGTTAGCAGAGTATAAGGCTGAACAACACTAAATGTCACGAGAATATCATCCATTGCTCAGTAGCGATAGTCTAGTTCCTCGTAAACTCTGTCAAGACATTCTAACATAGCTCTCTGCAGCTCCTCTGGCAATGTTAGTCCAGCATATCGGGTCATTTCTCCTGGTAAACGTTTTCGAAATCTCCTCATTTCTCTTCTTCTTTTAATCGAAATTTCCACATTCTCACATTTTTTGTTACGTAGGGAATAGCTTTTTCCACTAGTTGAATACGTTGGCTTTGAAGAAAAATTTTCGGGCTTTGATTTTTATCTCCTACTTTTCCAGTGATAATCTAGATTATTATTATATTATTTAGTATTTGCTTTTGTGTATGACTAACTTCTATTAGGATTTTACACCAAAAGGAAAGATAGAATAAAAAATTGAATTCACACAAAGCTGGTAAGAGTGTAGATACTGCTTCTTTTGTATCGACGTTTTCTCTGTTGGTGCTGGGATCATATTATGGAGTGTAGAGTAGAAGGAGAACCATCTTATAAGGTGCAAAAGTTGAAAAAGTGTCCCACTATATACTGAAAATAGAGGTTCCAAAACCTACCACAATAGCGCTGGCGTCTGAAAAACTACGATATGAATATAGCTGTTGTAGACGGAGTGAAGTCAACTAAATTCAAATACTTAAAAATTTCATGACTAGAGTAGTTAGTAAAATGCCAGTATACAAAACCTCAACTATTTACGTAGTACAAAACCAAGCGGATTGGTCGGTCCTTGTTTATTTCATCATCTTATTCTAATTAATTTATCCTATGCTACTGCAGCGCCACCCTTATTGGACGCGTTTTTAGGGACACTTTTCATATACAGAGATGGTCCTCCTTCTACTCTACACTCCATAGATCATATATATCTTCGAGTGTTTATACTAGTTTTATTTTTATTTTTCTGCAGTGGTTTAACAACGTCATGATGAGCAATTCATTTTGTCTCTGAGAGTCTTTTGACGGATACGCCTACACTTTTTATTAAAGTTTCCCATTGACGTGTGAATGATGAAAAGAACCTGTAAACTCTTTCTACTGTTCCGAAAAAAAGTTAAACTTTAATTAACGCTCCCTAAGTGTGCAGTGCACTTCACATAAATTTAGCGAATGATTAGCACAAGGCGTTTTCTACGTGGTAAAGCCATGCTGTAGCTATATGAGTAGTACAACTGTAGCACAAATGGGTCGGCTCGACCAGGGAAGGACCACGCACTCACAGAATACCAGCGTAAAATAGCAGCTCAACACTGATGTATTTCGTATGGTGAGTGTAGAGAACCGGAGACCCTTTTTACTGGAAAAGAGGCATTCCATCTTAGTCCTCACGGGTGATTACGCATCTACATTTTGATTCGCAAACGGGGATAGATGTAGATGTCTATGGGCCACAGCAACCACTTACCATCCGGTGGACTGTGTGCTCGTTTGTCACCCTATTCTATATTTAAAAAAAAACAATATATTCATTCATTTGACAATGTCAAATTTTATAATAGTGTTGTCATCTATAGCGTAAAATGCGTCTCCTAGTTTTTAGGGAAAGAACATTCGTGTAACAGAAACAGAAACTTTTTTATTCAATATAGATTATAAATTCAAATTCAAATTTATTTATTGCCAGAATGTAGTACATAATATTATGATGTTGTTATTTATTAACTTGACCTTACATTCTACCAAGATAATGGCGTGCAATATCTACAATATACAAAAATATTATTATTAGAATTTAACGAGGTAAAGTATTTAAGAAAATAATTATGTAGTTACTTAAAAATATTTTAGCGTCAAGTATTTAAATTACAATAAAAATATGTCAAAAATGGAATTAATTAGGTAATTGATTATATATAAATGTATAGTATCTAAAAAAATGTCAAAAAATATAATTAAATAAAATTAATAAGTTTTTGTACATTTCACCATTATTTTACATTTCTTTATAATTCATATATTCGTCTAACCTATAAAAACATTTTGTTGCCAGCCATTCTGTGAGTTTCCTTTTAAAAATTACGAAAGGGAGGCCTTTAAAAGTGTTAGGCAGTTTATTGTAAACTCTAATAGCATTTATAAATACATTTCTTTTATATATATATCAAGCTTGCATAGAGGCAGATACTTATTGAATAGTAATAGTAATACTTATTGAAAGTCACTCTTTTGTTTAATTACCACTGGTTCGAAAAAAACCTCTGTGCTGCGAAGAACCAGCAAGAAACCCAGCGGAACTTTTTTTTTTAAATAACGGCTTACAATCATGTATGTTCTATAAATTAACAACACAACAAATTAGAAATAGCTTGGTAGTGATCACCTCATTCCCAGGGGTTATTATCATCCATAAATTCTTTACTACTATAATAATCCTTTTTATGCAAACTTAGTTTATTAAAGTTTTTGAACTTTGAGCAGGTCAAATTTTGTATATTTTCTGGAATTTTGTGGTAAAAGCATATACATCTCGCCAAGAATGAATTACTCACTCGACGGAGTCGAGTAACTGGTACTACTTGCTTGTGTTTGTTCTTAGTATTTACAGAATGAATATCACTTATTTTTGTAAAACTACTTTTATTTCATAAATGTATTGAGAGGCCAAAGTAAATATATTAATTTCCGTAAATTTTTATCGCAGCGACTCTTTAGTCTTTAAATCATAAATTGCTCTAATGGCTCTCTTCTGTAAAACAAATATAATTTTTGTGTCAGCTGCGTGTCCCAATAGCAAAATACCATACGATATTATACTATGAAAATAGCTAAAATAAACTAGTCTAGCTGTTTCAACACTGGTAAGACTTCTAAACTTTTTCACAGCATATGCTGCAGAGCTAAGTATGCTTGCTAATTTTGATATATGGGGGCTGCATTGAAGCTTGGCATCTAATGTGATTCCAAGAAAAATGGTGGCATCTACAAGACTCAGTTTCTCTCCATTTAAAATTACATTAGAATTTAATTGTTTGACATTTGGAATCATAAATTTCATACATTAAAGTGTTTTAGTAGTTTTCTTCGTGTTATTTAATAATAAGCTTAATTTTTTTTATAGGATAAGGGTAACAAACGAGCACACAGTCCACCTGATGGTAAGTGGTTGCTGCGGCCCATAGACATCTACATCTATCCTCGTTTGCGAATCAAAATGCAGATGCGTTGTCACCCGTGAGGACTAAGATGGAATGCCTCATTTCCAGTAAAATGGGCCTCCGGCCACCTGCACTCACCAAGCGAAACGCAGAGGTAAACCTCTACTTCACGCTGGTATTCTGTAAGGTCGTGGTACTACCCCGGTTCGAGCCGGCCCATCCGTGCGACAGCAAAAGCTGCCGCGTGGCTCTACCACTGTTAAAATGGTAAATTCCATATTGTATGGTATATTCCATATTGTATTTTAATATATAATTAAAATACAATATGGAATATACCAACTATGATTAGCGATAAAAAATGTAAGATTATCGTTCTAGCATACGTCTAAAATATTACTTTAAGTCAATAACTGTCTAAACGTTGGTAATGTTTTTATCTTGTGTAAACACTTATCAATGTTAGAAGGGGATAAAATACAAAACTCGGTGCCTCTCTTTCTAAGAAAAATGAGGAACGTTTTCAATGTTTCAAGCGCTCACTCCCTATATAATATAACCTCCTTGAGTACCAATCAAAAATAATCTTAACATCATCAAATCTTGTAATGAAAAAAAATTATAGAAAATTTACGATTTATACTATTTTCAAGTTCTTTTCTTAAACGAAAGGCTCCCAATCGATCGTTTAATTAAATATATAGTTTACGTATCTAAAACGTTATTTGATCATGACCACGGCTGGTAATCTTTGAACAAAAATCTTTGACCGTATGAAATGCAGTGAGCAATCCAGAACATGACGTTTCCCTCGTCCCTCGCACCTCTTGCCCCTTCCCGCTGCCGCCATTTTGTCATGTCATGTTATTGTCGCTGTCAAGTTAGAAGTTTTCTTGGAAATTTTTATTTTGTTTTTCTATGAAGTATGAACTAACTATAAATTATAAATAAAGTTTTATTGGCATTTTACTGCTATTTTACGAAAGGGTATTTACTGTTTAATAGGTTATATATTTCGACGGGACGTTTTCTTTATAGCTTTAGTGTATTTTGTATATAATTGCATGCCGAGCGCAAAGCGCGTGGGTATGTTCTACTAACGCCTAAAAATCAAAATTCCACCGTTTTGTCGCATGAAATTGTATCCAGCAATCATATTATACATATAAATGAGATAAAAAGCACATTGTTAGAAAGATAAATGATTGTTGAACTTATTAATATTTTTTTAAATCGATTAATTGCTATTTTAAAATAAAAAAAGGGGTTTTAGTGGCTTATGGTGTGGATTTATCATGTCCCCAAGACTTATAAACACTATAACTTTTGTAAATATCAATTGTTTAACTCAATCTATTTATTAATCTCTTCATCTATCATGTGGGAAGCCACTGAATGTAAATGGCAGTGTAATTTTGTTTTGTTTAGATATAATTAATTTTTTTCGGCTCGAAAATGGCAAAATTTTCGTTGATTTGGTAGTCTCGTATGGAATTATTTCTGTAAATGGTAAATGGGGAGCTGCAGCCACAGAGTAGTTTACTCACTAACTCAGTTGGCCATCGCCATAGATTACTGTATATATTAGTTCGCCGCATTAGCTTGCTACATTTATATTTATCTATGGTTCGCCGTCAGTCGCCGTCGTGAGTGGACATTATTTCGGTTGTTTGCAGCTGCTCAAAAAGATCGCTGTACAAATACACAATATTCGAATAACCAAATTTCTTAAATACTTGATTATAATAATAATAACAGATTTTTTATTACAATATTTTAAAAGCACAGAATAAATAATAGTAGTACGTACTAAAGGTAAGTAGTATCAATTTTTTTGTCATGGGTGAAATTTTCATGGTTTTCGAGGGTGTTGAAACCGATAGGGTTATCGAAATGTAAATCTAAGATGGCGGCCGCAATATGTATCAATTTTTTCAATATGGGTGTCATTTTCATGGTTTTCGAGGGTGCTGAAGCCAATAGTGTTGTCGAAATGTAAATCCAAGGTGGCGGCTGCAATAGGTATAATTTTTTTCATCATGGGTGTCTTTTTCATGGTTTTCGAGAATGTTGAAGCCGACAGTGCTGTCGAAATGTAAATCCAAGATGGCGGCTGAAGTAGGTACCAATTTTTTCATCATGGGTGTAATTTTCATGGTTTTCGAGGGTGTCGAAGATGATAGTGCTGTCGAAATGTAAATCCAAGATGGCGGCTGCAATAGATATAAATTTTTTCATCTTGGGTGTAATTTTCATGGTTTTCGAGGGTGTTAAAGCCGATAGTGCTGTCGAAATGTAAATCTAAGGTGGCGGCTGCAAGGTATATCAATTTTTTCGTCATGGGTGTCATTTTCATGGGTTTCGAGGGTGTTGAAGCCGACAGTGCTGTCGAAATATAAATCCAAGATGGCGGCTGAAGTAGGTACCAATTTTTTCATCATGGGTGTCATTTCCATGGTTTGCAAGGGTCTTGAAGCCGATAGTGCTGTTGAAATGTTAATCCAAGATGGCGGCTGCAATATATATCAATTTTTTTATCATGGGTGTCATTTTCATGGGCTTCGAGGGTGTTGAAGCCGATAGTGCTGTCGAAATGTAAATTCAAGATGGCGGCTGAAGTAGGTACCAAATTTTTTCATCATGGATATCATTTTTATGGTTTTCGAGGGTGTTGCAGCCGATAGTGCTGTCGAAATGTAAATCCAACATGGCGGCTGCAATAGATATCAAGTTTTTCATCATGGGTGTCAGTTTCATAGTTTTCGAGGGTGCTGAAGCCGATAGTGCTGTCAAAATGTAAATCCAAGGTGGCGGCTGCAATAGGTATAAATTTTTTCATCATGGGTGTCATTTTCATGGTTTTCGAGGGTGTTTAAACCGATAGTGCTGTCAAAATGTAAATCCAAGATGGCGGCTGAAGTAGGTACCAATTTTTTCATCATGGGTGTCATTTTCATAGTTTTCAAGGGTGTTGAAGCCGATAGTGCTGTAGAAATGTAAAGCCAAGATGGCGGCTGCAATAGGTATAAATTTTTTCATCATGGGTGTCATTTTCATGGGTTTCGAGGGTGTTGAAGCCGATAGTGCTGTCGAAATGTATTTAAACTACTTTAAAAAAATCCGTTTAATCATGCTATACGTTATTTTTAATGGGAAGGCATGCTCAATTGGATTTACCAATATTTTATTTTTAGTTTTAAAATGTATTTTTAAGTGTTTCATTCCCAATTGTGCAAGTAACAGAAAAGAGTCTGACGAAGGCCAAAGAAACAAGTGGTTGGACTTAATAAACTGTGACAAACTTAAAAGTATGCTGCATTCTAGTAACCTTTTCAAGAAACTTGCTTAGTAACAAAATTTTTGAATAAAGGGTTTCATACTGCTAAATCTGACATTAATAAGGCTAAAAAAGGTTGGATAAACTCAACACTATTCGTTGGAGTAAGTTGAGTTAGGTTTATCATCAAAGATGACAAAGGTATGTACATTTAATTATTCCTTAAACATAACTGCTCAGTATATTCAGTATTCATATAAAATTTAAAAAATTGTAATAAAGATGTACGGGAGTATTATACATTGAATAAAACTACTTAATTCCTGGCATTTCAAGTGATCTCTTTGATAACAACTTAGTAATAATAATAAACTGGTTACCAACTTGTCTGCCAAGTGTTACAACTATGGAAAATGTACACTTTATACGATAACCTATAAAGGCCTATGTTTACCTATAGCTTTATGATAGTCTGCAATGAATTAATGATGAATGAAACATAATAATAAATTCTTTTAATAATAATTTATTAAAAATTTAAGTTAATGGCTGAAGTATTTTTATAGAATTCTATTATTTTAAATAATTAATTGTCAACATTATTTTAACCACAATAGCACACCACTAGTGTTAATAATTACAAAATCAAGGTTGTCTGAATGACAATGACAAACAATCTTTTATGGTTTTATTTCAGATGATACAGTTCAAATAAACTTAGTGTGATATTTGATCAGCCATCATAAAGATATGAGGAATAATTTTGCTGTCAAAACACATAATAACTGATGGAAACGTATCAAAATGGCAAGATGACGTGTACTAAACAGACTGCAAGCATACTCAATTGAGCTTGTTACATAAACTAAATGATGAACATGTGATGCCCAATGAAGTAAGAAAATTAAGGTAATAATCATGTAAAATTTAAATTGCAAAACAATTGCCATTCTAAAACTTTAGTTCAGATAATATTTTTATTAGGATTAGTAATATGTTTATATTTTTGAGCAAATCTGATCTCTGTCTACACCACTGAAATGAATGAATTAATGTTAATTCCAATTTTAAGTGCTAATTGCATGTCTTAAGCGAAAGCGCAAGATATGTTCTACTATGGCCTAAAAATAAAGATTCCAACGTTTTATCGAATGAAATTGTATCTAGCAATCATATTATACATATAAATGATATAAAAAGCACATTGTTAGAAAGATAAATGATTGTTGAACTTTAATATTTTTTTAAATCGATTAATTGCTATTTTTAAATAAAAAAAGGGGTTTTAGTGGCTTATGGTGTGGATTTATTAAGTCCGCGAGGCTTGTAAACAATGTAAGTGGCGGTGTAATTTTGTTTTGTTTAGCCATAATTAATTTTTATCGGCTCCAAAATGGTGAAATTTTCGTTGATTTGGTAGCCTTGTATGTAAATTACTTTTCTAAATAGGCGGAAGCCGAACTCCGAGCTACAGCCACAGAGTACTTTACTCACTCACTCAGTTCGGCATCAGTCGCCGTCGTGAGTGGACATTGTTTCGGTTGTTTGTTTGCAGCGGCTCAAAAAGATCACTGTACAAATAAACAATATTCGTATAACCAAATTTTTTAAAAACTATTGGTAAATCCAATTGAGCATGCCTTCACATTAAAAAAATATGTATAGCATGATTATAAGGATTTTTTTTAAAGTAGTTTAAATACACACATGTTTTCACTAATAACCTTATTATACTTTAAATTTTCCGATAATTTTATGTCAAATTTCAATTTGAAACAGTTTGGAAAATCCAAAGTGCACGACTCATAATGCTCATATGATCATCATATCATCATTCATGTCACTCCAAAGAGTCCAAGACGTATTCAAGTATAAATATTACATCCTACTTACTTTTAGTACGTACTCCTATTATTTATTCTGTGCTTTTAAAATATTGTAATAAAAATCTCTGATTATTGTAATAATCAAGTATGTATGAAATTTGTTTTTCGAATATTTTGTATTTATTTGTACAGTGATCTTTTTGAGCCGCTGCCAACAACCGATACAGTATCCACTCACAACGGTGGTTGACGCCGAACTAAGCGAGGAGGCACAAGCAGTCTCTATTTATTGAATTAATTCTAACACAAGGCTACCAAATCAACGAAAATTTCGCCATTTTGGAGCCGAAAAAAATTAATTATAGCTAAACAAAACAAAATTACACTTCCATTTACATTCAGTGGCTTCCCACATGATAGATGAAGATATTAAAAAATAGATTGGGTTAAACAATTGATATTTTCAAAAGTTAGTGTTTACAAGCCTTGCGGACTTGATAAATCCACACCATAAGCCACTAAAACCCCTTTTTTAATGTGAAAATAGTAATTAATCGATTTAAAAATATATTAATAAGTTCAACAATAAGTAATATATATAATAAATAAGGCGCTAGTAGAACATACCTATGTGCTTTGCATTCGGCATGAAATACTTGATTATAATAATAATAAGAGATTTTTTTTATTACAATATTTTAAAAGTACAGAATAAATGATAGTAGTACATACTAAAAGTAAGTAGTATAAATTTTTTTGTCATGGGTGACATTTTCATGGTTTTCGAGGGTGTTGAAACCAATAGTGCTGTCGAAATGTACATCCAAGATGGCGGCTGAATTAGGTACCAATTTTTTCATCATGAGTGTCATTTTCATGGTTTTCGAGAGTGTTGAAGCCGATAGTGCTGTCGAAATGTAAATCCAAGATGGCGGCTGCAATAGGTATCAATTTTTTCATCATGAGTGTCATTTTCATGGTTTTCGAGAGAGTTGAAGCCGATAGGATTGTCGAAATGTAAATCCAAGGTAGCGGCTGTAATAGGTATCAATTTTTTCATCATGGGTGTCATTTTCATGAGTTTCGAGGGTGTTGAAGCCGATAGTGCTGTCGAAATGTAAATCCAAGATGGCGGCTGAAGTAGATATCAATTTTTTCATCATGGGTGTCATTTTCATGGTTTTCGAGGGTGTTGAAGCCGATGGTGCTGTCGAAATGTAAATCCAAGGTGGCGGCTGCAATAGGTATCAATTTTTTCATCATGGGTGTCATTTTCATGGGTTTCGAGGGTGTTGAAGCCGATAGTGCTGTCGAAATGTATTTAAACTACTTTAAAAAAATCCGTATAATCATGTTATACGTAATTTTTTTAAGGCGCTTAAGGCATGCCGAATTGGATTTACCAATTTTTCTATCGTGTTCAAGGAATAAAAATATTTTAAAGATGTAGTCTACCAATAAGCACCTTGCCCAACTCATTATTTCATACCCTTCTGAGAAATGAGACAGAGTCTGTGCCCAGCAGTAGAACATGAATGTAGATTCGAATAGATAATTGGCTACTTTACAAATACTTTTATCCTCCCAACCTTCTATCAAAAATTGCTACAGTATACTTAATTATCTTAGGTATGAATGATAATTATGTTCAAGAATTATTGGAAATTTGTGTATAATTGTGAAAGCTTCTTAGATTTATGTGAAAGTAACTTTGTCTGATTACAATGGCCTGTTCTTGTCTTGACATTTTCTATGCAAACATTTATAAACGACAACAATTACAATTAGCGTACATATTCAAACTTGTAATATATATATATTTAAATATTCCTTTTTCCAGCTCAATACACTGGATATTGAATGTATTGAAGAGAACCTTTCCACTGAAAATATTCAAGTGCAAGCAGCAAGAGAGCAATTAAATGTTTACTCTATAGCACATACCACAGATGGGATTCTGAAAGGCACGGACATCACTAGAATCGAAAAGCGTACATTGCCACCAATGAAAAAAAAAGCCTTAAACTATTATAAAAAAGGTTAAAGAAATAAATCATATAATAAATAATATATACAATGCATTTTATTTCTACGAATCCTCCTTCTTAATAATAAAATAATAATAAAAATAGTAATTAAAATTATATATATAAAAATATTATATAGGTGTATATATATATATATATATATATATATATATATATATATATATATATATATATATATATATATATATATATATATATATATATATATACAGGTTGGCCAAAAAGTCGTGGATCAAAAGCAACTAGGGGTTAGATGAGGTCATCAGCTGCAAAAAATTGTTCTACGGGGGGTCCTTAAGGTCAACCCCTGCAGAGTTATAATTTATTTTGTGTTTTTATGAGAAAATTGACTTTTTTTACTAATTCTTACTAAAATTCGAAAAAATGTACACCTGTATCTTTTTTATAATTTTCAATAGATTGGTACAGATGAGTCCTTGCGTTAGACATACTATTTATGGTTGTTTATCGGGTGTGTTAAAGAAAATATTAAGTTTTATGAATTCTTTTTTCTCAAATCATAACTTTTTATTTACTTCGGAACACACTGTGGAAAAAAAATACTCTACCGAAAAGTGACCCTGTATTACAAGTTTTGGCGCATTTAATAGGGATTCTGAAAAGGTACGAGTATTACACATGGCCATGAGTGGCTCTAATATCTTTCTAGGACGAAAAAATAAAACAACTATTGTGAAATAATTGTTTTAATAAAAGAAAACATTTTACAATAAATGCTCAAAATTCCTACCTCTGACCATAATACATAATCTGCACCGTCTAATAAAATTCCTACGTAACCTACGGAATGCACCTCTGTTGTTAATAACTTGCACCCTAGCAAATTCGAGCTTTTGTCGTAACTCTTGTTCGCTATTGTTCTCTCCTTGATAAACTATTTCTTTAAAATAGCCCCAAAGAAAAAAATCGAATGGATTTAAATCGGGCGACCGGGGTGGCCACGCAATAGGTCCGCCTCGACCAATCCACCGGTTGGGGAAGCGCTCGTTCAAATGATCTCGAACTGCTCGAGCGTAGTGAGGCGGGGCGCCGTCGTGTTGCAGCCACATTTCTGCTATTCTTGCTTCTGGAACCTCAGCTTCGTTAAGAATTCGGTTTAAATTATTTTGTAAAAAATTTAAGTACAGAGCACCATTCAGCCTTGCTGGCATTTCATGCAGCACCAACTGCTGGCCAATTATACCAGCCCACATGTTTATACCAAACAGATGCTGGAATCGATCATTTCTTATGATATGGGGGTTCACTCTGGAGTAAAAATGTAGGTTGTGGATATTAAATACTCCCATTCTTCTAAAATTTGATTCATCCGTCCATAATACCTTGTTGAAGAACTGCGGATCCTCTCTGTGATATCTTAGCATCTCTCTGCAAAACCTCACTCTAGGTTCATAGTCACCGGGCGCCAAAGCTTGCACCCTTTGCACGTGGTAGGCGTGATATTTCTTTCTTTTTATGATTTGTTGCACCGTCGACCTTGGAATCCCGAGATTACGGGATATTTGGCGTTGACTTATACCAGGATCCAATCTTAATTCTCTCAGCACTTCATTTTCATTTTCAAATCGCACCGCTGGTCTGCCTGCTCTCGGAGCGTGCTGACCGGGTAAGACTCCCTCCGTGTACGAATTATGTACGCGCATAAAGACCCTGTAGTCTGGAAAACGATCACGGCTAGGGTAGCGTTGACGATATTCCCTGGCAGCAGCCCGAGCATTGCCGTCGCAAAAGCCACAGATAATGCATTTCTGCATACTCCCGTTGGGTGTATTCTCTCCTTGCAGCAGCCATCTGTCCACTTTTATAGCCAATCTGTCCGATTCCGAATCTAGTCCAATTCACACAGCACTGGATATAGGTAGGCAATCTATCACAAGTCTAAAAAACAAAGCGTAGGTCAAAGAAAAGAAACTGATCACAAGTCGTCGTAAAACCGAGAAAAAGAACACGTGCGTAGTCACAGGCAGGAAGCGAGTCACTAAAGAACACTAAACATTCTAAAGAAAGATGCTCACGCGCATCCCCCGGCCACCACCCCGGCTTGCCCGGCCTTTTGTTTCCTAGAAAAGATATTCCTACCTGAACTGACGGGCGAACTGGCTTTTATTGACAAAGGATGAAATGGTTAGTGTGAAAGAGAGAGCTTTTGTTATTAATTGTAGTTCATGTTTATTTTTAATTTTTAATAGGCCTAACCGAGACTTACGGTTGGACTTACTTTGGCCTTGCTACGAATTATCGTCCTCGAAAGATATCAAAGCCATGTGTAATAACTTTTCAGAATCCCAATTAAATGCGACAAAATTTGTAATACAGGCTCACTTTTCGGTAGAGTCCTCTTTTTCCACAGTGGGGTTCGAAGTAAATTATCAAGGAGGGAACAATAGCGAACAAGAATTACGACAAAAGTTCGAATTTGCTAAGGTGCAAGTTATTAACAACAGAGGTGCATTCCGTAGGTTACGTAGGAATTTTATTAGTCGGTGCAGATTATGTATTATGGTCAGAGGTAGGAGTTTTGAACATTTATTGTAAAATGTTTTGTTTTATTAAAACAATTCTTTCACAACCGTTGTTTTGTTTTTTTCGTCCTAAACCGATATTAGAGCCATTCATGGCCATGTGTAATACTCGTACCTTTTCAGAATCCCTATTAAATGCGCCAAAACTTGTAATACAGGGTCACTTTTCGGTAGAGTATTTTTTTTACACAGTGGGTTCCGAAGTAAATACAAAAGTTATGATTTGAGAAAAAAGAATTCATAAAACTTAATATTTTCTTTAACACACCCGATAAACAACCATAATTAGTATGTCTAACGCAAGGACTCATCTGTACCAATCTATTGAAAATTATAAAAAAGATACAGGTGTACATTTTTTCGAATTTTAGTAAGAATTAGTAAAAAAAGTCAATTTTCTCATATAAACACAAAATAAATTATAACTCTGCAGGGGTTGACCTTAAGGACCCCCCGTAGAACAATTTTTTGCAGCTGATGACCTCATCTAACCCCTAGTTGCGTTTGATCCACGACTTTTTGGCCACCCAAAGAAAAAAAATATATCCCAATTATATTTTAAGTTATATAAAAAAAATGAAATTCTTCAGAAATTGAGACCGTTTATAATATTTTTCACTACCATGACCACAATTTTTTAAATATTTTTTTCTTTTTTTTTTATAGGCAACCTGAATAGTTCTGCTATCTACCACAATTCTTAAAAACTCCAGAATAACTCTTGTTTTATCACGAAAATTAATGAAACTTATTTTATTCCCTAAATTTTTTGAAGATTTTTACTTTTAACCAAATTTAACTTATCGTCGTGTAAAAAAAAGTATGAACACTAGTATGGCAATTTTTTTTAAAAATTGGCGCAACTAACCAACATTCCAAAATGGTATAATAATCTAGGAAAACAAGTTATAAAAAAATATGGGCCTATTATTTCTAAACAGGGGCCAAATTCCTTAAATTGTAATTGTCAGTAATCACTTTTACTACATGCCCAAAATAGGTTCCTGTTACAATTGCTAGGAATTCGAATGGGGCATTAATACCTTAGATGTTAGAGAGAGATAGATAGATAGAGATATTTACGTTAAAAAGAGACAACAACAGGGCAGGTAGAGAAGCTGTTATTATTCTCAGCAAGTCGGTTCAGTACGCTCTGCTCCTTTGTTTACTGCGCACCGTTCCCAATTCAACTTACGTGGCCCTCGTACATACTATCGACTTTTGGCTTGGCTTTTTGGACTGGAATCGACCTGCAAACTTAACTGACCTGGCATTATTTGGACTGGAAGTGATCTGCAAACTGAACTGACCTGGCATTATCTTGGACTACGATTGTGTGTTTTGTGATTTAGAGTTCTGCATTTTGGACTGTTTGGGGTTTAACATGCCGCAACCGTACACACCACAGGAACACGCTAATATTCATTTAATCTATGGAGAATGCCGATGTAATGCTAACGCTGCTAGCAGACTGTATCTAGAAAGATACCCAAATGCTCAAAAATATCCTGATTATCGAGTGTTTATTAATGTGCATCAAGCGTTTTCGGAGGGTCGTATGCCAACCAATAGGAGAAGCGCTGGAAGACCTAGATTGGATCGTGATGAAGAAGTTCTCAATGAGATAGAAAATGGCTCGACTACTTCGGTACGTGCCATAGAAGAAGCTACAGGAATCCCGAAAAGTTCTGCACATCGAATATTAAAACGTCACAAGCTTCACCCATATCACTACAGGCGTGTGCAGACGTTATTACCGCGGGACTATCCGCTACGGGTCACATTTTGTAGTGTAAAAAGGCACAGTGAAGATCCCCACTTCCTAGACAAAATCGGATGAAACAACGTGCAAGAAAGATGGGTATTTAAATCTTCACAACCTACAGAGTTGGAGTAATGAAAATCCACACTTGATGAGACAAGACAAATCCCAATATCAATTCAAGGTTAACCTATGGACCGGCATATTAAATGGAAAAGTAATTGGGCCCTTTGAGTTACAAGGAAACTTAGATGGCAATAGTTATTTAAACTTTTTACAAAATGACTTGCAAGAATTGTTAAACGACGTGCCCTTAAGTGATCTTCAAAACATGTGGTTCCAAAATGATGGTTGCCCAGCACATTATGCCCGTCCTGTGCGAGAATATTTAAATCAAGAGTATCCAGGGCGTTGGATCGGGCGACTTGGTCCTATCTTATGGCCACCCCGTTCACCCGATTTGAACCCCCTGGACTTCTTCTATTGGGGTTGTCTTAAAAACAGAGTCTACTCAAAACCCATTGTGACATTGGACGAGCTTCGTCGAAATATCACTCAGGCTGCTGATTACATTAATAGCAGAAGATATGCAAGACAAATAAAACGATCATTTTTAAGGCGATGTCGTGCATGTATTAATGCTGGTGGCAAACAGTTCGAACATTTGCTATAATGTTAATAACTTAATAAATTACACGTGAAACTGTTTGTACCATTTGTTTTTAAAATATTAAACATTTTTCAAGAACTAATACTTTTATTACAGCCGACCGTCATTTGGCCCCTGTTAAGAAATAATAGGCCCATATTTTTTTATAACTTGTTTTCCTAGAGTATTATACTATTTTGGAATGTTGGTTAGTTGCGCCAATTTTTAAAAAAACTTGCCATACTAGTGTTCATACTTTTTTTTTTACATCACGATAAGTTAAATTTGGTTAAAAGTAAAAGTCTTCAAAAAATTTAGGGAATAAAATAAGTTTCATTAATTTTCGTGATAAAACAAGAGTTATTCTGGAATTTTTAAGAATTGTGGTAGATAGCAGAACTATTCAGGTTGCCTATAAAAAAAAAAGAAAAAAATATTTAAAAATTGTGGTCATGGTAGTGAAAAATTGCATAAACGGTCTCAATTTCTGAAGAATTTCATTTTTTTTATATAACTTAAAATATAATTGGGATATATTTTTTTCCTTTTTTTTCCCCGATTAGTCCGGGGCAGGTATATCCTCCGGTGTTGGCTTATCGTTGAATTTTGGGACACGTTGTATATACTAGGCTGAAATAAAATTACTCCTTTGCCTATATCCAATTCATATTAAAAAAAATGAAATGTCATGTTCTGATTTGCTCTACGGTCCAAATTAAATGTACCAGAGACGTCCGTCTGAACGCGTAGCGTTTCTATATAGTTTGTGATCATGACTACATTAATATTATTGTTAAACAGGCTCAGAAGAGCTAGAACCCAGAGCCGTAAAGCCAGTTTAATAAAAAAATATTGTTAAAATTTATATCGATAATTTCAAAACATGACAACACGTAAGGACAACACTATGGAAAAATGTAAACAATCAAAATGTTTACTTGTTTAAATTTACATGATAATAGTCATTGGAAATTCTAGATAATAGCGGGAAACACGATTTAGAACCCATAACATGAACACGAAACGCAATTCACACGAAAAAATATACAATTATAGAAAAAAATTACAGCTAACCTGAAAAATTACAATCCTTCCTAGTTTTTACGAGAATTTGAATTACATCCATTAATGCAACACTTTGTCATGTTGTTTTTGCTCAAATACCCTTTACTAATGAACAAAAAAGCTCTAAAATAGTCAAAATTCACTGTAACACTGCAAAATAACTCCGAACAAGGCTTAGATGACAGACGAACTACCACAAATGAACGTCATCCTAAAATGGCGTCATGCTTCAAGGTGGAACTTGGTGACATTTATGAAAACTGGCAACAGAAAATTGAAGTCTAAGATATGTACTTATCTCTTTTTACATTTGAAAATCATGACGTGTGAGAATGAGACAGATATATTTTTGTTGGCAAGGTTCATGTTTGCATGATATTTGTATAACCAAAAAATATATATGCCATTTACAGCTTATCCTCTACTTTTCTTATATCAATGCATTGAATAAATAATATTTCTAACACTTCCCCTTATTCATTACATTCTTCAAACAAAAGAAAAAATAATAAGGACATCACAGTTTCAAACAGAAAATAAAACTACATGCACATACATAACATATCACAGTTTGTACAAAGTGTCTACACCTTTAACATTTATCTTATTTATAAAAAATTTATGCTTCATGGAACTTAAAGGCTTAGTTAATATATCTGCCACCATTTCTTGTGTTGGCAAATACTTAACATCAGCAAAACCTGTATTAATTAAGTCTTTTATGTAATGGTATCTTAAATCAATGTGCTTTGCTCGTTTGTGGCAATACTCTTTACATTCTAACAGCTTTTGTGCATTCTGAAAACATGTTTGGGTATTGATGTCTCTCGTAACAAATCTAAAGGTATTTTAACTCTGAATCAAAAAGGTTATATAGAGAAACTTTTGTTGCGTTTTGGAACACAAGGATTATCATCCGTGTCGATGTATCTAGTCAGAATTCTAATTTAAATAATGATGTAATTAACTGTGATATTAGCTTAAGTGATAATGATAATAGTGAATCTAATCAGAATGATATTAATACTACCATACAATCAGGTGTGGAGTCGGAGTACTGTACTGGAGACGAGGGAGCAAAGAGCGCTGCTAGTACAAATCATGCAGACTTGGACTGCAGCTCGTCAGAGCATGATCTGTCGTCACGTCGAGGGGAAGCGATGTCTAGTGCCGGCCTTCAGGATGTTCGGTAACTGATGCTGCGCGCCCTGTACGTAGTACTCGTGGAAAGCCTCCACTCAGGTATGGAGATTATAATCTTTCCTGGGATCTCTCTCTGCTGGTTCACAACGAGATCGAGCCTCTCTCTTATAAAGAGGCTATGTCGTCGCCGGACCAAGAAGAATGGCGACGTGCAATGGAGAAGGAGTATAATGCTCTCCTTAAAAATGCTGTCTGGAAACTCATAGATCGACCACAGAATAAAAATGTAATAAAATGTAAGTGGGACTACAACGTCAGACAAAACTGCGAAGGTAAGGATAGATTTAGAGCTCGTTTGGTAGCACGCGGGTTTTCTCAGAAGCAAGGCATCGACTACAGTGATATTTTTTCACCGGTCGTTAGACACAGTACACTTCGAACTTTGTTCGCTTTAGCTAATGAATATGATTTAGATATCAGTCATTTTGATGTAGAGACTGCGTTTCTAAATAGTGATCTAAGTGAGCATATCTTCATGGAACTACCGGAAGGTTTTAATTCAGATGATAATAAAGTATGTTAATTATTAAAAATTATATATGGCCTTAAGCAAGCTAGTCGCATGTGGAATCAAAAAGTGCATCAGCTGTTATCTAATATTGGTTTGAAACAGAGCAAAGTGAACCATGCGTCTATATATATAAGAGTGATAAAACTTTAACCATAATAGCCTTATATGTAGATGACTTCTATGCAGTGGCGTAGCTACCCAGGGGCTAGGCGGGGCAGTGCCCCGGGGCCCCCAAGCTAAAGGGGCCGCTCGGCCTTTAAGGACGACGTTCGAAAATTATGTACCATCCTAGTTGTTCGAGTTTTAACTTTTTGGTCCCTGACCGCGAATGGCTCTAACTGAAATCACAAAAATTACTCCCACTTCCAGAACATAAATATAACATTGTTTATTAAGATAATTGTCTACTTCGTTTTATTGTCTTTTTTATATAGAAAAGGGGGACAAACGGCTCACCTGATGGTAAGTGTCGACGTGTAGTAGTCAAAGTGTATTTGTTAATAGGCGGTGGTCGACACTTACCATTAGGCACGTTGCCGGTTTTTTTAATAAGGAGTAAATTCTTTTCTTGAAAGTCCCTAAGTCGTATCGTTCCGACAGTAGGGGACCGCCAAGCATCCCGATAATGTGGATTTCTGAAATGCGTTGATGAAATTTTGTGGCTGGAATTAATCCAAACAGTTCCTCTGAACACTCCCCGTGGTAAATGCGATAGAAAATGCAAAGGGATGCAACATCTCTTTGTCTCGTCTTTTGTCTTCGTCGGTCGTCGACAATTCGAACAGCTCTGCGCTGGTTGCGGTCAAGTGGAAGGAGCTGTTACTAGGGAGCCCCGGCCCAGGGATGAGAACAGTATTCCATGTTAGGCCGACCCTGCTCCTTGTAAAGTTGCAAGCAGTGTGCCGACATAAAATACAGTCCCGCTCTGCTTTAAAATACTTAGCGTGCCAAGTATTTTAAAGGCCAATTAAGCCTTTCCTTCCAAGTGACCACGAAACTGCACGTTATTCGATATGTCATCGCCGAAGATTCCGATACTGGCTGAGGTAACAAGGGGAGTGCCCTGAAATTGAGGAGTTACAACAAAGGGGTTCCTTTTAGTGGTAAACGCGCAAACTTGTGTCTTCCGAGCAATGAATCTTAATTAGATTTAGTCGCCCCAATCCTCATCCGGCAAACACTCGACTTCAGACACAAGTTGGTTCCGGTACGGTTACCGGACATTTTCTAGAGAAACATAGGCACACCCGGTGTATAAAGCATCACCAGTATACGTTACTTGTTTGCAACATATTATTGGTAAGCAGAAGAAACATCGTAGGTAGGCACATAGCCTTGTGGAATACCAAAAAAAATAGGCTAGTAAATGGAGCATGCACCTTCTACTACGACCTTGTTGCTCTAATCTGCAAGAAAACTGCTGATCCAGTTGTACAAATTCTCGGGAAGCCTACAGGAAAGGAGTTTCGAAAGAACCGCTTTGTGCCAAACCGGATTAAAGGCCTTCGCTTTGTCCAAACTAACGGCCAGGGTCTCCCTCTTTGCCTCCGGCAATTTATGAATCAGGTAAGCCAGAAGATCACCAGCTGAGCAAGCCCGACGAAAATTGTACTTTCGGTCACTTTTGTAGTAGGTGATCCCCAACATCATAAGCAGGCAGTTCACAATGGTTGTCATTATTTTTGGGAACAAGTTGGATAGGTCTGATCGGTCGAACACATTTGAAGGGCCGGTAGCAATTATAGGATGCATGCCCGAACCCTTGACACCTGTGACACTGTGCAGGACCAATTCTACCTGTCCAGGCTTCTATTGTTACCCCCCGGCATGTAGAGCAGCTCGTTTATCTGATATAACCTGTTGAGCTCTTCTGGGTTTAGGTGTTTCATCTTGACATGAAATAGACAGCCAGGCCTGTCTCTTTTGGGTGGTATGGAGCGTACAAATGTGACTGGGAAGCCCTTCTCTATGAGGGCCTCCTGTATGTCCTGTGGGTCTGTATCGGCAGGGAGTCCTGTTAACCCCACCTTCGTGGGTTGCTCCTCCTGTGGGGCGTAGCAATACCACACGAAGGTGGCGTCTTCCTTGCTTCGATCAATAAGGTAGCGTTGGACCTTCCTATACTCATCATCGGACTGGGGCCGAAAACGAACCCCTTTCCCAAATGGGCGAGCGTTCGAAGCATGGCCCAGGAGCTGGTGTAAAATTTTGAAATGCTCCGCCCAATTTGGGAAGCATTCTACAATGATAGGTGGATATTTAGCCGCTAGGTTGTCTACGGATTGTTGTGGTCTTTGTGCAGGTGGTGGTGGTGGTGATGGGGGCGCTGTTCTCGGTGCTGCGGCTATGCGCGCATAGGAATCCGGCGCCGAGGATGGTCCAGGTGTGGGCTCTTGGTTTGAGGGTTGGGCGTCTTGTAGGGGAGCAAGGGTAGCGTAGGACGTATTGTCCCACTCCCGTTCCCCTTCTGGGTCCTGTTCACCGAAATCCTGCATCTCAGTTGTGCAGGTCGGAAAGGTGGTTGGTGACGGTGAATTTGGCGGGATATTATGCCTCACTACAGGTGTTGGGGCTAGTCTTTTGGGTGGGGTTGGCGAGGTAGTAGGCGATGCCGAATCGGACATTGAATCAGACCCGGCTTTCATCCTTTTCTCCTCTTGGAGCTCATCTTTGTTTATTTCAGGTGGAGTTCTCCTCCGTGAGGCTAGGCGTGGCAGTGTGGCCGGTTCGACGCTAGGTGGAGACACAGCTTCACCAGCGCCGAGCGCGACGCCGGTGGCCGGTAGACTACCTATCCGCCTTGGGAGTTGGCTGTATGGTGGGAGCACTCTCGATCTCTCAGGAGCGAAGAGGTCTCGCTCCATGAGGGGCCTGTCCAGTACTCCCGGACGCCTATCAGGTGGTTTGTGGCATTGGGGTGGGGGGGGGGGTTCCCCCTTGTCTGACATATCTTAGGTGTTAATTCGTGCTCAGCCCTAGGCTTTCACACACCTTACTCCCCTCAGCGCGTGCAACCACACCGGGTGAGACCCTTGAGGGAGGCCCAGCGAGGCGCCCGCGAGCAGCGAGGGGTGTGTGAGGCGCAGATGGATTTGGGCGTTAACTCAGCACAGAGTGCGGCACACTTACAGTCACTTTTTATAATAAAAAGAATGTGCAGTGTAAATAAGGTAATACGCAAAAGTAGGGCACAGCGTAGGTAGTTCCCTTTGCGCTTACCTTGATAATAGCTCGACGCAGGAAATGCGCCAGCGACGCCTCGACACCTGACGGAGCGAACTCGAAGTCGACGGAGTCGATCACTGACACAACACGTACACAATAACAGGAGCGCGACTAAACACGTCCGCACTGTAGCACGGCCCGCGACGAAGAACTGACAATTTGTATACTACGTTGTCATCTGCTGTGGTGTGTGTACTACACCCAACAGGTCTCGGGCCTCGGGGCATCTCCCCCATTACCCGGATCTTCCTCACAGCCCATCTCTATGGACCGGTCATTGGGAGCCGGTAATCCGGCATTGTTGGTTATCTCAAGTTATATTAATTTAGCTAGGTCGGGTAAGTCGTCGTATAGGCGACTGCTTCGACCTAGGTGTCTAAGTTGGCCTGTCTGTGGCATTGAGGGCTTTACTCGACTTTCTAATTTCTTGTAGAGAGGAGTTCTCTTGGTAGAGGTCGCCCGTCCGGGGGGCGAGTGTGTAGCGGCGCAAAGTTGTTCAAGTGTGGGTGTGGCCCGTTGTCTGCGCGGTCAAACATACCGCGCGTCAACCGGACCACAAACTCTTCAATCGTCTCCATTTTCAGGTTGGCCGCTATGACGTCATTCCGGACGTAGCGATCTGCACCAACAATGGTCCTTAGTGATAAATTCTGCTGGACCTGCAACCGCTGCCTTTTTCTGCTGCTCAAGAGCGCGTACCAGGCCGGAGCTGCGCATGTAAGCTTCGGACGTATATACATTTTGTATATTTTTATTTTGGTTTTCGTTGGCAGCTTGGATGCCAGGACCGGACGGAGCATCGCCCGCGCACATCTGGCATTGCGGACGACGATGTCGACGTGCGCAGTCATGCGCAACATCCTGTCGATCCGGCACCCAAGGTAGGTTACGGCCTTCTGATACGCGATCTCTTGGCCTCTTAGCTTCAATGGTGGTGGTAAGTTCCTGTAACGGCGGATGAGTAGAGCGGCCGTCTTCCCCACGTTGACGGCCATCCTCCACTCATCCAGCCATGGTAGCAGCAGGTCCTGCAGGCGCTGCATCTTGGCAACCGCGCTATGGGTTCTTCTGGACGACGTGAAGTAGGCACTGTCGTCCGCAAATAGCGCCAGCTCTACGTCGTCCTCCCATTCTTGCAGTTGTCCAGCTAGCGTTGGTATATCATTTGTATACGCCGCGTACAGGATCGGCGAGAGACAGCTGCCCTGTGGTACGCCAGCTCTTATTGGCTTGACTGCGGACTCGGCATCCTCTACACAGACGTAGAAGCTTCTGTCAGCTAGAAACGACGCCACTAGCCGCAGCATAGCAGGAGGGACACTCGTTTGTTGTATCATCTTGAAGAGTAGTCCAGAGTGCAACACCCTGTCGAACGCCTTCTCGATATCCAAGAAGACGCCCACTGACGTTCTCTCGAAGTTGTATTCGGCCGATAGCAGGTGCAGCACTCTGGTCAGCTGCGTGGCTGTAGAGTGTCCGCTCCGAAATCCGCGTTGTTCCGCCCGCAGTTGTATGCACGGGCGGAATCTTCTCAGCACGATGCGCTCAAACAGTTTGGCTATGTGCGGTAGCAGCGTAATCGGCCTATAACTAGCTGCTTTACGCCTGTTCTTCCTGGGTTTTGGCAAGACGATGACGAAAACGTATTCAACGTATATAAGATAATACTTATGCAATATTTTCACTTATATACAAAGTGATCAAAGTGTTGAATATGCCGTGTAGTGGCGGTTAAGAATATCCACTACCCCATGGGATCTTCCCGTGGGTGTCGTAAAAGGCGACAAAGGGAAACAGGCAGGAGATGGGCAGCAGCATCTTCCTGGTAACGGCAAAACTACAATAAAAAAACTGCGATTGCCAACCCGCTTGCCAAGCGTGGCAACTATGGCAATATACCCCCATGATGAAAGTTACGAAGAAACGGCCCCCAGTCCCCGGCGGCCCCGCTATTCCTGGCTACGGTGGCGACCATGGTAACGGCGGGGCAGGGGGTGCTAAGAATCTCCGGTGGAGGTTCGGTTGCCACCTACGACGACCCGACCTGGCAACATACAACGCACGCACCCTGAGGACTGCGAGAAGATTGTGGAGCTGGAAGAAGAGATAGACAAGTTGCGCTGGCATATTATAAGATTATCCGAAGTCCGAAGAGAGGGGGAACGAAGTCTTAAATATATATATCATTATTTGGTAGGAGATTGTGGTTTCTTTTACACCACCGCTACACGGCATTATCAAGATCCTGCCTCAACTTCATGATTACGAAATATTTTCATCTAAACAGATAAAGCTTTGTTGAACATGTTCGATGGTTTTCTGCTAAGCAAGTAGTAAATCTATATAAATTAAAATGAATTGCCGATTGTATAAAATATCATCACTTGAAAACTGCTGGACCGATTTTGATAAACACTAACACAGATGAGGGCTAATAATTTTCTGCTCACCAGATGTCGCTAGTTGACATTGAGGTAAAGCTTTTTGTTACATACGCAATGTAATTTAATTAAAAAGTTGGTTTTTAATATTTATCAGTTTCTCATCATAGTTAAAAAAATTAAAGATTAAATTGCGCTTTAATTTTTTGCACATTTAAAAAAAATCTACACTAGTGCATCTCGACCTCGACCATCTCGACTACCCTTTTCTAGGACGTTCCATTTTACACACTGCTACTCGACTTTATTCAACTCTGTTTCTGAGTTTTATACATTACTTTATGTTTTATTTTATCAGTAAATATTTCTTTATTAGTCTTCGTATAGTACAGATTAATTAAAAATAACATAAAAATTAAATAAATTAATAATGCAGTATGTCATTAAAACGGCATGAGTGAAACCACAGACTAACTAGTAGATTCCGTTCATAAACTCAATCCTCTATCTACGATTCCAGTAGATAGAGAATGTAGATTATAATCGTTGTTGTTGTTTTTATTATTCGCTCGAGAGAACAGGCAAAGGAACTATGCCATACAGCCAAGTTTTTATGTATAATTATCTTGGAAATAAAACTTTAAAATTACTTACTTATCGTCACCCACAATCCCTGACGGGGTAGCCAGAGAGAACAGATCGCCAAGTGTCACGATCCTTACATACCTCTTTCGCTTCTTTCAGATTCATTATCTTCTTCTTACATGCACGTCTAGGTGCTCTTGACCCTCCCCTCTTCGAGCAGTTTGCTCATATGGTCTTCGAAAGTTAGTCTCGGTCTACCTCGACACCTTTTAATATTAACTTTTGCGCTATATATTTTCTTCACCATTCGGTCTTCACTCATTCGCTCAACGTGCCCAAACCATCGAAGCACGCCCTTATCAATTTTTGTGATAAGGTCATCTTTCAAACCTGCTATATTGCGAATCTCTTCGTTTCGCTTTCGGTCGGCCATGGTAACGCCGCACATTTTAAGAAGAGATCGCATCTCCACTGCATTCAACTTGCTTTAATGCTTCTTCTGGCATACCCAGGTTTCGCTGCCATATAACAAAGTCGGTACCAACACTGCGTTATGTATTGCAAGGCGTGCACTCTTCACTACGCCTTGCCTTTTGACTAACGCAGTCAGGGCACCATTGACTTTGTTCCCGGCAGCGACACGCCTGTCCACATCTAAATCACATCTTCCGTCCCGGCTAAAAGCACTTCCCAAGTATACAATTTCATTTACCTGTTCTAGACATTCCTGATTTACCCATATTTCACACTTCGTTCTCTCTTCGTCCCTTTCAAATACCAGAACCTTAGTTTTATTAGCATTCAAGCGGAGACCTTTAATTTCACATTCCTCTTTCATACACGTGACTAATGCCTGCAGTTCTGCCTCTGATGGTGCAATAAGCACTGCGTCATCAGCATACAGCAGACAATTTACTTTAATGTCACCCAATTTCACACCCAAACAGCTATCTTTCAGCTTCTGTAAACAGCTGTCGAGATACAGTATGAACAGCCAGGAAGACATGACACAACCCTGTTTTACGCCCGTTTGGACGATAAACATGGATGACAGGTCATGCCCTACCCGCACACAGGCTTTACAGTCACAGTAAAGTGACTGCACAGCCCTTAGCAATCGACCATCCACACCATACCCCGGCAATAGTTCCCACATTTTCTTCCTTACAACCTTATCAAATGCTTTCTCAAGATCCACAAAAGCATAGAAAATCCTCTGGTTGGCAGCCAGAAGCTTTTCCGTGATCATGCGGAGAGAAAACATTTGATCCGTGCATCCTCTTCCAGGTCTAAATCCGCATTGTGCCTCCCATAGAAATCTTTCCGATTTCTCTTGCATCCTACGTGTCAAAACCTTCGAGTAAACTTTACTTGCTAAACTGGTCAAGCTGATCGCCCGATAGCACCCGCAGTTAAAATGTGAACCTTTACCTTTATATAAAGGCACAATGACTGCGGATCGCCAATCATCCGGGACATCCCCCGTCCGCCAGCACAAATTGCACAGCAGATGAAAGCTGTCCCAGACGCGAGGCCCACCATACTTGACCATTTCAGCAGTAACTCTGTCTAGTCCCGCAGCCTTACCACATTTCAAACTTCGAATCGCACGTTCAATCTCTTTCATACTGATGACCTCAGTGTCATCGAGGTCCGAGTCTGGCGTACCAGTCTCGGCGTCATCCCCGGATCCCTCACTAAGATCATCACACGCATACATTTCTCTATAAAATTCGCTCCATCGCTGCATGACGTCCGATTTTTCTGAGAGGACGTCAATAGTTCTCGAAAGCACATTGTTCATTCTTAAGGCCGTCGCACCACTTCGGGTCCTTACAACCTCTTTCCAGAAGAGTTTGGAGTTCTCCTTAAAGTTCGCTTCAACTGCGAACAACGACAACCTTTCGTCCGCTTCCATTCTACACCTTTCACACACTTCTTCAATCAATGCTTTCGTGTGAACTTTCTGCAGCTTATATCTTTCTTTCATCTTCTCTCTCATATCCTTATCATTACTAGAGGCCAAGTAGTCTAACCATGCTCTCTTCTTCTTCTTTACAGCTTCTTTCACTTCATCATTCCACCATGCACTACTACTGCCTCTTTTAATCGTTCCACATACTTCTTCCGCTGCACTTACCATTCCATCCCTAAGGTTCTGCCATGTTCTTTCAACACATTCTTTTCTGCCATCGATGTTGTCAAGCTTTTCGGCTACCCTCGTATGATATTTGTCCCTAGTATCCTCTTCCTGAAGCTTCCAGCTTCGGATGCGACAGACCGACTGTGGTTCTGTTACTGCCGTCCGGTAGCGCCAACCCGCGAACAGACCCCTAAATCTAGTAATCACTAGATAGTGATCCGTTCCCAGGTCAGCACCCCTGAACACTCGCGTATCCATCACCTGTTTTCGCAGTCGGTCATCCACCAGGAACAAATCGATCATACTTCTCTCATTCTTTCTTTCTCTAGTATACATATGGATTTTCTTGTGATTAAACATAGTGTTTGTCACAAGAAGACCCTTTTCCTTGCATACCGCCAGTATGAGCTTGCCATCATCATTAACCCTTTTATCGCCAAACTTTCCAAGCACCGACTCGTACCCTGGTCGAGCGGTACCAACCCATCCATTCAAATCACCACATACAACAATTCTTTCGTGTCCCCTAGCCAAATCTAGAACTTCTCTTACATTCTCCCAAAACTCCTCCAGTTCAGCCCTGGACGACGAAGCTACCGGTGCATAAACAGCCAAAAGGAATAACTTCGTCAGTCCCAATTTAAAGCGAACCCAGAGAAGTCTTGAGTTCACAACCTTATATTCAGTCATAACATCGACCAACCGAGACGACAGCAGCATCCCCACTCCCTGGCGGGCGCTCTCGCTCTCCGGGACTCCGGACCACGCCCCGCCAGGGAGCTCTTCAGTATCACTGCCATTCCGTTTGGTCTCCGACATACACACGACATCTAATTCTCTTTCTTTCATTATTTCGATCAACTCATTCGTCTTATCTCTCATGCCTCCTCTAACATTCCACGTGCCAACTCTGCACTCTGTCCTCCACCTTCCGCCGTGTCGAGCTGTGCGTGACGGGTGGCGGTCCCCATCGCCGCTTTGCGCGCTGCATTCCACACCAACGGGGACAAGCTGGTGTGCGTCGCCTTGGGGGGACGCCCTAACCCTCGTTGGCATGGGTAGTAGCTAAGTAGAATTGCAGCCCTGAAAAGGGCTGGCAGGGGTCGCGACGAGCACGCTTCTACAGTGACCCCCTAAAATTAAAATGTCTCGTATAAATTCCAGTATTTTGTGGGACTATTTTGATAGAACAAATGTAGGCGACAAAAAGGCTAAATGTCGTGTTTGCGGCGACAGTTAGGGATATACTATATATTGTACGTTCGTAGCCGAGTATCGAATCAGTATCCACTTTGTCAAAAATCGTCGCGAAACCGGTATCGAAATTACTGCATATACGGTATAATATCGTCAATATATAGTTTCAGAAAATATAGTGTTTCGAAATCCGATATCGAATATCAATATATAGTTTCGATATGATGTTCAGAAATTACGATATTACCCACTCCCATAGAATTATTACGCATAGAATACTAGTACGCTTACCGAAAGTAAAGCAAGTAAAACTAACGCAAAATCTCTATGAACGCAAAACCACGTAAGTTGACTCAGCGACGCGTCATTGCCATGAAGTTATAGAGTCAGTGCGCAACGTCAATTACGGAGAAGAGCTCGCGAAAACCTGTAAAAATGACCGTTTGTATTGTAAAATATTGTCACAACGGTAATGATAAACATAAAAGAAGTAATGGTATTACATTTCACATATAAGTTTATACATTTAATTCATTTTAAGTACGTAAAACTAAAAAAATACTTTCCTAAGCCGTCATAATACAAATGTTGCTAGTTGTGGGGAAAAAATCACAGTTTTCTTTTAAAAATATTTATTTTCTATTTGTGTTTAAAACGTTTAATCGCAACGCTCTATGTAAAACTCAAATGTTTATATATAGATACCTACTTATCTAAGTGTTAACATTATATTAACAATGGGTGCCTATTTAAAACTAATACGGAGTGATCAGCTAATCGCGATTCATCGACGCCATTTTAACGCAACTATTTTATTTTAATTGCTTTGTTTATTGACTAAGGCTACGTTTTAGAGTATAGAATAAAAACTTTTTTATTTACAACATCAAGAGATTATTAATAAGAACGCCTTTCCTAACCAGATGTCACTTTACACTCAAACATTAACCAGATGTTACGTTAGACCCAAATATAGCCTATTTAACCTCCCAAAAAGAAAGGTTATCAATATGTATGTACACTTTTTTTTAAAGACTCCCATAAAGAAAGGTTATCAATATGTGTATGCACTGATTTCTAAGCTTGATCAATTCGTATATACATGCTGATATTTTAGTTGTTGTTGTCCCGCAGCCAAATTGTACTGTCTCGATAGTAGAGTCAATTTATTAAATTAAAAAATATTACAATTAAAAAGGGCAGATTTACAATAGTAATACCTCACAAGCTAGTCGGGCGTCCAGACTAGTTTCTGTCGTGTCACTACGCTTGAGAGTTCATGTTATGAACATTTATTAGTGGCCCTTCACTGTGTAGGAAGCGCGCAGTAGCGCGTGCGATAGACGTAACACTATATTACGTCCAGCGAATTTTTTTTTGCAGACTTTATTATAGTAATTCGGTATAAGCTAGTCTGCTCGTCCGACCTACTTGCGAGATATTGCTATTGGTTTGAGATCGCATTCGAGTTTTGTTTTTCTCGATTGTAAATCTGCCATTTTTACATCCTAATAATTTTATTTTAATAAATCTATTGTACTACTAAGGCAAATTCATTTTACTTCGGGAAAACAACCATTAAAATTTGAGCGTGTATATTGGATCAATCTGTGTGTATATCCTTTCAAATAAAAAAATCTATTTCGGTTTAGAAATTGTAGAATTCTGAGGTAAAAAACATCAAAAAAAATACACCGAATCGATAACCTCCTCCCTTTTTGAAGTCGGTTAAAATTAAACATTACACGATGTGCTTATTGTATTCGAGCAAATTAATTGTGTTTAATAATATTCTTAAATTTTATTACGTCTGCATTTTTGTACTATTAATATATGTACAATAAAGTTATATTAGTACCATCATTATCGTGTTTATTTTATTTCATTTTATATTCTCATAAAATACATCTTCGTACGTAATACGCAATTTTTATTATATCGATTTTTAAAATTAATCAAAAAATAGTGATTTGCACAATTTGATTGCAAACGCCAGAAACTGGTATCACTGACTGGCGTGTATGTGTGCGTGTGACGAGCGTAGGCACATTCGACTCGCGCCCACTAAGATAATGACCTTGCATCATTTTAACGCTCGTGTTTTGCACTAGACTGCGTTTCTATGCGTAATAATTCTATGCCCACTCCTATCAAAACAAACAAAACAAAACAATATGGCTGCGACAGCTTGCATTTGAGCTTAGAAGCATGGAGTATAGAGTAGACTACTCTATACTTCATGCCTAGAAGGGATGTCCAGAGGCGAGGGGGGTGTAAGCTGTCATATATCATCTTGCTATGACATTTCCTATGTCCAATAATTTCTCTATGAAGATTACTGCCCGTGAGCTTTGAGCATAGAAAATAGTTCTATGCTCAAAGCCCGTGAGTGAAACGGATTTTTTAACATTTGAAGGTACTCTGCGGTTGCCTTTGAGCCTCGTTGTGTACTGCCATTTTGTGTGTTTTTCATGGATTATATAGAATAGAAATATATAGGGCGGTGTAGGGATATACAAGATTTTTTTCAGCATAATATCAGAGGAAGTGGTGATAGAATATTAATAAAGATAGAAAAGTTAAGTCCATGGACATTTCAAGAAATCAATATTATTTATACATTTTAATAGAAAGTAATGTGTCTAGCACAAAGATGTTTTATAGGCCCAGATACCGTGTTTTTTTTTATAGGATAAGAGTGACAAACGAGCACACAGTCCACCTGATGGTAAGTGGTTGCTGCGGCCCATAGACATCTACATCTATCTTTTATTACAAATCAAAATGTAGATGCGTTGTCACCCGTGAGGGATAAGATGGAATGCCTTATTTCCAGTGAAAAGGGCCACCGGCCACCTGCACGCACCAAGCGAAACGCAGAGGTAAACCTCTACTTGACGCTGGTTTTGTGTGAGGTCGTGGTGCCACCCCGGTTCGAGCCGGCCCATCCGTGCGACAATAAAAGCTGCCGCGTGGCTCTACTACTGTTGATACGTGTACGCGCGCCTAAAACGCTTCCATTTTAAAGGCGCCAATACTGGTGTATTCGTTCGATCGTTCCGCCATTACGCTAGCGACGTTCACTGTGAACATACGTCACGTGTTTTTAATTACGCAAAATGACTGTTTGTGCTGTGAAATCATAATAACAATAAAAATACTCTTGGACAAAAGATAATGATAAGAACATCACTTTTCATAAGTAACTATACAATTTATGGTGTATTTCTTTGTAAAAAAATACAAAAGCTAAATGTCAATACTTTTTCATAGATTATAAATATATGTTACGTACATAAATATCTACTGTGATTTTTTTTTATTTTTAACTGTTACATTAATTATAGGTTTTATTACATATCTTCAATATTTTAGTGCGATATTCGTACCTACATAAAACACACATAACCAACCATATCCCCATACTCACACGCACACAAATGCACACGCCTCGCACACACATTTTATACTCGTAGAATCAATAGATACGTCAATATGAATGAAATATAAAATCTCCCACATTTTTTGGGTAATCGATTCGCACTGTTATTACCGAAGTCACGCACATTAATGCAGCCATGGTACGTAAGATATGCACGTCACGTGGTGCTCACACACATATTTTTATTTATTTATTTATTACAAAAACAGTAACGACATCATAACAGTACAAAACCAAGACGATGCTGTATAAAAACCAAATAATAAGTGATAAATATACTACTACATAAAATATATGCTTAATACTATTATAATTAAGAAAAAAATATATAAATAGATAAAAAAAAATAATGAATAAATCTCACAGACCCTGTGCGCCGCTTCTGTGAACTTTGCCAGGCTGCAGTGGTAAATGTCCGTTTCTTCGGAAATAATAATATTCAATAACTTTAAAGCCCGTGACATATGTGCAAACCTGAGCAGATTTGTTCTCGCGTGCGGCACCTTAAAGGTGAGATGTGGGCGACGCCTAACCACAGCCTTATCAGGCACAAACAGCTGCAACGCCTCCAGTGCCTCAGGATGGTATAGCTGGTCACGCAAGGCTCGCCACACGTACTTGCTGAGTGCGACGTCACGCCTCACACCAAGCTGGCTGTACCCAACCATGCCGATCATGAACAAGCTCGGGTACATCAGCGGGTAGAAAGGATAGACGCCGTAATCCTTTAAATAAAGGAACCGCGTGAATTTATTTTGAATTTTTTCCACCATTTTGATATATTTATCTTCATGGGGATTCCAAATAATTGCACTCGTTTCCAGCCGGCTGCGAACAAGTGCATTGTATAAAACTTTAATAATCGCCGTACTAAGAAAATCCCTGCAATTACTTAGGATAAAACCTAAGTTTCGGAATGCCTTATCGCAGGTATCTTCAATGTGCTTACGAAACGTCGACTCCGCTACCATCTGCACACCAAAGTCATGTACGAAAGTAACGCGCGGCATTACCGTTCCTTCAACCTCGTACCGGTATTGCAGCGGCGCCTGTCTACGCCCGTAACTTATCACCTCAGACTTCGACGTGTTAAAATATAACTTATTAGTTGCACTCCACTGCACGACCCTATCTATATCTCGCTGAAGCTGCTCACAATCCGAAACGTCCGCTACCGACAAAAACAGTTTTAAGTCGTCTGCAAATAGGAGACCTTTCGAGACCTTAATGACTTCGGGGAGATCATTTATCAATAATATGAACTCCAAGGGGCCCAAATTACTCCCCTGGCTCACACCCGAAAACGTGAAGTAAGATTCGGATTCATACCCCACGAACTTGACGTACTGCCGGCGTTCACCAAGGTAACTCGCGAAAAATTTTAAAAGATGCGGTGTGAAACCCACCGCCGCAAATTTTTCTAAAAGGATGTCGTTATCCACGGTATCAAAAGCTTTCCGAAAATCGAAGTAAGCGGCATCCACCTGCCCCCCCAGCGTCGATAGCTGGCGTCAGGTATGTCATAAACGACAGCAAGTTACTCGCTGTACTTCGACATGGCCCAAACCCATGCTGAACGTCGGTCAGCTGCGAACTGACCTGCGTATAAATACATTTTTGTAATGCGGATTCAAATACCTTGGCGAACGTAGACAGCACCGCCACAGGTCGGTATCCGCTCACATCTGAATTCGAACTTCCTTTAGGCACCGGTATTACTCTTGTCAATTTCCATTCTTCGGGATAGTAGCCTTCTCGGAGACAGGTTAAAAACGTAAAGCAGAGGCTTTTCAAAAACAGAGCGACACTCTTTGACTATGTAAGGTGGTATACCATCAGGGCCTACAGAGCGCTTAGGCTTGAGGCGTGCGAGAGCGGTGCGGATGTCGCGCACGCTCAGATGGCCGACGTGCACACGAGTTGCGCCAGCACGCGCGCTCGCTGCACGCTCCGCTGCCTCCGGGTCCAGCGCCCGCCGCGTCTCGCTATACACAGTTTGGAAATAAGATGCAAAACATTGCGCACTCGACGACTCACTTAACTCGAGTAATTACTCGAGTTTTGTTACGTCTAGACTGCTTGCATCTTACGTAATTCCAAAAAGATTTTGGGTCGTCCTTAAAATTCAACTGTAATTTCTCCTGGTAGGCTTCATAATTGACTTTTAACTTATATTTTATCTGAGATCGATACCGAGAAAACGCTTCGTAATCACATTGCGCACCCGTCATTTTATACAGTTTACGATACCTCCACTTTCGCTTTATATCGCGTATTAAATCGGATGAGTACCAATCCGGGTAAATATACCTGGAATGATTCCTATTAAGTTTGGCCCTACGGGCTCTAGGAATCAAACGGTCTATTACCTTATTTACAACCATATATAGGTACGACATGGCTACCTCCGGGATGTCAATTTGATACAAATTACCCCAATCAATTTGTTGAAAGCTATCGTACAAAATATGAAAATTGGCTTTATAGAAATTCCATCAACGTTTAATAAAAGATTTATCAATCTCATCACGAGAATAGAGGCCTTGCGCCTGCGGCTCCCTGGCAGTGCCCATCGTCACGCTGACATAAACTGGAGGATGTTGTACGTCAATATCTACTAACGGGTCATTACACAACTTTACCTCCACGTCACGTGCTAAAAACGTTGTAAACACTAAATCTAAAGTACGGTTGTTAATATTACGGACATTATTTACCTGGCGAAATCCACAGGTGCCGTTAAAATATTCCATATAACTGTGCATTTCCGCAGGTGCTGAAGGCATTTTAAAGTCAGCAAGCACTATAACATTATTGTATTTAAAACAAACATTTTCTAATATAAGAAATAATTGCATGTATTCTCTAGCTACACTATGCGGTGGGATGTAAACAACGCAACATAGAAACATTAATTTCTTATCACGGTGTACCGTTGCACACACAATTTCAAATAAGGCGGTGTCCACATTGCCGACAGGAACGCATCTCAACTCCAGCGATGACGAAGAAGCTAGAAATACTCCTCCGTGTTTGCGGCCATCAGCTCGATCGCATCGCAGTATTTGGAAACCAGGAGGAATCAGTTCAACGTCATGTATGGATCTATGAAGACTTGACTTGTAATTGCAAATAAGTCGTACGGTGACTCCAAAATATTCAAATAAAAAGTAGATAATTTTGTTTTAAGTCCTCTAACATTCTGGTAGTAGACATTAATGCCCTTATAACAGGTTTTCATTACCTGTTGCTGGTTTACGGGTGTTTCGAAACCACACCCATTCATTAAATCGGGTATGTATTGGCCAACTATCTCAGCAGTTCACTTTTTCAAACGTGGATTCTGGAACACCAATCCTGAATGACGAATAGTCTCTCTTAGTTTTTGGAACAATCTTTTCAATTTTGATATCCTCAGAACCACAAATTTTTTTCACGTGTTTCCTTATCGCATCTTCCGAGGTTTCGAGATGGAGTGACCACACGTGTAAAAACTTCTTATTCTGTATAGCCTGGAACGAACCGATTTGGGCGTTTCCTCCAGTTTGGATTGCCTTGAGATGGGTCTTCTTAGACTTTTTTAGGCCACCTACTACTTTCCATTCTTCAGTCGCAGACATTTCAATTATAGTTGAATCTTCTTTTTCTGTATTTTTTACTTCCAGTGTGGAAACAGCGTTTTTTTCCCGCTGCATTGCTCGGCGTGCGCGCGGGTTCGTTATTTTTTTCTCTGATAAGGCGACCGTATCTGAGGATATCGGTGTCTCGCTCGCACTTGGGACTGTCAATACCATAGTCGGTACGTCGGTCTCGCTGGTTGACTGCTCAGTCCGCAATAGGTCGATTGTTCTAGCGGGCGTTTCTTCGATTACCCTCTTCAAGTCACTTATCGTCAAAAACAATTTCTCAATAATGCGCTGCTGATTTTCAATCTTCTTTTTTTCCTTTCTTTTTCCATTCTGTGTATACATGAATTAATTTCCTTTAAATAAGTTAAGTTTATTGTACAATTGTCGTTTTGATTTATTTTTTATATGTTCCGTTTCTTTTTATATATATAATGTAACCTTACGTCAATAAATTTTTCAACTTACGGATTGCTAAAATAAAAATAATAAAGCTAAGTATCTAATGAAATTACACAAACAGAGATAAAAGTAACAATTACCATTATTTAAAGTTCTGGTAACAAATTACTAAAACTGATTACAATACAAATGTACTCCATGTACTCTACTGTCCTGTTTTTCAAATGTTTACGCGTGTATTGGCCAACCTTGGCAAAACATTTGTAGGGGTGCTTTAAAATCGGTAATTTTGTTTCAAATATGATAATAGTTGTTAGTTTAGAGCTTAAAATATAACGTATTCTACATGTACTTACCGAAAGTAAGACACTCCGGCTGTTAAATTGCTTTTTCGGGCATTATTCTTGCAACTTTTAAATATACCTTGCGGCATTGTGAAATGTCTATATATTGGCTGTGTTTCAAGTCAACCAAAACGAAATAAGAACTCACGTCTCCAGTGCGTTGTTATTTACTTCGCCGTATTTTTTGCGCTGACCCGATATCTAGTTGGTATTGTTGATCGAAGCTGGCAGTGGCAAGATGTAGTGGTTATATACCCTTTAGATATAGCTTAAAAGACAAGCGTCCTAGCCAAAAAACGTAATTTAAAAAAAATGTAAATTGTCATCTGTATTTGTGAGATTGATGGTGAAATTTACTAATAATTTATAATACCTATTATAACTTATTATCCAAAATTCATAATATTCTTTTTAATCGAAATTCGAAACTAGAACTACAGAAGAAATTGTAATCTAAACTGCAAAAGGTATAAACTAATTTTCATGAATTTAAAATACGTACGCATTTAGGTTTTGTACAAATACATTAGTCAAAGTTGGATTATTTTGATGACCATATTTATGATACGACGGGAAATAAGTACGAGCAATATGGAATTGAATTTAGTAAGATTGAGTTGATAGATATACTTTTTGTAGCAAACATTGGGGGAGGTCGTCGTTAAAGGTAAAGGTAATTATGAAGATGATAGTGATGACGACGAACTTTAATACGTAATTTTACAGCAAAATTAATGTTTAGCTTGAGTATTAAGTTGCGTTATATTTTTACTTTTGCATTATCCACGAATGTAGTTCAATGTGTAAATAAGTATACTGTAATACATGTATGTACAGTAATCAATAAATGTAAAAAGTGTTCGTACCTCGCGTGCATTCTTAAAAAATATGTTTCAAAGGGTTTTTATGCATTTATTTTATATAAAGAAAGAAACTCCTTTTATCAACAAAAAAATACGCCCAATAAAGGTGGTTTAAGAATAAAAATGATGTAGTGTGTATTTTTTTTAAAAATTGCATCATATTGATGCAACTTTTAGTGCTAATAATTTAGAAGAAATTGACAAGATAGGGATTAACAGGGGCAAGGAATTGGTCCAGCAAGGTTTCTGGGAAACTATTTTCTCCTTATTTTCCCAAAGCAACAAGCTTGATGTAGCCGTGCAATATGATTGGAAATTTCACCAAAACAAATTCACCTGGTGAAATGTTCGATTACAGTACTCTTATAGAAAGTCATTGTTTGATCAATATGCAATAATACTTAAATAGTTTTTATCAGGGGTTGAAAGCAGTAAAGGTATAAGGGTATGGTACCGGTATAGAATTACGATACAGCTTCCATTTAAAGGTAGAATCAAAACTGTTGAAATAATTATACATATATTTTTTTACGGTATTGTTATACCTATATCGAAAAAATACTAATATACTTACACTATTACCTTTATCGAAAAAAAATCAGTACCGAAAAAAATTATGTGATGAAGAGTGCGCGACGCGGTGGCAGTGGCTTACTTATATGGTGCGTGACACGACATGCGTGTCACATAATATTTGTTCGCTGCCACAGCTCTAAAAGTTGTCGGTAATTGGCGTCACAACGAATCGGTTAAGACATGATTAATGACTTTGTTCTTACTTTTATCCATCTTAGCGACAATCTAGTTGTAAAGTTTCAACAAAGCACAGAAACATGAATGGCGGCAAAATGGCAAAACAACCTGCTTTGTCTTGCTGCCGAGGCATGAATAACGAATATCAGTAAATATTTGATCAAGTACCTACTCTCTTACCATTGCAGCAGGGTACAAAGAAAACCTTTATTTTATAATTTTGATACTTAAAAAAGTAATGATACTGCAATATTAGAATATCGAAATTATACAGGTACAGTTACTTTAAGGTATAGTAGTTTACAGGTAGTTTTTAACAGTGGTAGAGCCACGCGGCAGCTTTTGTTGTCGCACGGATGGGCCGGCTCGAACCGGGGTGGTACCACGACCTCACAGAAAACCAGCGTGAAGTAGAGGTTTACCTCTGCGTTTCGCTTGGTGAGTGCAGGTGGCTGGAGGCCCTTTTTGCTGGAAATGAGGCATTCTATCTTAGTCCTCAAGGGTGACAACGCATCTACATTTTGATTTGTAATAGAGGATAGATGTAGATGTCTATGGGCCGCAGCAACCACTTAACATCAGGTGGACTGTGTGCTCGTTTGTCACCCTTATCCTATAAAAAAAATAGTACCTTAATTTTAAGGTATCGACATTTAAAGGAATGACGTCATACCGCTAACCGTTTTAACCATAATTTTTTCGGTTATTCAATCCCTGGTTTCATTCTCTAACAGTTTATTATAAGGTAATGTAGAAAAGAGCAAAGTAGATGTAAGAAATATTTATAATATAATATGTTCATCCATGACTGTAGATTTGTGTGACATATGGTGATGCCCTACCACGTAAGGCTGCATTGGCTGGGGATGAGTGTCATTGTTATAATGCTTCATGCTTCCCACATTGCAAATTAACACGTTCACTGTCCAGTTTTAAAACACAATAGTAAGACAATAGCAATGACCTATATGTAGTGCACGGGACAGCGATAGGGTTAATTTGGTCTGCAGCATAGCCATTGATCAGATCAGGCTCTGGAATTTTGACTGTGAACATGTTATACAGAAAGAGCCCCCTCTTTTTGTGTAGCTAGGAGTGAAGGAGCTAACCCTATGAAGGGTCATATTGTTTTTTTTTTTATAGAATAGTAGATACTAGCCCATAGACATCTACATCTATCTGTGGTTAGTAATAAATATGCAGATGCTTTGTCACCCCTGAGGATTAACATGAAATGCTTCATGTCCTGTGAAAACAGTTTCCGGTTCTTTACACTTACCATAAAAAACACAGCAGAATTAAACTGCTATTTCACAATGGTATTCTGTGAGAGTGTGGTCCTTCCCCAGCCAAGTCGACCCATAACCACAATAGTTGTAGCATAACTACCATGTTTATGATTAACATCGAACTTTGAATTATCTTAATGATTGTTATAATCATTATTACAGCAGTTTTAAATAATGGATTGTAATTTTGATAAGCACTTGTTACTATACTTTCAGAAAACAACAATGTTGAGGTTTCGGCCTAAGTTAGGCAGTGACCGCAATAGCGAATGGCGCTGTTGCTTCTGTCTACATGTACGCACTGGTACCATTCTCCTTGGTACATGGCATTTGGTAAGTACATGTTGAAAAATAATATTAATATTATTCCTCCTCCTTTTCTGTAAAAGTATGTAAAATGTATGCAAAATTGTTTCCTTATTTTCTTAGAAACTAATTTTCTTTGCTTTCAACATACATGCAATCTACTGGAGGATTGTGCTATATCAAATTAGTAATTGACTAATGTTTAAGGTGATATTCACATCCTGTCAATGCTTGGATATGTAAAATCTGGTAATATGTAATGATTATACCACTACTTAAGGAATATTAAAAGATCACCTCTGACATCATTCTAGGGATGACATTGAGTGATGGATTGTTATTGTCTCCAATTTTATTAGGCTAATAATGAATATTCGTGATTTCACTTGCTCGATATATTTTTTTAGAAATTGTCAATGCTCTTATTGAAGTTTATTTATTGAATTTTAATTTCGTATTATAAAGATTTTTTCTTTTTCGTAATTTTTATTTAGTACTAGCTGGTACCCGGTGTGTTGCTGCCACAGAAAAAAGAATTGTCGAAATATCGTTTAAAATTTGGAGAGTTAATTGTTTAATTAGGAATGATAATACATTCATTGAGGTTCAGTGATGTATAACTTTCGAGTAACTTTGTCGGTACGATACGAGTGCCACTTATTGTAAGTTAGTTGTAATATGCCTTAAGTGCAAGCTATAAGTTGACAAAGTTTTAGCGCAATCTAATGAACGAAATGGCAGGGCATAAAATACAAATAACCAAAAATTAATTTTCATATACATTAGATTAATTGTAATTTGTATTGTTAGTTTAACCACAAAGACTGCAATACGTGCAAGTACATTTCACAGTAGTCCAAATGTGGACATTATATATTATGTGGTCTGCAATTTATATGTGCATCTAATTTTCAAATTCTAAAGCAACCCTTTTCTTCTAGATGCTCCACCTCATTGCTTTGGGATTCTTAGCTGCAATTGTACGTGATCCTCGTCTTCTTGATGAGCTCGAGCGTGATTCCGCTCCTGTGGCCGATTGGGGTGACTTAGGTGCTGCTATGCCGACTCCGCTTTCTAACTTTGAGCCCCCGCCGAGTCCTTACCCGCAGCATGCCAACCAGCCACGCGATTACAGTCTGATATACCGTAAGTTTACTTATTAACGAATTATTTTATTTGTATACAAATATTTATTAATAGCAACTAATTTTATTTAACTTTATATTCTCTCTCTCTCTCTCTGCTACTACTTTGTAATATTTTAAAGATTCTCACTTTATCTTTAAATGTTTTGACCACTGGCAGTAGGCATAAACGTCACTACGAAATTATTCGTACTACAGTGATACAGTAGATTAAATGTAACTGTAACAAAATTCAATTTAACATGCATATAGTTTTAGTTTTATTGAATATGATCAAATGTTTAAATTTTAGCCAGCATTGTCAAAACTCTTTAATTTTGTGACAAAAGTGAAATAATATTATCGATATAATTTATTTGTGCCTGCCTACGCTTTGAGCAGGGCCGCATTGGTGGAGGTGCATGGACATATACCTTTCCCGCTGAACCCTAGCATATCTTACTTGCCAATATGTTCGATTATGTACAACAGTTTCTTACTTATATTGGTTCCATTGGGATATAAAGTTGTATTTTTTTTTATAGGATAAGGGTGACAAACGAGCACACAGTCCACCTGATGGTAAGTGGTTGCTGCGGCCCATAGATATCTATATCTATCCTCTATTACAAATCAAAATGTAGATGTGTTGTCACCCATGAGGATTAAGATGTAATGCCTCATTTCCAGTAAAAAAGGCCTCCGGCCACCTGCACTCACCAAGCGAAACGCAGAGGTAAACCTCTACTTCACGCTGGTTTTCTGTGAGGTCGTGGTACCACCCCGGTTCGAGCCGGCCCATCCTTGCGACAGCAAAAGCTGCCGCGTGGCTCTACCACTGTTAAAAATTGTATGTTTAAGGGTGTTCTGATATACACTGACCAAAGTAAGGTGTGACGTCAATTTAGTATACAGTGAAGCTGTTTCTTTTTGCTATACGTGTTACTGTTTAAAGCAAAATGCAATCCAGTATACTGTCATCCCCATTTTTCGACAATGTCCGAGTTTATTTGAATAACAATATTAATTAATAATAACAACAATAATTTGTGGAAGCTGTTAAATCTCTAGGTGCTTTGGTTTTTACACCAAGGTGTTTTGGGTTTGCTTAGGTGTCTTTGATCACTTGATCAAAGTACTGAGAGCACCTTACCTCGAAAGCGCCCGTGCTCACAGTACAAAAATGGCGGCGATTTATGACGTCTTATATTTCCCTAGGGTATGTGGCAGTATACTGGCAGTCCATAACGGAACGAATTTTTCACCAGTAAGAGCACAGAAGTATTTACAGTGTGTATCGGAAAATACCCTTAATTTTTAACAATATCTGTGTGCGCTAGATGATGTGGATGTCGGTGCACTGGTTACAGTGTGTACACTGGCCATCACACTCATGCTGATATACGGCGCTTCAAGGGGCAAGCCAGCTCATCTGCTTCCATTCTTCTGCCTCCAGATATTTGACTTCGCTATTACTGTGTAAGTTATCCATAGTATTTAGAAAATATTGTAATGTAGTGTATTGTTAACTATTATTATACCAGAAATATTATTCTCGAAAAATCCTAAATCTAGTTGCCATATTTATCGCCGGATTAACAAAGCGATGTTTTTTATGCAATGCGAAAGCTTTTCGAAATCGCAATTAATAGAAAATTGGTCAAGAGTACGTCGTCTTCAGAAAAGCCTTATTAAAATTTAAAAAATGCAAAAATGTTTCTTGTTCCAGTATGACAGCGACCGGGTACCTATGCCACCTGCGTTCTATTCACCGGCTGGTCGCTGAAACGAAACGCGTTCCGTGGCGAGCGCAGTTGCTGCAGCTGCCTACACCCACACTCACTCTCATCGTCCTAGCCACCATCTGCGTCGCCGTGTTAATTAAGGTACTTATATTTTTCAACCGACTTCAAAAAGGAGAAGGTACTCAATTCAACTGTATATTTTGTTTGTGTCCTCATAACTTCTTTCTCGGTGAACCGATTTCCATGATTCTTGTTTTATTTGAAAGCTGGTGCTTCTCCTGCAGTCCCATATACATGATCAAGGTCTGACTAGTAGTTTTTGAGTTATCCTTAATAATTTATACTGATGTCCGTTGTACAATTTTTTTAATTTTAATACTTGTTAAATCTGGAATCTTGTAATCTAATATGACTCTGTCTCTCGTAGCTTCTCTCTCTAGACCTCTCAAGTCTCAACAATTTTGTCTATTTACAATGCCTTGTAGCAGTCGCAATAAAGCTTTGGTTTGCGCCATCTGCTGAATTAAACAATTTAAAGGTACATACAGCCCATATACGTACAACTGCTGGGCACAGATGTTTTATTTTTGAGTAGACGATGTAACCTGCATGTCTGAGAAATAAAAAAAAAATTTTCAAAGACATGTGAAGTTCGCCAACACGCATTGGGGCAGCGCGGCGGACATTTCCTTGCCCTAAAGCCCTCTCAGAAATGAGAGGAGGCCTGTGCCCCAGCAGTGGGACGTAAATAGGCTGCAACTTTTACAGCTCCAGTGACGGACTTCTTATTTCCTCGAAATAATTTAATAATTTATTTCTAAGATATGCAATTTCTACTACTAATAAATTAAAATTGCACTTAACGATTTCATTGGTGCTGGCGGGTATCGCACCCAGGATAAACTTACAGGGGATAAGATTTGAACTCATTTTTCATATCATAATAGGTATAGAAACACTTAGCCGTGTAGTGGCGGTCAAGAATATCCACTACCCCATATCCTCCCGTGGGTGTCGTAAAAGGCGACAAAGGGAAACAGGCAGGAGATGGGCAGCAGCATCTTCCTGGTAACGGCATAAATACAATAAAAAAACTGCGGTTGCCAACCCGCTCGCCAAGCGTGGCAACTATGGCAATATACCCCCCATGAGCAATGACAATAATAAACGGCCCCCAGTCCCCGGCGGCCCCGCTATTCCTGGCTACGGTGGCGACCATGGTAACGGCGGGGCAGGGGGTGCTAAGAATCTCCGGTGGAGGTTCGGTTGCCACCTTAGACGACTCGACCTGGCAACGTACAACGCACGCACCCTGAGGACTGACGAGAAGATCGTGGAGCTGGAAGAAGAGATGGACAAGTTGCGCTGGCATATTATAGGATTATCCGAAGTCCGAAGAGAGGGGGAGGACACGGTAATCCTCGAATCCGGCAACTTGTTCTATCACCGGGAGGGCGACCATCTGTCCCAAGGAGGTGTCGGATTTATCGTCCACAAGTCTCTCGTTAACAACGTTGTAAAGATCGGGAGTGTGTCGACGAGGGTTGCGTACCTTATACTCAGAATCACCAAACGGTATTCGCTGAAGGTCATACAGGTTTACGCACCAACCTCGGCACACCCCGATGAGGAGGTGGAGGAAATGTATGAGGATATCTCTAGAGCCATGCATTCCTCCAAAACCCAATATACGGTGTTAATGGGAGACTTCAATGCAAAACTAGGCACAAGAGAGAATGGTGAGCTGAAAGTTGGGAAATTTGGAATAGGGCAACGGAACCCAAGGGGCCAGCAGCTGGCCGACTTCATGGAGAAAGAGGGACTCTTTATGATGAACTCTTTCTTCAAGAAGCGGCCCCACAGGAAGTGGACCTGGTCGAGCCCCGACGGTTCGACAAAAAATGAGATTGACTTCATTATGACGACCAGACGACAACTGTTCAGTGATGTCTCAGTGATCGCGAGGGTGAAAACCGGCAGCGATCACCGAATGGTTAGAGGCACACTGAACCTAAATGTTAAGTTGGAGAGATCTCGTCTGATGAAGTCAACGCTCCGTCCCCCTCGTGCTCTAATCCAAAGTCCCGAAACCTTTCAGCTCGAGTTACAAAACCGTTTTCAGTGCCTAGAAGACTGCAATGAAGTGGACGATATGAATGACAAGCTTGTGGAAACTGTCCATGCGGTCGGAGCTAAGTTCTGCAAGACCCACCGCAGAAGAACACAAAAACTCTCCGATCACACTCTTAATCTCATGGCTGTTAGACGGGAGATGAGGCTACATTCTTCAACAGATTTGACAGCATACAGGCAACTGAACAGACAGATCTCCAAATTCATGCGGCGAGACTTACGCAACTTCAATACAGCTCGTATTGAAGAAGCGATCGAGCGGAACCAAGGCTCCAAAGTCTTTGCCAGAGATCTGTCTGCCAGAAAGAGCCAACTGTCAAAGCTGAAGACCGAATGTGGCAGCATCGTTTCCGGGGCACCTGAGATTTTGAGTGAGATTGAGAGGTTCTATGGGCAGCTGTACACGTCATCGTTGGAGCCACACGCAAGTGTGAGTAACGATCCAAGAGCGAGTCTTATTCGACACTATTCCGAAGATATCCCGGACGTCAGTCTGAGCGAGATTAGAATGGCTCTCCAGCACCTTAAAAACGGCAAGGCCCCAGGCGAGGATGGAATTACAGCGGAGCTTCTGAAAGCGGGTGGAAGACCGGTACTTGAAGTCCTTCAGAAGCTCTTTAACTCCGTCCTCCATGGTGGCATTACACCGGAGGCGTGGAGCAGAAGTGCGGTGGTCTTGTTCTTCAAGAAAGGTGACAACGCTCTCTTGAAGAACTACAGACCGATTTCCCTTCTGAGCCGCGTCTACGTGCTGTTTTCGAGAGTCATTACGAATCGTCTCGCGCGCAGACTTGACGACTTCCAGCCTCCCGAACAAGCCGGTTTCCGAAAGGGCTTTAGCACCATAGACCACATACATACCCTACGGCAAATTGTACAGAAGTCCGAAGAGTACAATTTGCCACTATGTCTGGCGTATGTGGACTATGAGAAAGCCTTTGATTCCGTCGAAATTTGGGCGGTGCTGCAGTCCCTTCAGCGGTGCCAAGTTGACTGTCGGTATATCGAAGTGCTGAAGTGTTTGTACAGTAGAGCTACCATGGCTATCCGAGTACAGAACCAGAGTACAAAACCTATCCAATTGCAGCGAGGTGTAAGACAGGGTGACGTTATATCCCCGAAACTCTTCACCGCTGCATTGGAAGACGTTTTAAGCTTCTGGACTGGAAAGGATACGGAATTAACATCAATGGCGAGTACATCACTCACCTTCGATTTGCCGACGATATAGTCCTCATGGCAGAATCGCTGGAGGAGCTAAGCACTATGCTCAATGACCTCAATAGTGTCTCCCAACGGATAGGTCTTAAGATGAACATGGACAAAACAAAGATTATGTTTAATGTCCATGTCACACCTATGCCGGTAGTTGTTGGGAGCACTAAGCTCGAAGTTGTTGACGAGTATGTTTACCTGGGACAAATAGTCCGACTAGGTAAGTCCAACTTCGACCGAGAGGTCAATCGACGGATTCAACTCGGCTGGGCAGCGTTCGGGAAGCTACGACACATCTTCTCGTCAGAAATACCTCAAAACCTTAAAACAAAATTGTACAACCAGTGCGTGTTGCCAGTGATGACTTACGGAACTGAGACGTGGTCCTTCACTGCTGGCCGTATGAGGAAGCTCAAGGTCGCTCAGCGAGCTATGAAGAGGGCTATGCTCGGAGTTTCTCTGCGTGATAAACTTAGGAATAAGGATATCCGCAGTAGAACCAGAGTAACCGACATAGCCCAACGGATTAGTAAGCTGAAGTGGCAGTGGGCCGGCCATATAGCTCGAAGAACCGACAACCGATGGGGAAGAAAGGTTCTCGAGTGGCAGCCTCGTACCGGTAGGCGAAGTGTAGGGCGTCCCCCCACAAGATGGAGTGACGACCTGGTAAGACATGCAGGAAGTCGATGGATGCAGGTGGCTCAGGACCGTGCTTTGTGGCATTCCTTGGGGGAGGCCTATGTTCAGCAGTGGACTTGTGAAGGGCTGTAATGATAATGATGATAGAAACACACTAGTCCCACGTAACCATACAGAAGCAACTTCATTGATACGCGATATAAAAAAAAAAAAAAAAAAAAACGCGAGACGTTTAATTAATACTAGCTGTTCTCCGCGACTTCGCCCACGTGTTATTTCTTACGATTGGATTTAATGGATTTTAATGGCGTTTCGTACGTAAACACGTGGATGTTACATACAGAAAGTCATTACATCAACTTCTGAAAAAAGTACAAAACACTATTTTTCTGATGTCGATTTAATTTTTTGTGTGTAGAGCCACGCTGCAGCTAAAGTATGGTTCTAGCACGAATGGGTCGTCTCGACCGGGGTACGACAAAATACTAATAAAATAGCAGCTTAATGCTGTGGTTTCGATGGTGAGTGTAGAGAACAGGAGACCCTTTTTACTGGAAAATTACATCTTAGTCATCAGGTGTGACAACGCATCTGTATTTTGATTCTTAATCGAGGATAAATGTAGATGTCTATGAGCCACAATATTCACTTAGCATCAGGTGGAATGTGTGCTCGTTTGTCATCCATATTCTATTTAAAAAAATGTGACAGTGGACGTAATGGCACATGACTGTTGTCATGATTGTCTTTTTGGTATCATTTTTATAATCCATTATTATTCCCAACAGCTGTACTGCCTGCGAGTTGTCTGGCGATGCTACAAGTACCTCACGATGCTGTCCATCCCAACGCTCACTCCGTTCGTAATCTCTAGTGAGGGAATTCCTACTCCTGGGCCTGTATCCTATGCTTCTCCCATGCCGGCGCCGGACTACTCCAGCCTATTGCCGGATTACGAAGAGGCCGTCAAACAAACTCCACCGCCCTCGTACCGTGCTGCTACACTCATGGCCGCTACCGAACCTACTGCGGTCACGGTAAGTGAACTTGAATTATTTGTAAGTTATGAGTTGGATCAATTACTATGAAGGCTGTGCTAGATTTGAAAAGCTCGCTCCGTCGCTGACTTTAGCAGTCATTTCCTTATTTCCTTTTTTAGATATATTTGAAACATCTAATGAAGGGCGACGCATTTCTATGAGAGGACTGGACTAGAGGTTGTGATCGGGACGGACTCCAACACACATCATTCCCTCTGGGGAATGGAAAAACCGAATGAACGGGTTAAGGTGTTAGTTGAATATCTATTTAGCACTAACCTAACTATGTTAAACACAGGTTCTGAACCTACTTTCATAAACAAACGCTGTCGCACACTAATCGACCTCACACTTGCAACAGAAGGAGCAGCTAAACTAATTACGGAATGGCATGTATCGAAAGAGGCCTCATGCTCAAACCATAGATGGATCTGCTCATGATCTCCGCTACACCACCATGGAGAAACCCCCGCAAGACGTATAAAACAAAATACCTTAATAGGCCGACGTCTTCGCTCGCGGGTTTTGAGGGGACTAATACTATAGCAGATCAGTCGCTCCTATATGAACAGGTAGCAGCTATTACTAAAACCATGATGGAAAGCTACCATAAATCATGTCCAGAAATCACTCCACCAAGACATGCTGAGGTAAAGCAACCTTGGTGGGGTAAAGAACTAGATAGAAAACGTAAGAAGGTAAGAAAAGCTCTAAATAGGGCCATGAATATCTCAATGGATGAAGAATGGCTACTATACAAGAAAGCCAAATCCGAATATAAAAAATGTATTAGATATCGACGCTCGACAGGATAACACAAGTAACATAGAAACCCAATCGGATAAGGAAAATCCTAGCTAAACAGAACACGCCGGGATCCATCTCTATAAAGAAATCCGACGGGAAGCTACTCAACATCGCTGGATGAAATCCCAGGCACCCTAATTGAAAAGCATTTCCCAGATTGCTGCGTAACTCAGGGGGTAAACCTGAATGAAGATACACTGACACCAACAGTAGAAGACTGGAATTTAGCACAGAGAGTGGTAGTGATGGACAAAATCAATTGGGCCATTTACAGTTTCCTCCCCTACATGACGGCATATTCCCGGCACTTCTACAGTGGAGGGGGGGGGGGCAAAGTCCTAATAGTCAGATTTGTGGCCATAATGAGAGCCTGTCTGGTTCTTAAATATGTTTCTAGGGGATGGAGCGAAGTAAAAGTGACATTCATACCCAAACCGGGTAAGAACGACTATACCGACCCTAAATCCTACACACACATAATTTCTCCTAAAGACGATGGAGAGGATGTGTGAAAGAGAATTAAGGGGTCGACGCTAATGAACTTACCGCTACACGACAAACAACACGCCTACAGCTTAGGTAAATCGACAGAATCGGCACTTCACCAGGTAATAACAAAGATTGAAGAGGCCATCCAAAACAAAGTAATATGTTTAGGTTCCTTCATAGATATAGAAGGTGCTTTTGACAGAACGAACTTTTCCAGCATAAAAGATGCATTTAGGATCTGGAACTTTCTCTGAAGACCTTAACATCCCATATGCACACCGCTGGGTACCTACAACACAGTCTTTCAGACGGAATGTATGGGTATCATTCAAGCGGCCATAGCAATAGATGCTAGAAAAGTTAATGACTTCTCCATCAGAATACTGACCGACAGTAGGGCTATACTACAAGCCCTGAGTTGCCATGTGGTGAACTCGGGACTAATATATGAATGCCATCAACGACTAAATGAGGTATGTAAAAACAACAATGTGACTCTACAATAGATAAAGGGACAGTGGTGACAGACACAGTGGATCCAGAGGCAACGACGAACTGCCCAGAAGAGGATCGGCTCTGGCCAGCTTGGGACTGTAGACAAACTTGGGAGGAGGAGGAGCTTGTCTACAGTCTACTAGATTAGCCACAGATCAGGATAATAACAAGTGCTATCACAGGACACGGCACCTTTAACAAATATTTATTTAGTATAGTTGTCGTTTGTCACCCTATCCTATAAAAAAAATTACCATAGGTGTTACAGACAGTCCCCTGTGCAGGGCATGGGAAGGGAGAAAAAACGGTGGCCCACGTGTTGCTGACATGTCCGGAAGTCGCTGCATACAGGGTTTATCACGCCGGGATCACTCCCCGAAATTGTTTACAACATCGAAGGACTATTGAACTTCTTCGGGGAGATCTCATGGCTCGAATAAATACACTATTCCTGCCCACACGCAAAATACGCGCTTAGACGTGGAGTTGCGGAAAACAACCCGTTTATTCAATTCAATTCAATTCAAAGGCGACGCACCAATATCCTTTAAATGCAAACTCATTTACATGTGCATCCTCCTTGTCATGACATACGGTGCCCAAGCCACCAAACAGCAGAGGTCCGATCTTGGGATGTGTCAACGAGCAATGGAGCGCAGCATGCTAGGAGTCTAGACTAACAGACCGCATCAGAAATATCATTCTGTGCTCCAGAAAACAAATCACTGACGTCTCCCGTAAATCTGCCAAACTCAAATGGGACTGGGCCAGTCATGTCTGCCATATGTCAGATATTTGGGCCAAAATTACAACTGGGTGGACTCCTATAAATGGCAGACGATCCCAGGGCAGATACAGAAAACGATGACGGGATGAACTGGACTCCTTCATGGAATACTGATCCACCATAGCACAAAACCGTGAAAGGTGGATAGAGGTTGGGGAGGCCTTTGCCCAGCTGTGGGACGTTATGGGCTGATAATATAAGAAGAAATATTGGTAAATCCAATTGAGCATGCCTTCGCATTAAAAATAACGTATAGCATGATTATACGGATTTTTTTTTAAGTAGTTTAAATACATTTCGACAGCACTGTCGACTTCAGCACCCTCGAAAACCATGAAAATGACACCCATGATGAAAAAATTGGTACCTACTTCAGCCGCCATCTTGGATTTACATTTCGACAGCACTATCGGCTTCACCACCCTCGAAACCCATGAAAATGACACCCATGATGAAAAAATTTATACCTATTGCAGCCGCCACCTTGGATTTACATTTCGACAGCACTATCGGCTTCAGCACCCTCGAAAACCATGAAAATGACACCCATGATGAGAAAATTGATATCTATTGCAGCCGCCATGTTGGATTTACATTTCGACAGCACTATCGGCTGCAACACCCTCGAAAACCATGAATATGATATCCATGATGAAAAAATTTGGTACCTACTTCAGCCGCCATCTTGGATTTACATTTCGACAGCACTATCGGCTTCAACACCCTCGAAGCCCATGAAAATGACACCTATGATGAAAAAATTGATACTACTTACTTTTAGTACGAACTACTATTATTTATTCTGTGCTTTTAAAATATTGTAATAAAAAAATCTCTTATTTTTATTATAATCAAGTATTTAAGAAATTTGGTTATTCGAATATTGTGTATTTGTACAGCGATCTTTTTGAGCCGCTGCAAACAACCGAAATAATGTCCACTCACGACGGCGACTGACGGCGAACTGATATATTATACAGTAATCTTTGGCGATGGCGAACTAAGTTAGTGAGTAAACTACTTTGTGGCTGGAGCTCCCCATTTACAGAAATAATTCTATACTAGGCTACCAAATCAATGAAAATTTCGCCATTTTCGAGCCGAAAAAAATTAATTATAGCTAAACTAAACAAAATTACACTGCCATTTACATTCAGTGGCTTCTCACATGATAGATGAAGAGATTAAAAAATAGATTGAGTTAAACAATTGATATTTTCAAAAGTTATAGTGTTTACACGCCTTGGGGACATAATAAATCCACACCATAAGCCACTAAAACCCTTTTTTTATTTAAAAATAGCAATTAATCGATTTAAAAAAAATATTAATAAGTTCAACAATCATTTATATTTCTAACAATGTGCTTTTTATATCATTTATATGTATAATATGATTGCTGGATACGATTTCATGCGACAAAACGTTAGAATTTTGATTTTTAGGCGTTAGTAGAACATACACACGCGCTTTGCGCTCGGCATGCAATATATTTTAAAATTGTTACATGAGTTTGTTATTCCAAATAAAGTAAATAAAATCGATATTTATCATAATGATTTCTTACATTTACGGGAACACTACACATTGAATAAAAATATGTTTACAGATTTTATCGCGTTTAATTTTTACCTATTTTTAATTTTCAAACTCCCGACGTTTCGGGTGCATTGCAGCATCCACGGCCCAGTACTTCGTGTGCTGCAAAGCACCCGGAAAGTCTAATAATATGGGAATTATTAGACTTTTCGGGTTTATTAATAATTATCTAAAATATGGGAATTAGTAACAAGTAAAAATTAAACGCGATAAAATCCGTAAACATAGTTTTATTCAATATTTATCGTATTTTTGTACCCTCCATGTAATTACCGCATGTAGTTCTAATTTGGCTATAGGTCCCGTCACGTAAAAAGAACGCTGAGCGACAGTGGAGGGGATGTGTCTGCGCATGGGTACAGTCGCGTTCGAAAGTACTAGATGGTACTATGCTATACTTTTATAATATAAGAGTAATTGTTTTATTGTAGAATTATAATAGGTACTTTACTGGCTACTTAGAACTTTGGAAGAGGTTGGAATTAAAAATAGATAATGTTTACTTGAGTATTATTTTTTATTGCTGTCGTAAAATATAAAGTAGGTTGTAACAAGAAAACTTAAGCTAAGGGTGACTGACACGCTGCGCCGTCGATTATATCGTCTTAGGTCACATGAAAGCCAGATGTCGATAGTGTGTTGGTGTTACTGGATGACTTTATCTTTGCTTGAGCTTCCGTCATCAGAATCATCATCATCGTCATCAACGCGAATGATAAATATTTCCGTCATAAGATCGACCACATGGTAATGTTTTCAGTATTCCTTCTCAATACTTTTAACTTTACTGCATAATTTTTCCCATTCACCTTCTCCCATCACATTATATGATATGGTATGTTGCAAACCGGTAACATACATTGCTATGCAGGAGACAGCTCTGGTGATGCTTTATACACCGGCCGTGCAAGTATTTCTGGGGAAAACGTCGCCGAGTACCTGAACAAACTTGTGTCTGAAGTCGAGACTTTGCTAAACAAAGTCTTGGATTGGGGGCGACTAAATCTAGTCCAGTTCAATCCCCAGAAGACACAAGTTTGTGCGTTTACTGGTAAAAGAAACCCCTTTATCGTGTCTCCTCAGTTTGAAGGCACTCCCCTTGTTGCCTCAGCCAGTATCGGAATCCTCGGCGTCGACATATCGAGTGACGTGCAGTTTCGTGGTCACTTGGAAGAGAAGGCCAAATTGGCCTCTAAAAAGCTTGGCGTGCTCAGCAGAGCGGGACAGTATTTCATGCCGGCACACCGCCTGCAACTTTACAAGGCGCAGGTTTGGCTTCACATGGAATACTCTTCCCATCTCTGGGCAGGGGCTCTCCAGTGCCAGCTTCTTCCACTTGACCGCATCCAACGCAAAGCGGTTCGAATCGTCGACGACCTAGTTCTTTCCGATCGGCTTGACTCACTGGCACTGCGTAGAGATGTTGGATATCTTTGCGTATTTTATCGCATATACCACGGGGAGTGCTCTGAGGAATTGTTCAGACTAGTTCCAGCCATTCAATTTCACCATCGCACATCGGTCGCGATACCATCCATACCATCTGGATGATTGGTGGTCCACCACTGTGCGATTTAGAAGATATTTTCTTCCTCGCACACCTTACCTCCAGCGATTTTTCCGGACCGATACGACTTAAGGATAGGGATAGGACAGATTTTTAAAAATGCCGGCAACGCATCTGCAATTCTCCTGGTGTTGCAGTTGTTCATGGGCGGCGGTAGTCACTTACCATCAGGTGAGCCGCATACTCGTTTGCGGATTGGATCCCCTCTCCTATAAAAAAAACCTTTTCGTTCACTAGTTCATTCATAAAACAGTATATATAAATAATTTATCTTTCCTTCCTTTTTAAAACGATCGTCGCGCGTCGTGCATAGAAAGCGGTGTGTGCGACTGTATTATGGCAGTGAACGAAGCGCGGGAAGCATGTGTCAACTTACGAACCAATAGCGTGCGCGCACAGTAACACTGGCGAGCATTCCCCCGTCTCGCCCCCTTCATACCACCAATTTGATCGAAAAATCGCTGTGCGCAGGTACAAGCCAGCGTTCTTTTTACACGACGGGACCTATACCATTTTAAATAATTTGAACTTAAGTTTAAAATTTGGCTATTCGATGAATGACCCTGTATATATGGGATCACATGAGAAGAATCAGCTTTCAAATAAGAAAAGAATCATCAAAATGGTTCACCTAGAAAAAAGTTATGAGGTAACACACAAAAAAAATTAAAAATTCAGTCGAATTGAGTACCTTCTCCTTTTTGAAGTCTGTTAAAAAAGGGATCGCCATATTTCAATACTTTTTAGGGTTCCGTACCTCAAAAGGAAAAAACGGAACCCTTATAAGATCACTTTGTTGTCCGTCTGTCTGTCTGTCAAGACCCTTTTTCTCAGGAACGCGTGGAGGTATCAAGCTGAAATTCATATGAAATACTCAAATCTACTGTCCCTTGGAGATGTGAAAAAATCAAACTTCTAAGCCAACGCAATCAAAAGATGCAGCCGTTTATGCCGCAAATTTTCGACATTCGAAGGGAATCAGGGAATCAAAACCTACAGGGTACTTCCCGTGAACTCAGTCTTAAAATTTGGTACGAAGCAACGTATTATGGCATAGATAAAGGAAAAATTGCGACAAGCATAAATTTTTAGTTTCATCATATAATATAAATATTTTTAATAATTTTAAACTACGGTTGTGCGGAACCCTCGGAGCGCGAGTCCGACTCGCACTTGGCCGGTTTTTTTCTATTAAGATGAATTCGAAGTTACAAGGGAAAAAAGTGGCTGCCATTTTGAAAAGTTTTGTTTGAATAGACCGAATCCTTTAAAAATCAGCAATCTTTCAAAACTGGACGTCTAAATGGTCTATGAATATTATGAATTCGTCGTGAAAACTGAGAAATGTGGCCGATATTTTGAAAGCTCCTTTTTTGAGCCGATTCCCTGAACGGATTTCTTAAGAAATCGGTCTATAACGTAGTTCATTAGTGTTCTTATTCATAGACCACATGGATTCTCAGATATTAGTTTTAAATGTTGTTACGGCCGGCAGCTGCCCATCCCAGGAGTAGAATCCTTCGCGGCCCATAGACGAAGAAGCTACGGGCAGATGCTGGTCGGGCGTCCTCACGCCACGGGTTAAAAGTCTAATTACACTAAACAATCCGGGGGGAGCGTTACAATTATTGAACAGAGCTTACTTACCTCTATTCAAGGCGACTGGTCCCTCAGGATTCGGTCAGGTCTCGTGTGGATGTATTGTGCTAGAAGGTAAAGGTCAGTGATGTGTATTTGGGTGTGGCTGGTAGTGTTATTGACCTTATTTGACCGTTCCCCCTGCAGCAGTTCGGCCCTCAGCTCCTCTCCAAGCTAAGGTCGCCTTCCGCAGTCACTTTCTTCCTTTGTTACGATTGACTCGCGAAAATGAACACAGAACGTACGGGTCAAAGGTCACCGTTATTTCTAGAATATTAACTACCGCACTAGTAACTAATACAGTCGAATCCACTTATACAGGTTCTGCGTTAAACCTAAAGTCCCGGGTAAACTCTCAACACGCGCTACCATTCCCAGTGGTATATTTACTATACGCGCCTAACATAAAATTAGATCTAAGAGCTCCCAAACAAAACGGACTGCCTTCTCTTTCGACGCGAAGAAGACATCTAATCATCGCTCTCGAATCCCACCGTTCAGTTAGCTCGGACGTTCAACACGCACGAACGTCATCCCGTATCAGCCGAGCCGAGCGCCATCTAACGTCGATGCCTGACACCAACGCTTTTGCGTAAACAAACCCCCGTCCCGGACATAAGGATTTAGGTCCGCGAGCAAACCGGTCAGCGGGACAGGGTCGCGACGGCAAGTTGCAAGATCGAATCTACAACCAAACTAGGCCACCCTACGCACCCAATCAGATCTTGCAACCCTGACCAACGCCTCAAAATTACAGCCCCAACGTGGGCTAGCCGGAGAGTTGAACTGGATGCCCTTCCTGGACATCGCAGCACATAAATAAGTCCTATTCCTAGACAGAAGTCAGACGACCTCCTTCAAACACCTATCTGCGCTCCTATGATTAGTTCCGCAACTCGACCGGATCAGGTCTGCAAACAGCGACGCGACACGAAGCGGCCTAGAGGGACCTTCAAGCTTCAGTGCAAAGAGCACCCCCAAATTCCCCATGAACGTCGTCTGTGGAGAGCTGAACGAAACGCACAGATGGTCCCTAGCAGGTGATCCTATGCTCATATTTCAACTAATTTTTCAAAAGCATCAATGTTCAATTACAGAATTAATTAAAACAAGTAATCACCGATGCACATAGGTCAACTTGGCAAAGTAAACAAAACAATAAACGTAAGGGACAGCCCTATTTCTTATTTCAAATAAATATCTTAGACAGTGCCAACAAAATCTAAACCAAAAGAGAATTGACTCCTATTTCCTTCGGCAACCACAGGGTTATCTAATTTCAACCTTCCCTATCACAAAGCAAAATGATTAAACACTATCACAAGCATTAAAAAAGGGCACACAATTTAATCTCAATTTTCCGTGCAACAACAAACGCAGTGATCAAATGTATTTACAAAACATATGCAGCAGCATTTAAAGGAGTATTTTAAATTCAATTCTTTTAATCATAACCGCTACAATATGAATTTCGCGGAAAACCCAAAAGCATTTTAATTTAAATTTAAAGAATTTTTAGCTAAGTGCTCGACCAAACCAAATCCAATACCCCTTAAGAGCGTGATTCAACGCTCCAGGGGGCCCTAATCTTCCCACCACCAAATGGAGGCCACACCGCGTGAACCTGAGACTAACAGAGCGCAACCGCTAACAGTCGCCACTCGGGTTGTACGCCCTCACTGAGGCCGTCGGCAACAGAACAGCTTGACAAGTGGACTGTTGACGGCTTAAGGCTCAGTAGAGGCAGCCATGGTGGGAGCTAAGGCGGCAGCTAGCTAGGGCCGCCTCCATCAAATGGGGTACAGTGGTACACCAGTCGCGGCCACTCAGCTAACGGGAGTGAGAAGGGTCCAGCGGACTGATGAGTGGCCGTGAAGTTCCTCTCCGCACGCTGAGGGGGTGTGATGACACCCCCGCCCCTGGGGGAATTACTCCCCGACTGGTCGGGGGAGGGACCCCTTTCAAACCTAGGGGCCTGGTGGCTAGCCGGCGGGCGCCGAGCGTCGCCCGTCAAAGGGCATGGCGGAGCGCCCCCGCCCGTGGGGGTCGAGGGCCTGGCAGCGCCCCGAGAGGAGACGCCGTTCGCACCCAGGCACAGTACGACATGGTGATTGCCCTGGCAATGCAGACAGGGCCGCTGGTGCGGACAGTCTCGCTGGAGGTGCCCTTCCAGACAGGAGTAGCACCAGCGGCGCTCCTTGGCGAAAGTTCGCCTCGCCGGAACCGGCTTACTTAATAATTTTGGGCATGACGTTACCCGGTGATCAGATGCTCGACAATAGGAGCAGGGGGGGGTTGACGACGACTTGCCCGGCGGATTTCGCCTCTCACTGGGCACGGCTCGTAAGTCGTCGACGGTGCCCGCCGCGTGCTCGATCTGTCGGCACTGCTCCTCCAAAAACCGCAGCAGGTCATAGAAGGGCGGAATATAGGAGGCCTCGTCCCCGCCGTACCTCTCCTCAAAATGCATTTGAAGGTCGAGAGGTAGACGGGACAGCACGATGCGGAGCAACAAGAAGGCCCATTCGCCTACTGGTAAATCCAGCCGCCTCAACGTATTACAGGCCACCAAGACTGGATCCAACAGGTCCGGACGTAGTCGGGCCCGGTCACTAAGCAGCGGGAGGCTCAGAAGCTGCTTAACATGTTCGTCCGCAATTTGCCGGACGTTGGCGTATCTTCTGGCTAGGAGGTCCCGAGCAGTCTGGTAGGCGTCGTCCGACAAGCTCAAATGGCTGACAACGCCCAGGGCCTCCCCTTCCAGTGTGGCCAGGAGGTACGCCATCTTCTGGCTCGGGGTCAAGTCACTCCGGGCGTGCACTAGGCCGTCGAAAAGACCAACGAAGGTCAGCCACTCGGAAAGGACCCCGGAGAACTTTGGCAAGTCCAGAGTTGGGAGTCGTCCCAACAGCTCCGGCTGAGGCTGCTTCCGAAAGGACTCGGGCAGGCCACTCGTCCGAGCTTCACGCGCCTCCTCGGCATACCTGCCTTCAGCCTCGATCAACTCGTCCGTGAGCCACAAGAACTGCTCGTAGTCTGCGAAGCAGGAGTCCAGGACTCCCTTTTCCACATCCGAATCCTCGAGCTCAGCGTAAGCCTCCTCCACTGCAGCCCTTCGAGCATCGACCTGCTCGAACCGCTTCATCAAATTATGGACCCTATCCGGTCGACCTATCAAAGCATGGGCGCTGGTGGCCCAGCGTAACTCAGTCCGCAGGCAAAGGATTAGCATCTTGGGCGAGGACATCACTACTAAATACAAATTACGACGCCGCTCGAGCACAATTACAAAAATAACAAATAAAAAATACAAAAAAATTAACAGCTAACCAATGCAGTTCCTATCAAATCGAGTTGAATAGAAATTACACAAATAACAACCGCTATTTATTAAATCAAACACAAGTTAGTACAAAAGAAAAGGCAAATCAAATTAACAATAACAAATACTAGTGCGATCAAATCAAGTTAAATTCAAATTACGCAAATACAAATTACCACTCTTTAGTTCAAATACAAACTACAATACGAAAGATACATAACGAAGATACACATCAACAAAAAATGCCTTGCTCGGAAATCGACCCTTCGATAAGTAATACACCACAACTATCCGCAACGATAATTAACCGATTACGCAAAAATAACCATCTACCTACATGACGCAAACTCCCGCTTGCACGCGAACCGGGCGTGGCTTTTCAAATTTACCCGCTAACAACAAAAAAAAGCAAGCCACCAAAGAAAGGAATTTTATTATTACGTATATAATAAAAAAAAATATTTTTACGTATTACGGACGGGCGTGATTGTATACACAAAATTAAACCAATCAACCCAACGCTCCCTGCCACCAAAATTATTTAATTTTTATCAAATACTATGGTCGGTGGATCGACCGGGAATCGATCCCAGAATCGCGCTCTGCTACCAAATGTTACGGCCGGCAGCTGCCCATCCCAGGAGTAGAATCCTTCGCGGCCCATAGACGAAGAAGCTACGGGCAGATGCTGGTCGGGCGTCCTCACGCCACGGGTTAAAAGTCTAATTACACTAAACAATCCGGGGGGAGCGTTACAATTATTGAACAGAGCTTACTTACCTCTATTCAAGGCGACTGGTCCCTCAGGATTCGGTCAGGTCTCGTGTGGATGTATTGTGCTAGAAGGTAAAGGTCAGTGATGTGTATTTGGGTGTGGCTGGTAGTGTTATTGACCTTATTTGACCGTTCCCCCTGCAGCAGTTCGGCCCTCAGCTCCTCTCCAAGCTAAGGTCGCCTTCCGCAGTCACTTTCTTCCTTTGTTACGATTGACTCGCGAAAATGAACACAGAACGTACGGGTCAAAGGTCACCGTTATTTCTAGAATATTAACTACCGCACTAGTAACTAATACAGTCGAATCCACTTATATAGATTCTGCGTTAAACCTAAAGTCCCGGGTAAACTCTCAACACGCGCTACCATTCCCAGTGGTATATTTACTATACGCGCCTAACATAAAATTAGATCTAAGAGCTCCCAAACAAAACGGACTGCCTTCTCTTTCGACGCGAAGAAGACATCTAATCATCGCTCTCGAATCCCACCGTTCAGTTAGCTCGGACGTTCAACACGCACGAACGTCATCCCGTATCAGCCGAGCCGAGCGCCATCTAACGTCGATGCCTGACACCAACGCTTTTGCGTAAACAAATGTAATCGGTCAATAATCAAGAGTTTTCAAAATAGTGGCCCTTTTCTTCAGTTGTGAAAACGAATTCTTGTTCATAGAATCTTATTTTAAAGAAATCAGTCCTAAACGAGAGTTATTTAAATTGCGGCCACTTTTTTCAGTTCTGACGAATATTATATGGAATTGGTCACTAAACAAAATGGCGGCCTTTTTTTTCATGTCGAATTCTTATTCATAGACCACATTGATATTGATTATTTAAAGGAATAGGACCACCAGCAGAGCAGCAGTTGCGGGCTGATAGATAATAAGAAAAATTGCGTTAATTTGCAAGTTATACTGCAGACGGCTCCGTGGCTTAGCAATCAGTTGTTGCGCTGGGGGCCGCGGGTTCGAATCCCGTACGGAACAAGTATTTGTATGGCCTACAAATAATTGTTCCGGGTCTGGATGTTTGTCCTTGTGCAATTTATGTTTGTAAACTGCCTCCACGACACAGGAGAAAATCCTAGTGTGGGGGTAACGTTTTTAAAATACAAAAAAAAAAGATTGTATCCAGTTGAAGCCAAAATATCAATAAAAAATATTTTACAGAACAATACTCCATTAAATATGATTTGTTGCAGGTCGAGGCTCCACCAACTGAGCAAGCACCTACGCAGCCTCATTCAGCACCGCAGTCAACAGATACTGTAGTAATGTTGCCTCAACACGGCACTCAGGCGCGCGTCTGAATTCTTCTAGGCTTCAGCCTCTCTAAAGATACGGCCAACGTCGTATCAGCTTATTATTGTAAAAGAAATAAAGTTAATTGAAAAGTCTCAAAATTATTTGCTTTTGAGTGATATCTCACATTTCTAAATTTAACAACACACAGTTTGTGTTAATTTTAGGAGATTTAAGTAACTGTATATCGATTATCGAAATATAAATCTATAAATGCATACAAAAATATATTTTTGTATTATTTAATTGTTTGTTTGAAAGTTTTGACGTGTTTTTACATTCAAATTAATGATTTCGGTTACAATAAAAGAGAAAAATTATTATAGTTTTCTATTCTATTACTATTTTCCCATCCTTTTATTTGTTTCTATTAATTTTGATTTTAACAGTTTTTATTTTTTATTTTATTATTACGTTATGGAGTTTGTGCCAGTTTTTGGTTTATTTTATTTTGTTGTATTATATATTAAACTTAGATTATTGTAATAATATTATTGGCTTAAATTTTTGTCACGCTCAATGTTCGGTACACTTAAACCTAGCGGTACCTTAGTGCCATTACTGTTGATTTTGGGTACGTTATTGTATTTTCCATACTCCTTTTCTTCGCATTATTTTGTTTCAATTTACGTTAGCCACAAAAGCTTCATAAATATAAACAATATTATTAGTAACCTTTTTACGCTTACATTCCATATTTTTTTTATTTAGAATTTTATTTCGTACAGGTTTTTGTTTTCTCTTCACATTGGACCGTCCAATTTGTTTGCTTAAAGATTTAAAGATTCTAATGCTAGGTAAAAAATTAAATGTAATTAAAATCAATTAAAATGTGTTTTGTTGTTTTGTCGTTTATTATCTTCTGCAGTGGATGTGTATACATTGCTGATAGATAGTGTGAAATGTACATTATATAATCTTTGATGTACATCACCGAACTCTATTAAAATACAATGTGATTTAACATATTATAGCAGAAACTGTAGAATTATTACTATTTTGTGTCAAATAGGTGTATGATATTAAAAGCAATGCATTATTATAATAATGCGACTGTTCACTGACTCGTTTGAGTAGGGTCAGCAAAAAATGTAATTGTAAAATCGAATAGCCTTTTTCGAAGCCATATAATTATTTTGATTCTCCTTTTTGCACTCAATATTCGTACACACATACACACACACAGTACCTCGCCCGGCGCCTGCGTTGAAACAAACGGGGTTTCGAGATCTCCTGTTATTTTCATTTATCAATCTATTTTCTACCCTCTGTCTCCGCCAAATACGTGTGTGTGTATCTCATTACCAACTGCATAATATTGTTTGTCAATTATCGGAGGTTAGGGTCTACAATTTGATGACATTACTACATATGAATTAATTTAAGAGGATTAAGAATGAAGTATTAAACCTTGTATTAATCCTCCTATTATTCATTGTATTATCTCTCAATGTAGTGCCTTGAGCTATTTTGTAGATTAAAATATTAAAAAGAGTAAAATTTTACCCTTTCAAGTTTAATTTTTTTATTTGGATTCAAATTTATAAGAATTACAGGCTATTACTTTTATTTTGAGCTTATTATAATACAATTACTGTTTTGATTATTTTACTTAATGACATTTTAAGTAAAATATCTTAAACATAAACAGAGCTTTTCTTCAAATTTATAAAATGTGGAATTTCCTTTAAAGTGGCCTATAATTGTACATAATAATCATAGTTTGAATATGATTTTAATATATTATATGTACTTATACAACTATAATCCATATGATTTTCTTTCTAAAGCTTTGGTGTTTATTTATTTTTGTACTTTTTAATAAACATTAGATATATTTATTAGAGTGTGTAGTCTATTAGCTCATTAGATGGTACAGAGCTTACTGGCAAAATGTGTACCTTTTAATAAGTACCTACAAAATTATCGGTGTCAATATAGGATACTTGTACTTGTATCTGAAAAAATAAAGAAATATGTATGTGTTTAGATTTTTATTCTCTTGTATGGCTTCGACCCCAGTTATTGTAAGAGTTAAATATCTTCGAATGCTTTCTGTTTTTATATACTGATCACTGTTGCATGTCTTTGGAACTCTGACAAAAACTGTATTGTGAACTTTGACTTAAACATTAAGGGTATATAATAAAGCGCTCACGAATATATAAATATTGTAATATAACAGTAAAAAGATAGATGTTTTGTCGAAAATCGTCCATAAAAACGGAAAAGGAAATTGGGTGCGCCCAACAAATAAGAATAGAGAACAAGATGGAGAGTTTCATAGACTTCTTTGTAAATGGCTTACTGATGAAGAATTTTTTTATAATTCATTTTCGGTCTCCATTTCTCTGGCAATTTCTTACCATGCTTCGGCTACTTTTCCTCGGTTTTTATAATCATCATTCTTCACATATAAAAACACCTTTCTCGTACTAACATAATCAACTTCTCGGTCTCCATATTCCTTCTCAAGTGGACACCGAAACACCAGTGAATGCGCGAACGCGTCCGTTCTAGTTGACCGACGCGGTAAGAAATCAGAATGGCTGTTGTCTGGGTATGTCAATGTAACGTCATACATACATACAAGCATACAACATAAAACGCGTGAACGCCTTTTGTCTGATAGATCCCATAACCTTATGAAGATATAAATATAAGATATAAGATAACAAAACTCTTAGGCCATTGATATATTTTTACACTTTATTATTATTAAGTTTTTCCTTTACACGAATTTAAACGCAATGTTTAACCCCTTGTTAGGTATATTTAACATAATGTTAACACAATACGAGCACGCACTTGATCTGTTTTATAACATTGAAAAAAAAAATTAAAAAAAAAAGAAAGTAAGAAGTAAAAGAAATGCCTGAATAACAATGGATTTTTTATAATGAATGTTGGATTAATGCTATTATCTAGCTTTTTTGAAGTGAAAACTTCTTTAGCGGCGTTGTGCACTTTTATTGTAATGGGTAAAAAATGTTAAAACTCGCGTCAGGTCACGTGTCCTGATCGAAAATTCGTAAGACGGACGGAGAGTAGACAGCCGGCGCGGCGTAGGAGAGGAAGTAAGTTAGGTTTAATTTAATTTTCATTTATTAATTAATATAATTTTATTATTAAGATTAGGTTTCGATAGAGTCTACTGTACTGCTTGACGAAATTATTAATATAGATACATACGTATTTTCATAACATCACAATAAGCACATGTGCGGTGTAGGTTTACCAAACAAATAATTTCGAATGAAAATAAATGAAATAAGATAATAATAAATAATCTCCGCCATTCCAAAATATCAAAAATGCACAACGTTAATATTCAAGTTTTCACTTCTGCCGGCACTCCCGGAGTGCAACCCGTCGTTTTTTTATTAAAGAAAATAATGGTAAACAAAAGAATTGAAAAAATCGGCATGTAAAAACAGTACTTATTTTTTTTCTTTCCCGTCAAAAAATGTTTAGAATTCTGTTTATTAGATTACAGTTTGAATACATCTATTTATAGTTACACAAGCGTTGTTCAAGTGCATGCAGCACTGCAGTTCTGCGTAGAGCGGATCAAGCTAGTAAGTAAAACGTGAAAGTAGCCCGGGCTAGCTACTATGACATCAGGACGTCAAACACGTCAGTTCCCCCCCCCCCCAATAGATTATACACTATACCAAGTCCCTCCCTTTTTCAGTAACTTTAACAGAATTAAAACATTAAAATAAACGCGTAATATAAGTTTTGTTCAACGCGTAGAATTCGCGTAAATATAAGAAATCATATAAATGTTTCTAAAAAACATTGACGTTTACATTATTGGAATGAGAACCTAGAATTGAAATCTGTATATTAAATTCTAGGTTCTAATTCCAGCCTCCACACTAAGACTGAATACAAAACTAAAACGAAAATTTTTCTTTTCATAAAAAGGGCAGTTTCTTAATTCGACCGTATTTTTTACGTGCGTTACCTCAGAACTTTTTTCTAGGTGAACCGACTTTGATGATTATTTTTATATATAAGATCTGACCAGTAGTTTTGAGTTCTCCTTAATAATGCGTATTTCAATGACTTCCACTACATTGATGATGTTCTTATTTTATTTATATTGAAGTCTGTTTTACAAAATTTTTAATTTTACCACTTGTTTGGTCCTTACATCAAATATGTTACGTTGATTTGGCATATATTTTTTTTTATAGGATAGGGTGACAAACGAGTACACAGTCCACCTGATGGTAAATGGTTGCTGTGGCCCATAGACATCTACAATTATCCTCGTTTGCGAATCAAAATGCAGATGCGTTGTCACACGTGGGGACTAAGATGGAATACCTCTTTTCCAGTAAAAAGATTCACCGGTTCTCTACACTCACCATACAAAACACAGCAGTGTTAAGCCGCTATTTTACGTTGGTATTCTGTGAGAGCGTGGTCCTTCCCCGGTCGAACCGACCCATTCGTGCTACAACTATACTACTAATCATAGATTACCCCCTAACTAATATAGCTGCAGCATGGCTCTACCACGTATAAAATATAAATATGGTAGATAGCAATGGAGCCCAAGACGCAGTCCGCGATGGCACCCTTCTCGCTTTATAAATGTTACCGTTACAGACTATTAGGCCCGCCACATACATACGGAATTCCGTTTCGGAATTCCGAACGGGTCGGCCACACATACGGAATCACGTTTAGCCCGCAAAATTTCGAACGGAAAACTACCGTACGTGTGAAACGGGTCATAGATTTTATATGAACTTGCTGCGTTCAGGATTCCGAATCGGAATATCGAAACGGAATTCCGTATGTATGTGGCCGGCCTTAAAGTATACTGCTGAAAATAGGCCTCTACCACGGGCAAATATAACAAATATCCCCCTATGTGCCTCCTAAGGGGATATTTGTTATTGCCAGTGCTGAGTTTTATATTTTTATTTTCTCTTCTGATTTGTTTCCTTCTGTCGCCTCTTACGACACCTACGCGATGATATGGCATAGTTGATATTCTTTTACCGCCACTACACGGTAAATGTATTTCATTTTTATGAATAAAAAAACTAAATTTTAATTTAATTTTTACTAGTTGGTAGGACTCCGTTACCGTCCGGAGCCCGGAGTGCTCCGCGTCTTCCACAATACTTTTCTTAAGTTATTTAAGTGACAATCCTATTTAGAGTCTTATAACGGTAAGTGGTCATTGCAGTCGATGGACACCCGCTGCCAGCCTCAAACAAACAAGGCGACATATGCGTTGTCTCCCCTGAGGACTAAGATTGAATGCATCACGGTCTGTATTAAGCCGGCCACATACATACGGAATTCCGTTTCGGGATTCCGTTTCGATATTCCGATTCGGGATTCCGAACGCAGCAAGTCCATATAAAATCTATGACCCGTCACACACGTACGGTAGTTTTCCGTTCGAAATTTTGCGGGCAAAACGTGATTCCGTATGTGTGTGGCCGACCCGTTCGGAATTCCGAAACGGAATTCCGTATGTATGTGGCCGGCCTTAAACGGCAATCAGGATGCACCAAGCAGATGCATCTTATAACGAAATAGATTAAGTGAATCATAATATGCCGTATACTTTTATAACTGCAAGTGGTGTCGTTGGAAGAGACTACCTACTGTCTAAGATACAGGCTCGGTCTAGTTTAGACGTTAGTGCATAAAATTGTATAGATAAGTTATAACTCATAATTTGTTCAAATGTCTTAAAGATAGGCAAATAATGTAAACCTTACTTTGTCTGTGTTTGTACTTTAAAAATTATTATTATTTAGGACCCAACCCCAATTTGGTTTTAATTTTTCGCTAAACTATATTACTAATTTGAATTTCTTTTGTTTCTTGTACATATTGTGTAGTTTAAAGTAAAAGAAAATGTTTATCCTTCAAACATTTTCGGGGCCTCCACATTTTCGTCGACCTATAAAGACTTCATTCCAAATAGATAGAGTCGTAGACTTTAATGCTCAAATACTCAAACGCTACTCAATTTTAAGATGACTTTAATTATCGTGCTGTCTCTATCACTTTATGTATTAGTGACTGTGACAGCACGAGACTTAACGACATCTTAAAATTTTTTTTCTTTGCGTTTCAGTATTTGAGCATTAAATTCTACGACTCTATCATCACGGTAGAGTCCTTGTCGACGACTTCCTGTCACTTGACATATTTTGAGATAAAGGCTTCCCTTATCATCGTCGTCATAATTATCATCAGCATCATCGTCATTACATATATTCACAAGTCTACTACTGAACATAGGCCTTTCCCTAGAAATATCATAACAGACCTGAGCTACCTGCATCCATCGACTTCCTGCATGTCTTACCAGATCGCCACTTTATCTAATAGACGCCATAAGACATTTCGCTTACCAGTACTGGGCTGCCACTCAAGAACGCTTCCCTGTCGACCGTCGGTTGTTCGAGCTATATGACCGGGCCATTCCGCTTCAGCTTTTTGATCCATTGAGCTATCTCGATTACTCTAGTTCTACAGCGGATGTCTTCATTACTAATTCCATTATGCAGATAAACCCCGAGAATGGCCATCTTCATAGCTTGCTGAGCATCTGGTCAGCAGTAAAGGCTACGTCTTAGATCCATATGTCAGCTCTGGCAGCACGCACTTCATATGTGTACGTTTTAAGGAATATGTGTCGAGTGAAAATGGCCATAATCTCACAAATGTTATACAGCCGACTTGGATAAGCCTGTTGACCAGATAAACATGGAAATGGGATGAGAAAAAGCCTGAGATATTTCATTTTAACCTGAAGGCAGAAAATGGCAGATATTCAAAATTACGGGAGAAAAACAAACATGGCACTGGTAAGTAATTGGAAGATTCTGTTGTAATTTTAATCTCATCAATTGTAGACCATACATTTATACATTACTTTAATAATAGTTTGTCCATATTAGGTAACTAGCTGTTCCCTGCGACTTCGCCCGGGCGTAATTTATTACGATTGGATTTTATGGGTTATAATTTTTTGCGCGGAACTCAAATTATTTTTCTAAAATAAAAGTAGCCTAAGTTAATTCTTATAACATCAGCTATCTGCCAGTGAAAGTCCGGTCAAAATCGGTCCAGCCGTTTCGGAGATTAGCCGGAACAAAATTTTAAAAATCGTGTTTTTGTTATAAGTACCGCATATACTTTCATATGCATATAGTAAAAAGCTGTTATTTGACTGCTGTGTTTATTAAAAATATAAAAATATATTTATTTACTAGCTGTTCTTCGCGATTTCGCCCCCCTGTAATTTATTACGATTGTATTTCATGGGTTAGAATTCCTTTACATAGATTCTTGTTTTTAAATAAAAGTAGCCTAACTTACACCTTATAACATCAGCTATCTGCAGTGAAAGTTCTGTCAAAACCGGTCCAGCCATTTCGACGATTAGCCGGAACAAACAGACAGACAATTTTTTTAAAAATTATGTTTTTGTTATAAGTACCATTTATACTTTCATACGCATTTAATAAAAAGCTGTTATTTTGACATTACAACAGACACTTCAATTTTATTTATTTGTATAGATTCAAAGTTTGTAGAATTTTGCAGGTATCACAATTTACATCTATAAGAAGGCGTCGCCGGTAAATCGGAAACGTCGAATTGTTTCGAATGCGATATAAAGATGTCTTTGAAATGTTAAAGCGATGCAGTTCATTTACAAACAATGCGTCGGACATGCGCGCGTGCCTCATCATAGGATATCGGTTGAATAGGGGCCGTGTGCTGCGCTGCGGCGATTTGTTCGCGCTCTCTATTTATATCGACAACACCCCTCGTACCCCGCCTACGTCGCAGTCTGCACACGCGCAATGCATCTCAAACGTCGAAAAAGAAAATTGCGCATCATGGTGTAGTCAGGCGTTGTTTCAGGATATTTTGTTATTAGAGCGTTAATTAACACAGCGAGGCGCGACTTGGACACGGCGGCATAAAGTGCACCGTGAGGATGGGCGATGCCTACGCCGCGGCGACCGTTCTCGACATTGTGATAACACTGAGTCAGAGATCAGCTGTGCCGGCTTTGGAAGTGCAGTCGTGACATTCTTTTTAGATCGCGCGAATTACAAAGCTAGGACGATGTCATCAACAATGCAACTCGAATTTACACAGGCGATGACTGATTTTAAGACGATGTTCCCTGATATGGATGACGATGTAATAGAAGCGGTACTCCGCTCTAATCAGGGAGCAGTAGACGCGACTATTGACCAGCTGCTGGCAATGAGCACCGATAATCAAAACGAAAGGCTTCGCCTGGAAATGGAACGAGTGGATTGTAATTCGCCTCGTCGCAAGGATCGCCGCCAGACCTCGCGAACTGTTGAAAATGGTTGCGAAAGTGACACTGCTGCACTCGTGTGAGTTCAATTTCAAATAAACTTTTTGAGTTTTTGTTCGATTATGTTCCACGATTTATTTCTTTATTATGTATGTATACCTAACCTGTGTAATTTTACTTACCTACTCATTCCAAGAGCGAAACCTTACAAGCTGCACGGACTAGACACCGGCCCTTATAAGTTACCACTTTATTATTTCAATCTGACATAAACATATCGAACATATAGGTATGTTATAAGAATTATTAAACAAATTTAATTAGTATTCTAGATATCTGTTAAAAATAACGCTTTTTTTATAAAGTAAGGATGATAAACGAGCACACAGTCCAGCTGATGGTAAGTGAATGTTATGGCCCGTAGACATCTACATTTATTCCCAATTAAGAATCAAAATGCAGATGCGTTGCCACCTCTGAGGACTAAGATGGAATACCTCGTTTCCAGTAAAAATGGTCTCCGGTTCTCTACACTCACTATACGAAACACCAGCATCAAGCTGCTATTTTACGCTGGTAATCTGTGAGAGGGTGGTCCTACCCCGGACGAACCGACCCATTCATACTACAACCACAATAAATCTACAACCATAATATAGCTGCAGCGTGGCTCTATTATCAATTATTACGCCCGTGCTTTTGCTGATTTGCTTTTAAAAGGTCTTTATTTAAAATGGAACAACAGTCAATATGTAAATAAATAAGACGGAATTCTATATTTTTATGATATAACTTCTTATACCTACTATTATTTATTATGTGATATACAAGGGTGACACTGAAAGTTCTTAGAAAATCAAAAACTGAACAAACTAGCAATAGAATTTCCAAAATAGTGTCTATTTACATCAATACGTCGCTGCATCCGATGGAACCACTGAGAAAAGCGCTTAGCCCACTCGTCCTTAGGAGTCTCTTCGAGGGCATTTTGAAACGCAGCCATTTCTTCCTCGGCGTCCATAAAACGTTTTCCTCGAAGCCTTTCTATTATTATAAGAAATAAATAAAAATCGCAAGGTGCGGGGTCGGGGCTTATAGGGCCGGTGACCCAGTAATTCCACGTCTAACGTCGCCAAGTAGTCCATTGTTTGTTTAGCGGTGTGTGATGAGACGTTGTCGTGGTGAAGGAGGACCTAATGCGAGGTCGTTTCTCCCGAACTTTTTCCAAGACAAGTGGCAAACAATTGTTAGTGTACTACTTTGCAGTAATTGTTTTTCGATCATCTAAAACAATTGTTGCGTAATGACCTGTCCTTCCGAGAACAAGGCCACCATCTTCTTTCCCACGCTTCGACCTCTCTTCACTTTAGTTGGGAACTCCTCAGAAGGAAACACCCAGACAGCAGACTGTCTCTTAGTTTCAGGATCATAACAATAAATCCAGCTTTCGTCATCCGTAGGTATGTAGAACACAGCATTTGAGTCATCTCCGTTAAATCTTTGAACCATTTCACGACACCAATCAACACGACGGAGTTTATGAGCTTCTGCCAAATAATGAGGTATCCACCAGACATAAAGCTTCCTGACCGCTAAATGTTCATGGAGGATTTTGTGCACTTGACTCATACCGATGCCTAAGCTTGTCCAAATCTGCTGATAAGTCACTCTTTTATCAGTCTCTATCATACGCCACACAACACTGATGTTATCTTTAGTCCTCGCCGTAGAAGGTCGTCCCTCACGCAGATCATCGGTGAGATTACTGCGACCACGTTTAAACTCATTAAACAAGTTGTTAATAGTGGCAGGAGATGGGGCTTCATCGTGAAAGGCCAATCGAAGTTTATCATAACTTTCTTGTTGACTTAAATGACATAGAAAGCCATAAAAAATTATTGTACCTACGAACATTTTCTCGCGTTAAATTCATGCTGACGTGACACAACAATTTTCAATTTGCCGCCAAATCGTAAACAAATGACAAATTAATAAAATACACACACAGTAATATTGGCAAAGAGTTCCATTTTCAAAATTTTAACTTATTTTTTTATTATATCGTTTACAAGTGGCTAGTTCTAAAAACTTTCAGAGTCGTCCTCGTAACTGAGCTGAGCGTAATAATGCCATTTATTTTCGTTATTTTCTTGATTTTAGATTTAGATTTTCTACTGTTTCTACTGACCTTTACATAAAATATTAAACTCAGAATGTTTCAGAAGCATCCCTAAAATTAGTAACGAAAGATTTACCGGCAATTACCAAGTTTAATGGTCAAATTCAACTGCATCGACATAATTTAAAATAAATTAAAAAAGTATGTAGGTACCGAAATATATTCTATATGACTTCGATGTGATATCACCGAAAATAAGCAACCAAAGATGGGTAGGTATATTAAGTAGACTGAAGTAGACCTAATGGGGTTGCAAATAAAACCATTGATCCTGTTCGTGTTGACTCAAGCTCAACTCAATACAAGCAGTCAGATGACGTCACAAAAACGATATATTGCAGACGTCCATCGGGACTTGCGTTATTTGTATTTTGTAAAAGTTTACCAACATTTTAATATTTCATAGAAACTGATTAAATTTATAAAACACAAAGTTTTAATGTTGCATTTCATTTATTGTCAACTGGGTTAATCTTTATGTTTGTAGATTACGTCGGTGATATTACTATTGGCGTACAAATACTTCTAAAAATGTTAATTTGTTATTACCTATACATTATTTAATCTTTGTGTAAAAATTTAAAAATCCCAAGCTAATGGTAGCGCCAAGCCAAGCCATCTTCTCTATTGAAATTAGGATGTTTTTTGAATTCAATAGCCTCGCGAATTATCCTTAGAAAGAATCGGTGTTCTTTAGCGAGACTTTGATCTATTAAATCTGATGTAGTGACACGGGCGATCCTTTAAAATAAGTTAATATATACCTACGCAATTTAAAAGTGTAGAGTTCGCGTAAGCATAAAGCCGCGTCTCCACCAAAGTTTTGTTGCCAACATGTTGCCAAATGCGTGGTAATGCATTATTTTAACTGATTTTACTGCGTACGCACACATTCGTAAGGATGGATCGGTTGGCAAAAATACAATTATATAGTGTTAATGTTTTGTTCTTTTTTAGGGTTCCGTACCTCAAAAGGAAAAAACGGAACCCTTATAGGATCATTTTGTTGTCCGTCTGTCTGTCTGTCTATCAAGACCCTTTTTCTCAGGAACGCGTGGAGGTATCAAGCTGAAATTCATATCAAATACTCAAGTCTACTGTCCCTTAGAGCTGTGAAAAAATCAAGCTTCTAAGCCAACGCAATCAAAAGATACAGCCGTTTATGCCGCAAATTTTTGACATTCGCAAGGGAATCAAAACCTACAGGGTACTTCCCGTGAACTCAGAATCTTGAAATTTAGTACGAAGCAACGTTTTATAGCACTGATAAAGGAAAAATTGGGAAATTGTTATATAATATAATATATTGAAATTTTTTATCATATGATGTAACTAAAAATGTATGCTCATTTTTAGTTACATCATATGATAAAAATATTTTTAATAATTTTAAATTTATATACCTACGGTTTTGTTCACAACCCTCGGTGCGCGAGTCCGACTTGGCCGGTTTTTTGTTTGAAAAACACATCAAAAATTTTTTTATGCCTTAATTTGTTTATGCCAGCCCTAGTGGGGAAAAGTGGACGAGGTTTATTATAACAGTGTAGTTTGTCCCACCAAGAAACGATTAGTAGGGAAAAGTAAATGAGTGTCAACTTTGTCCCACCAGTAGGACATTTGGTGGGAAAAAATGGAATAAACCGATAAAACACTTTCAATTTGGGATAATTTAAAATAAAAAAATAAAAGTAGAAGCCTTATTTACTTGTATTTTCAAAAACTGCAATAACGGTATATCATTATTTATATATTTGAACTTAAGTTCCGAGTTCGAAAAAAGAAAAAGATTTCTGGGGGCACGGCAGTGGGGCACTGTCGAGTCGACAAGCCGAGCAAAAAAGCGGCACGGCCGTACCTTCCTTTTCTCTAAGCAGTTCAGGCCCTCTAGTAAGTAGAAGCCTGGCTTTTCAGTAACCAAGCATGCATTGTATAAACACGGTAATTTCAAATTTCATTCAATTTGAACAAGTAGTTTAAGAATTATAACTAGTCACAGTTTCTTAATTTTGACACTCACTCACTCACTGACTGATCATTAAAACTCTAGAAGCTTTCAAAATTTTAATACAATTAGTGTATAAATCAAGGAAAAACTAAAATATTTTGTAATTTCGGTCCAGTTTTCTAGATACACTAACTGCATCAATAACTTTGTAATCCTATATAAATATATAGGACTACATGTGGTTGCTGTGGCCCATAGACATCTACATCTATCCTCGATTACGAATCAAAATGCAGATGCGTTGTCAACCGTGAGGACTAAGGTGGAATGTCTCGTTTCCAGTAAAAAGGGTATCCGGTTCTCTACACTTACGTGACGAAACAGAAGCGTTATGCTGATGTTTTACGCTGGTATTCTGTGAGAGCGTGGTCCTGCCTCGGTCCAACTGATTCATTCGTGCTACAACTGTACTACTAATACAGCTGTAATATGGCTCCACGTAAAAAATCTTGAAGCGACACCACCAAAAGCCAAAGGTAGCCAATCACCTAAACAACTATTTCCTGGAAAAATTAAAAACATTGATGGATGTAACGCTGAAGTCAGTACTATGATGTTATCATCTGAGACCATTTTGAAATGGCTTGAAAAAGAAGTTTATATTGTATGATCGTGACAGCATCATTGGAGTTATAAAAACACCTGTTCCTATAAACACCAGAGGTTCCTGCAAGGTTGAAGACATAGCCAAATATTTGCAATGAATCCTACTAATAATATAAATGTGAAAGTTTGTGAGGATGTATGGATGTTTGTTACTCTTTCACGCAAAAAATACTGAATGCATTTTAACGAAACCTTATAATAATATAGCTCATACATTAGAATAACACATAAGCTATAATTCATAAAAATATTGTGTAAATTGACCAAAATATAACAATAAATGTGTAAATCTGAAGAAAATCTGTCGTCTGCGAGCTATTTTGGCATGAACACGCATCACGCAAAAACTGTGAACCGATTTGGATGGGACTTTCACTGGCAGATATCTGATGTTATAAGGAGTAACTTAGGCTACTTTTATTTTAGAGTTCCGCGCAAAAAATTCCACGCGAGCGAAATCGCGGGGAATAGCTAGTATAAGATAAAGCTTTCTAGTTCTTTTGGTAATTTTACGGTTTCTAGATAAGATTTTGTCAAAATCGCCTACCTCAATATGATGAGACTGATTTATTTAATTCAAAATCTGTGATAGGTGATACTGATAATTTATGTGCAAAGCTATTTTTCTATTGTAGTTTGCTAATTAGCGTTATTAACGTCAATGTTCTAATTTTCATGTTTATCTTCTAATTTGTTACCTTCGACTGTGCCATTAAAATCGATTGTAAGCCTAGATAAACTTTCAGTCATCATATGAAAGTCAATTTGTGTAACAAAATAGTGTTTTATTTTCAGTTAGCTACCTTTTCTTGATAAGTTTTTCAGTGGTCAATTATTAGCGCAAAAGTGGTCATTTATTGGAGCGCACTGGCCAAACTTAGGCACATTCCCGTTTTTCGTATAGTTAATGAAATCTATAAAAAAACTTAAATATTTGGAATCAAATAATTTATCTATATTGCAACATTAGTATCAATAAACTATTTTGTATATACATTTCTATGTTAAAATTAAATAATACCACTTCAGAGCATTTCGAAGTGAAAATGTGTCCTTAACTGGTTTGGGACTGGTACACCCACCCAAATTATGTTCAAACGTAACTTGTAAAATGGTCAACGGAATGGAAAAGCAAGAATAGGACATGTCTTATAAAGTTGTACCAAAATCCCGCAAAGTAAAATTGCTCGAAAATCCGTAGTTGGTATTCAAGAAGTAGATGGTACCGGAAAGGAAAAAAAGTAGGACTATCTACAAAAAGAAATGAGATGCCATCAAAAACATAACTTATAAAAAAACCAAGTCTCGCAATTCAGTTCTTCTCCCGGAAAATGTAGTGAGATCCATATAACACCAAGTCGGTTAATTTATTCAGTCCTTACTTAAAGGTCCTTCTATCTCAAGTTATTAAGTAATTAGCTAACCTAACAACATCTTTTAATGACCATATCAATATTATTATTTTTTAATGTTTTAAATACATAGATTGACTTGGCCATCGCAAGAAACAATGTATCTCACAAGTAATATATATTATATTAAATGAGATTATTTAGTGCGATCGCCAATTACGCTAATTACTTATTACCTAATATACAGCTAATAAATATATATATATATATATATATATACTAGCTGACCAGGCAGACGTTGTTCTGCCCTTTCCGAACGACCATTTGCTTTCCCAAAAAAACTCCTGAAATTAGCAATAAAAAAAATTGAGGGTCACTTATCGGGATAAAAACTATCCTATCTCTCAAGTTGGACCAAACTGCACACAGTCTGCAAAATATTTTTGAAATCGGTTCTATTTGTTGAATACTTACAGCATCACGTGGTGGTTTTACGACTAAATTGTAGCTTATATTAAACGTTTGCATTTTTAACATAGCGCTATCTATTAAATATTTACTCAATCCAGTCAACAGATATCGTCATCTGTCAGTATCGTTTGGAGCTAATAGATAATTGTGACTGTCAAATAATAGATAAATAATTTTCAATAAAATAATATTGTATTGCGACTATAAATTGAGATGTAAGCTATCCTATCTTTTAAGTCGGACCAAACTGCACATTGACCAAAAATTTCATTGAAATCAGTTCAGTAGTTTAGAAGTCCATCGCGGACAAACAACGTGACACGTACTTTTTATATATAAAGAAATATATATATATATATATATATATATATATATATATATATAAAGATAAAATTTCAGTCCTAAGGTTGGTCAAAAGTTGATGAAGATACCTATTTAAAGGACATTTTAGTTCCTTGACCACTCAAAAGGGTAAAATAACTGAACTTAATAAAATGTAAAACACAGATCGCAACACGTCGGTGTAGGCGTAAGAGCTTGTGTCGTCTGCGTTGACATGGATTACCTAAGTTGACAGATAGGTGTGTTCTGCCGGAGATTCTGCGACTACTGCAATATTGGTATGCTGACCAAAATAATTACATTAAGTGGTCTAATACACTTTAGAAACCTACAGGTTGGAGTGCAAGTTCAGTTGAGGCAAGGGTTGTTGACGTCTCCTGGGCTCTTCAACCTGTATTATGTTAATGACCTAGTGGCCGAGCTCAGCAGCATGCGTATCGAATGTCATGGAAACGGTGTAAGCGTAAACAAACAAAAAAACCTGTCTTTTAAAACCTTTATTGTCTAGTCACAACAGCATCCTGAAAACGGCGGCAGAGAGCACCTCCCCTATTATGAGGTAATTGGTGTGGAGGATGATCAGCTAAGGCTTCTTATTTGATCAGCCCCAACATTAAAAAAAATATATAAAAGAAATAGGTTACATACTAACACTCATTTTTAAGTTTCTTGTTATGTATACTAACACAATGGATTTTGGTTGTCTGAAATAAAGAATATTATTATTATTGGGGTATTATATAACAGTATTCTGAAATTGTTGTGCTTAGTAAATATATAAAAGAAAATGATAAATATACATTGAATATAGTAAAATAAATAAATAAAAGCCAACCAGATGCGAGCCCTAGGCAGGGGAGACCAAATGGCTGAGGGTTAGGGGGAAAAGGAAAAAAATCGGCGGACGATGCGGGCGATATCGAGGAGCACCGCCTTCTGCATGCATAGGCCCGGAGCGGTGCGTCATGGAGTCCCAGTTGCCTCAGATAACTCGAGAGGCTGGCCGGGATTAGCCCGTTTGCAGAGACGACTACTAGAATAATTTCAGTCGACAGGTCAGCCCACATGTCAGTCACCTCGTGAGCCTGGTCTAGATATTTTAGTTTGCTTATCTGTTTCGGTTTTCACGAAGTTAACATCATACGGAGTGGTAATGTCGATCAAAAATATGCTTATTCGCAAGAATAGTCGTGTCTGTGATGATAGCCCGGTCCCAGTAGAGCCCGGTGTGGTCATTTTCGAGCACGGCTTCCGGCAAGTACTTATAATAAGGCAGTTTCCAATTCACGAGACCATATTTCAGAGCGAGCTCCTGTTGTAGAATCCTGCTACTAGGTTGTGTCTGTACAAATACTTTAAGTTAGAAAGCGCCAAACAAACGAAAATGACATGCCGAAGTGATTCACCAGGATAGTGACGAGCTCAATAGATGTCGCCTGCACAGGAATGTTATCTGATGTACTCCAAATCTTTTCGAGTGCTCTCATTTAAAAAAAAAAACCACTAGCATCATTTCCAACAAAAATGCTGGAGCACTATATTATTACTCTGACTGTAAATATGGGGATCGCCATCGCACTTACAATTTGAATTTAATTTCCCCTTTACTAAAAATCATTTACAATTACATTAAAAATAAATCTATACATCATATTAAAACTATGGCATTAAAGTTATTGAGTTTATACATAGATTATTTTTGAAAATTTTGTGTTCGAATATGTTTGGGCTAGAGGACATAACATTTTTTTAGAATATTTTTGTCTATGATTGCTTGTCTGCCGGTCTGTCCGATTGGCTGTGTTAAAACGGCAGGATAGGTGTGCTTAATTATATTGTATTGCTCATACTATTAGGTACTTGAATACATAAAAAGTAAAGTAAAGTTGCCGCCTATCTATGTCCCACTGCTGGGCACAGGCCTTCTCTCATTTCTGACAAGGTTTTAGGGCAAGGAAATGTCCGCCGCGCTGCCCCAATGCGTGTTGGCGAACTTCACATTTCTTCGAAATATTTTCTTGTTCTTATTTCTCAGACATGCAGGTTTCCTCACGATGTTTTCCTTCACCGCCGAGCACGTGGTAAATCAGCACTTAAAATTGCAATTAACAATTTCATTGGTGCCGGCGGGGATCAAACCCGGGTTGCTCGAGTATTGTGAAGCTTACAGCGTGCGCTAACCATCTGAGTTAACACGGCTCTTCTTCTTCTTCTTGAATACATAGCTAAATTTTATCTCAATCGGTTTAACAGAGCAAAGTTACAGCTTGAGCTTTCCCTATTATGCTTTGCCATATAAAGCAGCTAAATCTGATTGTCGTGGTTATTTAATGACAGTCATATTATTTGGCTGCTGTTACCGAATGTCAGTCACAGGGGCCAATCTCAAAGGCCATCTGTGTAGGACAGGATAATAGAGCTAGAATGTGCAAGCACAATATATTTTCGCACTCTTATAGTCCGATGAGATGGCAATCCGGCTTAACGGCTTAACCAACAGCTTCATTTGCTTTCTGAGCCAGGGGTGATTTTTTTATAGAATAAGGGTGACAAATGAGCACACAGTCCAGCTGATGGTAAGTGGTTGTTGTGGCCCATAGACATCTACATCTACATATCTTCGATTACGAATCAAAATGCAGATGCATTGTCACCCGTGAGGACTAAGATGGAACGCCTCGTTTCCAGTAAAAAGGGTCTTCGATTCTCTTCACTCACCATACGAAACACAGCGTTAAGCTGCTATTTTACGCTGGTATTCTGTGAGAGCGTGGTCCTTCCCCGGCCGAGCCGACCCATTCGTGCTACGACTATACTACGAATATAGCTGCAGCATAGCTCTACCACGTAAAGAATAACCCTAACTTCTTAAATGCGAGCTGCCACTCTGAATTCTTGACTAATTTTGACCCCGGGATTCGAAACCGGGACCATACGAGATCAGTAGTCGCGCATACAACCACTATACCAACGAGGTAGTCAACGATTAAGTACTGTAAGTACGATTATAGTGATACTAAAGGGAGCGGAACTATGTGCTTAATTTTACATTAAGCCACTCTCACAACCATTTACCTTCCTAAGTAGGGTGGTTAGAGGCTGAGACAAATCTATCTGAACCTACTTTTCGCCTTATTTAACTTATTTCGTTTACTTTTTGTCTGCTCTGGTGGTGCTTGTCAAATGGTGGTGGCGTAGAGAATCCGTCAGTTCATTTCATCCCGTGGGTGTCGTATGAGGCGACTATGAGAAAGCCAGAAAATAAGTATAATCAAGGCTTCTCATTCTTCTTTCAATCAGGAACTGGCTAGTAAATCGAACCCAGTACTTCGACATGTTAGCCAGTCTTTCGCATTAAGGTTGTTTTGTAACTGATATAGTAGAGCCTGTGGTAGTTACTATTATAAGCGATCGCCTTAAAAGTTCATAGCGCGCAAGCAAACCAAGTTCGATTCCCAACAAAATTATTAACTGCATTTTAAAAAGCTGATTTGTCACGGTGTCAGCGGTGAAAGAAAACATCAGGAAACACGTATGATATTTTTTATAGGATAAGGGTGACAAGCGAGCACACAGTCCACGTGATGGTAAGTGGTAGCTGTAACCCATAGACATCTACATCTAGGTAACGTCGATTACGAATAAAAATACAGATGCGTTGTCACCCGTGAGGACAAAGATGGAATGCCTACCGTTTCCAGTAGAAAGGGTTTCCGGTTCTCTAAACTCACCATACAAAACACAGCAGCGTTAAGCTGCTATTTTCCGCTGGTATGCTGTGAGAGCGTGGTCCTTCGCCGGTCGAGCCGACCCATACGTTCTAAAAAAATTCTTTCCGGCTCCAATAAAATCCCAGAAGTAAGAGAAGGTCTAGCATTGGATTACCTATATAAATTACTTATTAGTTTTAATTTCTTTTATAAGCGAATGTATGCCTGATGTTCTACTAGGAGGTAAGTGGTAATGAAGCGCTTCACGATAAAGCATTATTGTCTTAGTAACAAAGTTCTATTCACCCTTGCCCTGAAATCTCATTGTTTTCTTTTTAACTTATTATAAGCTAACTTCCAAGGCTTGGACACTATACTAGACATAAATGAGAGGCAAGCGTATCAACACAGGAGACACTTGTCTACTAGCTTTGTTCAAGTCTAAACCCCGTAAAGTTTTAAGAATCTCCTTATTGATGATGCGGACCTTCGTCATAAAGGTTACCGTATAGTGAGATGATTAAGGTAATACGCTGTTACCACTGTCTAGACGCGATTTGTAAGCTAAATTAGAAGCAAACAAGTCCGCTTTTCCCTTAACTGCATGCGCCAGTGAGCCATCTGGTTTGAAAATCGGGAGCAGTGTAAACCAGCAGAAATTTGTCTCGACCGCTTGGGCAAGAGACCAAAAACCTTTATTGTCAGATGGTTTGGCAGAGAGGCTTGCGCTGATGCGGTCTAAATTGGCCTTCGTTAATGCCTTTTTGTAGTACTTGGCGGCTTAGTGATACGCTCTTTTCTTATGGCTAACGTCAAGAGTTTTGCGTCTCGAGCACGCGATGACCAAGATAAATACTATTTTTTCTTATTTATTTAAGGGACTTTCGTTATTATTAACATGTTAGTCCCATTGTACCTTATACCTGAATAGCACAAAACAATTTATTTAATTACTTATACAATACTTAATAAATGATAAACCATTTGAGCAGCATCTGACAGTGGTTCAGAGAGTATACTTTGATATTTCCACATTTTAATGTCAGTTTTGGCGGCCAGTAGTTTCCTCTAGTGATTGTTTTTGGAACATTCCGGGAGCAAGTGTTGTATGTCTTCGATTGTGTTGCATGTTTCGCAATTTGGAGATTGTTTCTTTTTCATCATGAAAGCAAACTGCCAGCTGGCAAATTATTTCACTTCATTGCTGTACATGGAAAATCGATAAATGAAAAATGGTAAATACAAAATCGACAACAAAAGGTGGTGATGCACTTTACATTGAAACATTTTATTTCACTTAAAATAAATCAATACCGGAATGCTTACTTATAATTTTAAATACCATTTTTTCACAACTGTGTGCTCTAGTGTACAAAGCATACAAGGCTACTTCGCCGCAGATCATGCATTTGACTGCCAGCTGAAGCTACTTTCGATCATTTATGCTTTTGTGTTTCACAGTACACACTTTCGAAGTGTGATAGGGTGGCGACTTTCGGTCGTCCACGTACGTCTTCGACCAATTATCATAAGCCATCTCCGATCGCATAAGCATTACATTAGGGTAAATTATAATAAGCGTTACAGGCGTCGTCAACCCAACCCGATGTTTACAACCTTGTGGTAGGTACTAAAATATTTCCTGTACAGTTGGTAACCTCGGACAGTATTCGGGACTTGTCGTCGCCTCCGTAATATTAAAGACAAAATTGTTTAATTGTTCGGCCGCCATAAGCCACGTGGTTTAGAATAGCTAAGTCATGAGGACATGATTATCAATGTCATTTTTATAACGCAATATAAATTAATATTTTTTTCACATACAAATTAATTGACAGCGAGCTAGCAATCTATATGATATTAAGTGGTTACCGCCGAAATTTAAAACTATCCAACTGTATAAAAGCGGCCAATTGCGAGTCGGACTCGCCCATGAAGTGTTCCGTAGCAGCAAGTAACATAATATAATTCTTGTAGTTCGTTGTAACTTTAATCGATGTTTGACTGCCTCGTTGGTCTAGTGGTTGCAGTAGTGCGACTGCTAATCATGAGGTCCTGGGTTCGAATCCCGGGTCGGGCCTAAAAATCAGTTATTGAGTTTTTCCATCAAGAAATTCTCAATAGCTGCCCGAAGTCAGGAAGTTGGCGGTGTTTCACCGCCGTGCCTCGGAAAGCACGTAAAGCCGTTGGTCCTGCGCCTGATCTCTCTCCGGTCGTGTCGATTTACCGTCCCATCGGGCTAGAGAGTGAGGGAATAGAGAGTGCACCTGTGCTTGCGCATACACTTGGGCACTATAATCCTGTCCTGCGCAGATGGCTAGTCTCCGTTGAGATTGGCCGCCGTGGCCGAAATTCGGTCTGGAGGACATTATTATTATAATCGATGTTTTAATAATAGCTTTTCTTTAAATTAAGTTACTGATAAGTAAACATTATAATTAGGTACCTAAATGATGGAATTTATATCTAACTATATGCGTGCCTATATAGGCTTGTGATAGCGAATCTAGCGATAGATAACGAATCTTTTGGTTATATTCAAATTTTTGACATACTGAAAAATTTGAATATAACCAAAAGATTCGTTTATCGTACCATCAAACGATACAATGAAGACTCTAGTGTAGATGACAAGTCAAGAAGCGGTCGCCCTCGGTCTGTTAGGACTCCAGCAGTGATAAAAGCTGTGAAGGCGCGAGTTCAAAGAAATCCCAAACGTAAGCAGAAACTGTTGGCCCTTCAGATGGGGTTAAGCACAACCACGGTGAAAAGGGCTAAATGAAGATTTAGGGCTTCGGGCATATCGAAGAAAAACAGGACATCGTTTGAATGCTCGTCTAATGGACCTGATACTGCAGAGATGCCGCGCTTTGTTGAAGCGGTACGCGGGAAAAAATATCAGGAAATTCTTTTTTCGGATGAAAAAATTTTTACCGTAGAAGAGAGCTACAACAAACAAAATGATAAGGTGTACACAGTAGTGAAGAAGCGAGCAACCGTATTCCGCGTGTCCAATGAGGTCATTTTCCATCCTCGCTCATGGTATGGTTGGGAGTTTCTTATTGGGGCTTAACAGAGGTACATTTTTGTAAGAAAGGTGTAAAAACGAATGCAGTTGTGTATCAAAATACAGTCCTGACGAACCTTGTGGAACCTGTTTATCATACCTTGTTCAATAACAGGCACTGGGTATCCCAACAAGATTCGGCGCCAGCTCATAGAGCGAAGAGCACACAAGACTGGCTGGCGGCGCGTGAAATCGACTTCATCCGGCACGAAGACTGGCCCTCCTCCAGTCCAGATTTGAATCCGTTAGATTACAAGATATGGCAACACTTGGAGGAAAAGGCGTGCTCAAAGCGTCATCCCAATTTTCAGTCACTCAAGACATCCTTGATTAAGGCAGCCGCCGATATTGACATGGACCTCGTTCGTGCTGCGATAGACGACTGGCCGCGCAGATTGAAGACCTGTATTCAAAATCACGGAGGTCATTTTGAATAAACTTTAGTGTCATAAGAATATATGTTTTGTTAAGTTCATTTTGATATATAAATGGTTACATAATGAATAAACTTGTTTCAATTATTTTATATTAAACATGTGACAGAATTTATACATAGGTATATTTCGGTTTCACAAGCGGGAACCTGCCCCCCGCGCGCTTCGCACCCGCTACCGATTAAGCTGGCCCGCGCGAGTTATAATTATTATTTACTTAGGCACCTTTTACAGATTTATTATTAGAAATTAATGGTTCATGGTTTATGCATAAGGTTTATGTTTATGAAATTAAATGCTTTTTTTATTTTTATATTTGAGTTGATTGAATGAAAGTAAATTGCGGTTTAAGATTTATGACGTATTAAAAAAACTACTTACTAGATCTCATTCAAACCAATTTTCGGTGGAAGTTTACATGTACATTACATCATATTATATTTTTTTAGTTTTATCATTTTCTTATTTTAGAAGTTACCGAGGGGGGGGGGGGACATTTTACCACTTTGGAAGTGTCTCTCGCGCAAACTATTCAGTTTAGAAAAAAATTATATTAGAAACCTCAATATCATTTTTAAAGACCTATGCATGGATACCCCACACGTATGGGTTTTATGAAAAAAAAATTTTTGAGTTTTAGTTCATGGGAAACCCCCAAAATTTAATGTTATTTTTTTCTATTTTTGTGTGAAAATCTTAATGCGGTTCACAGAATACATCTACTTACCAAGTTTCAACAGCATAGTTCTTATAGTTTCGGAAAAAAGTGGCAAAATAAGGACGGACAGACAGACAGACAGATATGACGAATCCATAAGGGTTCCGTAGCCAAATGGCAAAAAACGGAACCCTTATGGATTCGTTATGTCTGTCTGTCTGTCTGTCCGTCCTTATTTTGCCACTTTTTTCCGAAACTATAAGAACTATGCTGTTGAAACTTGGTAAGTAGACTTGATAACTAGCTAAAAAGGTGGCAGGTATTATACGTGGTAGAGCCATGCTGCAGCTATATTATAGTTGTAGCACGAATGGGTCGCCTCGACCGGAAAGAACCACGCCTTCACAGAATACCAGCGTAAAATAGCAGCTTAACGCTGCCGTGTTTCGTATGGTGAGTGTAGAGAACCGGAGACCCTTTTTACTGGAAATTCATTCCATCTTAGTCCTCACGGGTGAAAACGAATCTGCACTTTTATTCGTAATCGAAGATAGATGTAGATGTGTATGAGCCACAGCAACCACTTACCATTAGGTGGACTGAGTGCTCGTTTGTCACCCTTATCCTATAAAAAAAGATGTTTCGTCACTACTTAAGACTAAAATGTAATGCTTGAAAACCGGTTTTTCTTCTTTATCATCATCTCGTTAAAGTGCACAGCTGAATGAGCCTTTTGTAAGCAGGATCTGCCTTAATCGTTACACTTGGTAGGAGGTTTGATGATCGCAGTACCAGACGTCTCGCACCCTTGACGCTGCTGCCCGTCGACACGGATATTTTACGTCGGGCGCAAACCAGATAGTTAAAGAGCTATTAATCAGATAGACCGTATATGACATTAATATTAAACAGAGTAATATCAGATCACCAGCTTTTAAGTCCACGGCTGGGCCTACGCATACGCAATTAATAGAATAGTTGCTCATATATTTACCACGCCGCCTTTATTAAACGCAGTGCCAATAACTTCATACGAGTAGAGATATTCCATACTACCAATCAGTGGGACTTAATTCGCCATTTTGTATGGATTCTCTAACATAATTTGGTTGTTGATTGGTTAAATGTAACATTTAGAGAAATGCACGAATAGGTAATCTTTTTTACAAACCTAGCCACACCTAGAAGACCACTAGAAGGCAAACATCAAATTGATGCGCTTTGAAGAGATCAATAATTTAATAACATATATGTACTTGTGTATTTCAAGTTTCAACATTCCAATGAACATAGAAGATCGAGATTAATTAAAAGATTAAAAGAAAATAGTTGATTGTGGCCGATTTTTATAAAAAATAGTTTATAAATCTGAGACTCCTTTTAATGTCACTTAGTATGAGTGTTTTTTACAACTTGTTACTGTTTATATGAGAGAGGTCTCAATCCGCCTAAGTTGTTCAATGGGACCAGGTTGCGTGTGAGAGCCTTACATAAAAACGTGGTAGAGGCCATTATATTTGCTGGCTGTGCTCGAGGTGAATCGGTGTATATACCGCGGATACCACTTGTACCAACGGAGTACCCATTCGAGTTTAAAAGATTGCAATTCCCCCTTAAGGTTTGTTTCGCAATGACGATCAATAAGTCTCAGGGTCAGTCACTGAAAACAGCAGGAATTGATCTTAGGGGGGATTGCTTCTCGCACGACCAGTTTTGCCTGGCCTTCCCGAGAGTGAGCTCATCTAACAACTTGGTCGTGTTAGCATCTGAAGGCAGAACCTCTAATGTAGTATATAAAGAAGTACTTTCAGCAAAAACTGAAAAAATAAATAGTCTTAACCCTTAGGTACTTCCTTAGGTAGGTTACCTGCGCGAGCGAAGCCGCGTGCAAAAGCTAGTAGTTTATAAATGTGAGGCTCCTTTTAATGTCACTTAGTATGAGTGTTTTATAACTTGTCACTGTTTATATGACAAATGTATGTACCATCGCACAATTACAACTTACATATACATTTTGATATAGGTATTGTTTACAGAGGCGCAAATGATGAATCAGTACCACTCGCAATACGAAGAAAATGGGTGCCGAAAATGCTTGGACCATTGCCACCTACATTCCTCCGTATACCGCCGGGAAGTGACGCTAGAGTAGACCTCAGTTTGGAAATGGACGACGACAAAATTGCTGCATTTCTACAGAATGAAGAGTTTATGGCTGAATTGCGATGGAATCAAGAGTTTATAGCAGCATTAGATAGCGAACAAGGGCATAAAAGCAAAGGTCACGACGATGAAGCGGCATTTAAAGAGAGGTTAAAGAATATGGGAAAATGTGAGTAAAGAGACTAATGATTTATTATTAATTAATTGAATAATTGATATGTAGTAATAACATCAAGGAAATGCATTTAACAATCTAAGGCCGGTTGTATATTTAGAGACAATCTGGAATTTAAACTCAAACTCCACAATTTTTATAGGCAGAGCCATGCTACAGCTATATTAATAGTATAGTTGAAGCATGAATGGGTCGGCTCGACCGGGGAAGGACCACGCTCTCATAGAATACCACCGTAAAATAGCAGCTCAATGCTGCTGTGTTTCGTATGATGAGTGTAGAGAACCGCAGACCCTTATCACTGGAAAAGAGTCATTCCATCTTAGTCCTCACGGGTGACAACGTATCTGCATTTTGATTCTTTATTGAGGATAGATGTAGATGTCTATGGGTCACAGCAACCACTTACCATCAGGTGGACTGGTTGTTTGTCACCATATGTACAGTGCAACCGTACATTTTTGTGAGTAAACTATTCATTTAGGTCAATATCATTTGCGTCATTTACTTTATTTTTCAAGTAGTCACGTTTTCATTTAGAACACGGCGGACACGTTCTATATCAGTATCAACTTTGTATCAATATCAGTATCAGTTTAAATAAAATAATTTTTCTTATATCATATATCATTTAAAGGTGTTCCGTACATCTTTATGGTCCTTCGACCCGATTGGACGAAGATCAAAAAAGATACCAAAAATATATCACAAATACGTAAACCGCGATGGTCCCGCTATGGAGCTCGTTATGTTGGCATGGACCAGCGTGATTATCAGACTCCGACGATGAAAACGTAAAGAACATCATTTACTTCGCCGATGAAGAAGTAAACTATAAAGCAAGTAAACACCACTACATGTTCAGGCGAAGACGACTTCATCACATAATTAATAGTCAAGCACAGAAGTTTCACGCGAGCTACGCGAATATTAGCCTACATCCTACGTATAAAAGCTTACATGCTACGTATTAAACCAAAATAATAAGCAGAGCAATTTAACAGCACAAGAATTATAAAAGGCAAGGCAAAAAATTATCAATCATATACAAAGCAAGGAGGTTGAAGAAGAAATCAATTATTTACAAAAGCATAACAAAGCAAGCTCAAAAGAAAATTATTACCTTTAAATGTTTTTATCGATTCTAAAGGTATGTTGAGAGTAGGTGGTAGATTGCAAATGCGTCGATCAGCAAAGAAATTATGCTTCTCCTTATCATTCCACACGAGAATGTCCTAACAAACCTACTCATTGATCAAGCACACAAAATGACATATCACGGGGGAGCCCGTGTCACCTTAGCGTGTCTACGACAGCAGTATTGGGTCCAAGGTGGAAACAGAGAAATCAAAAAACGCCTGCACAGCTGCGTAACCTGTAAACGACACAACCCTATAAAACAACATCAGCTTATGGGCGATTTTCTTAAAGCAAGACTAAATCCATCAAGATCATTTCTTCGAACATGGGTGGATTTTTCAGATTTGTGGACGTAAAATCAAGTAAAAGCAGAAGAATCAAGACCTTTAAAGAATACTTAACAGTGTTTGTTTGTATGGTCACAAAGGCCATAGATCTTGAGCTAGTACCCGATTTAAGTTCATCAGCATTCTTAGCAGCATTAAAAATAATGGCGGCGGGGCGTGGCGCACCACATCACATTTACAGTGATAATTGTACGAATTTTGTAGGTGCCAACAGAATCATCAATCAAAAAATCATTGATCTAAAATCCGTTATCAGAAATGAGTTCTTATCAGAAATAAACGAGATGAATATCACATGATCACAATGCCCCATCATGGCCCAGCGCAGGGGTCTGTGGGAAGCGGCTGTGAAGAGCGTTAAATACGACCTTCCCAGTCATCGGCGAACAAAAACTTACCTTCGAGGAGTTCTCAACACTGTTAACACAGCTAGAAGCCTACCTGAATTCCCAACCGCTCTGCGCTATCACTAAAGATCCAAATGATATCAATTACCTGACTCTATCTCACTTTCTGGCCAGCGGTCCTGTTTTAAGTATCGTGGAGACAGAAAAAGATGATAGAACACGTTGGCACATGACGCAGAAGATATTCGGTGATTTTTGGAAGCGCTGGAAGTCTGAATATCTGACAGCATTATCAGCCAGGAGTAAGTGGCAGCAATCAACTGTAAATATCAAACTTGATGACGTGGTAATCATTCATGATGCAAATCTACCTGCAGGAAGATGGGCATTAGGAAGAGTTATCGATATTCACCCCTGTAAAAATGGATTAGTCCGAGTAGTCACTCTTAAAACAAAAAACGGGACCATTAAAAGACCTATCACGACATTAACCATTTTACCAACTCATTCAGAAGCAAACTATCAAAATCCCACAAAATATCAATAAAGCCCGAAAAACAATCTAGAATCAAGTCTGAAAGCAGATCATAAAAACGACAAACCAGGAAAGCACGATCTAGTATGAAACTTTGCAATTTTATCATGTACACACTGCCTTATTTTTACATTATTCACACAAACAGCACAAGGCGCATATAATGTAACAAATTTTAAAGATACCCAGAGTACTTCGATAAAACATCAAACATGAGGCTTATCCGAGATGAACGGAGAATGATTCTTTATTACGATTTAGATCCGTACTGGCAAGGTTAAAACTACTAAAGACATATATCACTCACCTTGAAAACATATGTTCAAAACTGTAAGGGCGACAACAATGTGACATAATCCTATTATATGTACTACACGGGAGCAACGAGTTACCCTACTACGATCAGCTGTTGCTTGATCAGCAGTCTGCGGCGGCGGGAATATGAGTACGTCGCTGGCTTATCAATGGCATGGGAAATATCGCGCATGCACTATTCGACGTACTTGACAATGACTTCGCTGAACAATACGAGTATGAAAAGGACATTGACCTCATTAGAAAAAATCAAAACCATCTCGTAAAATTATGGAAAAATCAGATATCAGTAATAGCCTGAGGCCCGCCCGGAGCATTCACCACGGCTATCTCTTCAAGACATTCCTAGTGCTTGTACAAGTGATAGTGTCAGTGCCAATCAAAACATATCAGTGCAAAATGTGCGAGTAGGTACAAAACAAAGGCACCTCACCCGTATTCCCGAGAGTGTGTATCCCGGGGTGGTACCACGACCTCACAGAATACCAGCGTGAAGTAGAGGTTTACCTCTGCGTTTCGCTTGGTGAGTGCAGGTGGCCGGAGGCCCTTTTTACTGGAAATGAAGGAAATGAAATGAGGCATTCCATCCTAGTCCTCATGGTGAAAACGCATCTGCATTTTGATCTGTAACAGAGGATAGATGTAGATATCTATGGGCTGCAGCAACCACCTACCATCAGGTGGACTGTGTGCTCGTTTTTCACCCTTAACCTATAAAAAAAAAGTGTGCTTGATCTGGACATGGACCTTTAACTACTTATTTTCTAGCGACTTCAAATAGGAGGAGGTACTCAATTCGACTGTATGTTTTTTTTTATTTTTTTTATGTGTGTTACCTCATAACTTATTTCTGGGTGAATATTTTTTTATTTGAAAGCTGGTGCTTCTCATGTGGTCCAATATAAAATTGATCAAGGTCTGACCAATAGTTTTTGAGTTATTCTTAATAATTTATATTAAAGTCGGTTGTACAAAATTTTTAATTTTTAATTATTATCTTGTTTATTAGTGATATTATTCTACTAACTATAATAGTTCTTAACATTATCATTATCTTAGATCATTATTATTTTATCTTATATAATTTTTGTTGTTTTCTATCAATCTTATCACTCTCATCTCTCGCCCGGAAGCATGTACAGTGCAACCGTACATTTTTTTAGTAAGCGATTGGTCAAATGATGTTCATTTGTTCGGATTAATCCCAGCCGCCGAATTTCACGAACGCACATCGCGGCAGAAGTCCCGATACCATCCACACCATCTGGATGATTGGCGGTCCATCACTGTGCGATTTAGAAGATGTTTTCTTCCTCGACGACATTCCTCGTGGAATCGATTATCATCAGCGATTTTTCCGGACCGATACGACTTAGGGACCTTCAAGAAAAGAGCGTACTCCTTTTTAAAAGACCGGCAACGCATCTGCAATTCCCTCCCTGGTGTTGCAGTTGTTCATGGGCGGCGGTAGTCACTTACCATCAGGTGAGCCGCATGCTCGTTTGCCCCCTCTCCTATAAAAAAAAATTTGCATCATTTACTTTAGTTTTCGAAAGTATACACGTTTTCATTCCGAACACGGCGGACGCGTTCTATATCAGTATCAATTTTGTATCAATATCATTATCAGTTTAAATAAAATCCTTTATTCTTATATCATATATCATTTAAAGGTGTTCCCTACACCATAGAAAAAAAACAATGTCAAACACAAATTACCTATGACATTGATTGTCTCAATAACAACATCTTATGTTCAAGATCATCTTTATCAGCACATAGACTTAAATCCTCGAATCTATATGCTAGAAAGATTGATTTCTCTAATATTTTTAGATTTTTTTTATTTAGTTGTCTTATATAAAAATCTTAAAGAATAAGTACGTAGGTCACTCAATAAATTTTGATATGGTCAAAATTTAAAAATGGAACGCACCCATAATATATGTTTCTAAAAAGCAAATTTATTTAAAAATAGAACTCCATAGGCAATTCGCCTATATTGGCTCAATATTAAAAAAAAAACAAAGTTCTATTAATTTTCCTGCAACGCTTCCCGCGCTTTTCATTTAAAAATATTGATCTTAACCGTGAACATTTGCGCGCTATGATATATTATGATTTTAAATTTGGTTTAACCGAACAATTAAGTTTACAACGGTTACAATCAGCATTAGGGGACTCAGTTTCATCACGCGCATCAATTTTTAGGTGGTTGGCTGAATTCTAAAGGGGTAAATTAATCTTAAAGATGACCAAAGAATAGGGGCCCCGCAAACAGCAGTAACGGTAGAAAATGTATGGACTATTCAAATGTTGGTGCGAAAAGACCCACGAATCACATAACATATACGGACATCGAAAAGATTGTAGTCATTAGTTCGGGGAGCATTCATACCATTCTACATCAACATCTTGGAGTGAGGAAGCTTTGTTGTCGATAAATCCCTCGTTTGCTGTCAGAAAGCGAAAAACAGACTCGTGTGGATTGGTGCCATGAAATGCGTCTACGTTTTGATAATGGCGCATCTAGGCGTGTTTCAGAAATCGTTACGTGAACTGATGACGAGACATGGATCTATCAATATGATCCGGAAAATAAAAGGCAATCATCGGTATGGGTCTACTCAGAAAGACAGTTACCAACAAAACTGCAAAGACCACGAAACGTCGGCAAAAAAATGGAGGCTAGTTTTTTTTCGCGGAGCGGACTTTGTCGACGTCAATGCTGGATAATTGTAGGTCAGTCAACTCTCAATGGTATACTACAGTTGCGTTATCCACAGCGTTTCAAGCTATGCGGGAGAGAAGACCAAAGATCGGGCTTCACGATAACGCCTCTTCACATACCTCCCTTAGAACAAAAGCATTTATTGAGGAATCTGGTGTTGAAACTCTAAGTTATCCACACTACAGCCCTGACTTAGCTCCTTGTGATTTCTTTTTGTTGAATTAGAATACTTTTTGTATATCTCAAAACTTATTGAGTGACCTACGTATAACCATTCAGCGAGGAAACGCAGCCAGCGTTCTTGGCACGATACTGCGAGGAGTAAGATTGTGTGATAATTTAAGTTCTTAGTTTTAGTTATTTTATTAAGAATAGTTTCTTTTAAAATTGTATATATTTAAACGTTATGTAAATAAAGTTTCATTATAATTTAGAGATTTATTTCAAAATTTTAAATAGATATGACCACCATTTCGTCACCGTGATTTGATAGATGCTTTCCGAGATATAATACCGAGTTATTTTGTATCATCATCATCCCTTCACAAGTCCACTGCTGAACAAAGCACACAAAGCACGGTCCTGAGCTACCTGCATCCATCAACTTCGTGCATGTCTTACCATGTCGTCACTCCATCTAGTGGCTATACACTTCACCCGCCGGTACGAGGCCACCACTCGAGAACCAACAGTGGTAGAGCCACGCGGCAGCTTTTGCAGTCGCACGGATGGGCTGGCTCGAACCGGGGTGGTACCACGACCTCACAGAAAACCAGCGTGAAGTAGAGGTTTACCTCTGCGTTTTGCTTGGTGAGTGCAGGTGGCCGGAAGCCCTTTTTACTGGAAATGAGGCATTCCATCTTAGTCCTCACGGATTACAACGCATCTACATTTTGATTTGTAATAGAGGATAGATGTAGATGTCTATGGACCGCAGCAACCACTTACCATCAGGTGGACTGTGTGCTCGTTTGTCACCCTTATCCTATAAAAAAAACCATTTATCCCCATCGGTTACCGGTTCTTTGAGCTACACTGTCGGCCCATTGCCACTTCAGTTTACTAATCCGTTGGGCTATGTCAGTCACTCTAGTTCTAATAGTGATATCCTCATTTCTGAGCTTATCACGCAGAGAAACCCCGAGCATTGCCCTCGCTGAGCGACCTTGAGCTTTCTCATACGGCCAGCAGTGAAGGACCACGTCTTAGTTCCATAGGTCATCACTGGCAACACGCACTGTTTGTACAGTCTCGTAGTAATTTTCCGAACACTGCTCAGCCGAGTTGAATCCGTCGATTGACCTCTCGGTCGAAGTTGGACTTACCTACTCGGACTATTTGTCCCAGGTAAACATACTCGTCAACAACTTCGAGCTTAGTGCTCCTAACAACTACCGGCATAGATGTGACATGGACGTTATACATAATCTTTGTTTTGTTCATGTTCAACTTAAGACCTGTCCGTTGGAAGGCACTATCGAAGTCATTGAGCATAGTGCTTAGGTCCTCCAGCGATTCTGCCATAAGGACTATATCGTCGGCAAATCAAAGGTGAGTGATATACTCGCAGTTGATGTTAATACCGAATCCTTTCCAGTCCAGTAGCTTGAAAACGTCTTCCAATGCAATGGTGAAAAGTTTTGGGGATATAACGTCACCCTGCCTTACACCTCTCTGCAGTTGGATAGGTTTCGTATTCTGGTAAGTACTCGGATTACCATCGTAGCCCTACTGTACAAACACTTCGGCACCTCGATATACCGACAGTCAACTTGGCACCGCTGAAGGGACTGCAACACGGCCCAAATTCCGACGGAATCAAAGGCTTTCTTATAGTCCACATACGCCAGACATAGTATAAAAAAGAATAAAAAGAATATTGGCAAATTGTACTCCTCGGAATTCTGTATAATTTGCCGAAGGGTATGTATGTGGTCTATGGTGCTAAAGCCTTTTCGGAAACTGGCTTGTTCGGGAGGCTGGAAGTCTGCATGCGAGACGATTCGTAATGATTCTCGAAAACAGCACGTAGAATCGGCTTAGAATGGAAATCGGTCTGTAGTTCTTTAAGAGAGCGTTGTCACCTGTCTTGGAGACCAAGACCACCGCACTTCTGCTCCACGTCTCCGGTGTAGTGCAACCATGGAGGACAGAATTAAAGAGCCTCTGAAGGACTAAAAGTACCGTTTTTCCATCCGCTTTCAGAAGCTCCGCTGTAATTCCATCCTCGCCTGGGGATATGCTGTTTTACGGTGCTGGAGAGTCATTCTAATCTAGGTCAGACTGACGTCCGGAACATCATCGGAATAGTGTCAAATAAGACTTGCTCATGGATCGTTACTCACACTTGCATATGGCTCCAACGATGAAGTGTACAGCTGCCCATAGAACCTCTCAATCTCACTCAAAATCTCAGGTGTCCCGGAAACGACGCTGCCACACTCGATCTTCAGCTTGGAGAGTTGGATCTTTCTAGCAGACAGATCTCTAGCAAAGACTTTGGAGCCCTGGTTCCACTCGATTGCATCTTCATTACGAGCTGTATTGAAGTTGCGTAATTCCCACCTCATGCATGAAGAATGCAGCTTCATCTCCCATCTAACAGCCATGATATTAAGAGAGTGATCGGAGAGTTTTTAAGTTCTTCTGCGGTGGATCTTGCAGAACTTAGTTCCGACCGCATGGACAGTTTCTACGAGCTTATCATTCATATCGTCCACTGCATTGCAATCTTCTAGGCACTGAAAACGATTTTGTAGCTCGAGCTGAAAGGTTTCGGGACTTTGGATTAGAGCACGAAGGGGACGGAGCGTTGACTTCATTAGACGAGACCTCTCCAACTTAACGTTCAGGTTAGGTTTAGGTTTAGGATCACTGAGACATCACTGAACAGTTGTGGTCTGGTCGTCGTAATGAAGTCAATCTCATTTTTTGTCGAACCGTTGGGGCTCGACCAGGTCCACTTCCTGTAGGGCCACTTCTGGAAGAAAGATTTCATCATAAAGAGTTCCTCTTTCTCTATGAAGTCGAGCAGTTGCTGGCCCCTTGGGTTCCGTTGCCGTATTCCGAATTTCCCTACTTTCAGCTCACCGTTCTCTCTTGTGCCTAGTTTTGCATTGAAGTCAACTTAACACCGTATAGTAGTAGTAAGTAGCATAGTAGTAGTAGTAGTAGTAAGTAAGTAGTAGTAGGTAATGTGGGTTGTGTGTGTGTGTATATATACAGGGTTATTTTTCAAAGAGTATTCAAATTCTATATTTAAGTTCAAATAAAAATAATGAAAATAGTAGGCGTAATATATTTATGAATGAATGTTTGAGTTTTTTTTTAATTATTTTTTCTTCACCATTCTCATACATTGCTTATTCTGAACCTTCTCTATAAATTTGGCCATATATTGCAAAATAACCCTGTAAAAACCCTGTGCAAATAAACTAAATACCTATTAATGAACGAAAACAAACAAAAATTCATGTATATTTTTATAGGAAACGATGTAGAATATAATCCAGGATAAAGTATAACCCACAGAGTACCTTTTGATATACCAAAACTGGAACCTAATAAATAAAGGTAACCTTTGGTCTGCCATTAAAGTTATTATTATTGACACTTACCATCAGGTAAGCCGCATGCCCGATGGACCCCCCTTCTATAAAAAAATAAATTAAACAAAAACCTACATAGGCGTTATACCATACTAGATATTTTTGTGTTAGTTTTAATTCGTAAAGCATATGTTAAGCGATTTGACTGAGCCGACATTTTTTTCAAATATACTCAAAGATAAAGCTTTACTACTCGCACTAACCATTAGGGAAAATGGCAACCAAATCTTATTGTACACTATGTACTCACAAAATATCCCACTGATTCTTTTTATAAGCTCCTGCTAATTATTCTTTCCCATTATCATCATCACTATATCCCTTCGCCATTGCTCAGTCCACAGCAATTGGATGTACCATTACAGTAGACGCCGTTTTAACAAATATTTTGAAAATATTTTGTTTTAATTTTGTTAATGTTTAAACTTATTAAATTTTAGTGTCTCGCAAGAAATTCGCCCAGCTGTCTAAAATGTTCACACGAGGCGGTCCACGGCGCAGTGGCAGTTCCCGTGCTGTCCCTCGCGGTCCACCCGACAGTCTGCTGCTGCAAGAAGAACATAGCGACGAGGAAGACCGCCCACAACAACAAAAGATTTAACCAATATCTAGACTGATTAACTATGAATTCAACATTATAATACAACTACAATTATTTTTTTCAATTACATAGCACGCGAGCTTAGCAATATTAAGACATAAAACTGTTTCCTTTTGCATGTGCAATTTAAAGTAATTCCGTTTTTATAAGCTATGGAGAGTTACCCCTACGCTCTATAGTCCAAAGTAAGTGTACATTTTTTAATGGTAGGGATACACGACGGCAATTACTTTCAGTGCCGATGATCACCATCGCCGATAAACACAACGTCCTAATTTTTTACCTATTACAAATCAGTGCTTGATATCCATCCGAAGGTGAAAGGTGATGATGTGTAACTAAAATTGTAAAACAGCGTACTAGCTTAGCTTAACATTCACTCTTTTCACTCTTATCGTGATCAAAGAATATATAGGTATACTAACTATTCCCCGTGGTTTCGCACAACCTATGGGAGAGGTGGACTTGGATAGGCTGTAATGATGATGATGAATTGGTAGGTAAACTCCTTAGCCCGCCTCCACTGAGGCTAAAGCTGTAAGGTGGCATTTTGCAGCATCAGCCCATATGTAACAGTAGTTTTTTTTATAGGATAAGGGTGACAAACGAGTCACAGTCCACCTGATGGTAAGTGATTGCTGTGGGCCATAGACATCTACATCTATCCTTGATTATGAAAAAGTGAGAACTAAGATGGAATGCCTCGTTTCCAGTAAAAAGGGTCTCCGGTTCTCTACACTCATCGTTTCGTACACTCATCATACGAAACACAGCGGCGTTAAGCTGCTATTTTACGCAGGTATTCTGTGGGAGCGTAGTCCTTCTCCGGTCGAGTCGACCCATTTGTGCTACAGCTATTCTACTAATATAGCTGCAGCATGGTTTTACCACGTTATAGAGTATATAAGTAGTATGCACGACACTTATATTACTTCGTATCGTTTACACACTAGGTACGATACTCGGTTTAGACTAGATCGTACATCCATACCGTAATAGACATAACTACTGCAACTTATTTATTTATAATTTTATACAGGATTATTTTGCAATAGCCGGTTAAATTTGCAGAGAAGGTTCAGAATAAGCAATATAGGCAAATGGTGTTTTTATATTTTTGATTCGAAATGAGTAGTAATGCATTATTTTAACTGATTTTACTGCGCCCGCACACATTCATAAGGCTGGCTTTTCACTATGGGATATAATATATATTATATCCCGAAATATAAATTATATCCCGCGATTGGCTTTCACACTGTGAGATATATCTTTTAACTAGTGTGCGTTCCTCATTGGTCATTGAATTACCACCCTTTACCCCGCACACCGTTCTGCGGGGGCGCAGAACGGTGTGCGGGGTACAGGGGGCGAAATATAATATGAAAATATCGCTCGGTCGATCGAAAAAATATTTATAGCTTGAGATGTAATATATATTACAGCTCAGTGTAAACGGTTCCATATGAAATGTATGGTGAGCGATATTAATTTATATCTCGAGATGTAATATATATTATATTATATTCCATAGTGAAAAGCGGGCTTACGGGTCGATTAGTACGCAAAAACGTTGTTGTCCATAAACCATATTCAATTTGGGATAATTTCAAATAAAAGTAGAAGCCTTATTTACTCGTATTTTCAAAAACTACAATAACGGTATATCATTACGAGGATGACACTGAAGGTTCTTAGAAAATCAAAAACTGAACAAACTAGCAAGTTTTTAGTTTTATTATATCTTTTCAAAATAGTGTATATTTACATCAATACATCGCTGCATCCGATGGAACCACTGAGAAAAGCACTTTGCTCACTCGTCCTTAGGGGTCTTTTCGACGGCATTTTGAAACGCAGCTACTGCTTCCTCGGCGTCCATAAAACGTTTTCCTCGAAGTTTTTTTTTATTTTCGGAAATAAAAAAAAATCGCAAGGTGCGAGGTCAGGGCTATAGGGCGGGTGACCCAGTAATTCCACGTCTGACGTCGCCAAGTAGTCGATTGTTTGCTTGGCGATGTGCGACGAGGCGTTGTCGTGGTGAAGAAGGATCCTACTGCGAGGTCGTTGCTCCTGAACTTTTTTCAAGACAAGTGGCAAACAATTAGTAGTGTACCACTATGCAGTAACTGTTTTTCGATCCTCTAAACAATTGTTGCGTAATGACCTGTGCTTCCGAAGAACGACCATCTTTTTTCCCACGCTTCGACCTCTCTTCACTTTAGTTGGCAACTCCTCGGAAGGAAACACCCAGACAGCAGACCGTCTCTTAGTTTCAGGATCATAACAATAAATCCAGCTTTCGTCGTCAGTAAGTATGTCGAACACAGCATTTGAGTCACCACACACGACGGAGTTTTTGGGCCTCTGTCAAATTATGTGGTATCCACCAGGCACAAAGCTTCCTGACCGCTAAATGCTCATAGAGGATTTTGTGCACTTGACTCATACCGATGCCTAAGCTTGTCCGAATCTGCTGATATGTCACTCTTTTGCCAGTCTCTATCATACGTCGTACAACACTGATGTTATCTTCAGTCGTCGCCGTAGAAGGCCGTCCCTCACGCAGATCATCGGTGAGAATAGTGCGACCACGTTTAAACTCATTAAACCAGTTGTAAACAGTGGCACGAGATGGGGCTTCATTGTGAAAGGCTAATCAACGTCTATCATAACTTTCTTGTTGATCGAAATTTATAAAAAATCATTGTACAAAAATTTTCTCGCGTTAAATTCATGCTGACGTGACACAGACAATTTTCAATTTGCCACCGAATCGTAAACAAATGACAAATTAATAAAATACATACACAATAATATTGGCAAAGAGTTCCATTTTCAAAATTTGAACTTATTTTTTTTCATATATCGTTTACGAGTGGCCAGTTCTAAAAAGTTTCAGTGTCGCCCTCGTATTTATATATTTGAACTTAAGTTTAAAATTTGACTACTCTGTGAAAAATAACCCTGTATAAACACGTGGTATAGCCGGACTTAACGCTTGAGGCATTCTCTACCAGTCAACCTAGACGATTAGGATTGCCTAGAAATGTAATAGTTTCATGGTTATTAGGCAATAGATTTTTTATTCGGTGGTGATGATAGCTTTTTATCAAAACTTTCCTGTATAGAATAGAATAATAAATAGAATTGTTACCTTATAGCATGTAAGTAAAATAATTAAAATTTGAAACGTAATTTTATTATACTATTGTTATATAAAAGGTCACGCTTTGCCAGGGAATTTTTAAGGCTGGCTTTCGTTATCGATTCCATCATTTAATAGGCTTAGAACAATAATTGACCTTTTAGGGAAGTTCACAACGTATTTTAAAAGACTGGGATTGTTAGATACGGACCTTAAAATGCAATTTTTAAGATAATGTGGGATTGTTTTATGTATATTTGGAAGTAGGTAAGTAATCTTAGATCGATAGATATGATCTAAGGAAGTAATCATGTAAATATAATTGTTATGTGTATAGATTATATTTTACTTAGATTTGCTTCTTTGTAAAATACATTTGCTACAACTAATAATGCTATTTAATAATTTTATATTTGCAAGTTACTGTTTTACATTAAATATTGTGTACTTATTACTTCTTTCTACTTTAGTACGTAGTACTTCTTATTAGTTTGTGGCCGTTGTCATTTTAGTGCTGCAGTCATTGCGAGCATCTCGAATGTTTTCAACATGAATTTAGACATTGGCGAAATAAATTTATTGTTCTCTGGATTAACGACTAGAAGTTGTTTCCTTCAAGAATAAAGTTAATTGTGTACACAATATATTTAAAGATTTTTTTTATGCAAACGCTCTGTTAACATTATTTGTAACTAAAAGTTATCTTTAAGTTCTATGCGTGGATGCGTTCAGGATAAAAATAGGTTTGCGTTCACTGGTAACTTCATCATATTTTTTTTATGTTATATATAAAAATATGATGAAGTTTACTGTAAATTTAACAGTACGCGAGCAACCCGGGATCGATCCCCGCCGGCAGCAATGAAATTGTTATTTGCAATTTAGCACTTAAAATTGCAATTAACAATTTCATTGGTTCATTTACCACGTGCTCGGCGGTGGAAGAAAACATCGTGAGGAAACCAGCATGTCTGAGAAATAAGAAAAAAAATTTGAAGACATGTGAAGTTCGCCAACACGCATTCGGGCAGCGCGGCGGACACTAAGCCCCTTCGTACACGAGTCGTAAGCGTAGTCGTATCGTAAGCGTATCGTTACGACGCAACGCGTACGAGACCCGCAGTGTTCTACAAACGAATCGTCGCGTAGGCGTATCGTTTTGTAAGATCTCAGTTGAAATCATGGTGTCCACGGTACCAGATGTGTTGGATGAATTTATAGATTATCTTACTTTCTCTTTAGATGAAGAGATTTTTATATTCTTTGATTATGTAAGATGGTAGAAAGCGATATTTATAACGATATTTTCTGCCCAAGCTTTATCCATTTCATCTTTCCTTGAATATTCACTTAATGAATGATTATGTAGAAAAGGGAACGCTTCACCCAGTTTCACGAATTTAATCACATTTTCAGTCCTATTCATACCTATTGTAATTAAAAGTCGTAAGAAGTTAAAAAAATTGAAATTCAGTTACATTTTTAAAGAAATTAATGAACAGTAAATTTTTTACGCTTGCTTTTTTACGCCAGTGCACTACGACTATCGTAATGACAGTAGACACCTCCTACGATTCGCTGCAGCACCGCTTCGTGTGCGAACTTGTTTGAACATGTACGCGTTCGTATTGCTCTCGTCCTACGCGCGTATTACGATACGCTTACGATACGACGCCGTGTGCGAAGGGCCTAATACGCCTACGCGACGATTCGTTTGTAGAACATTGCGGGTGTCGTACGCGTTGCGTCGTAACGATACGCTTACGATACGACTACGCTTACGACTCGTGTGCGAAGAGCCTTACTTGGCCTGAAACTAGGCTTGCCAACCGTCTCGGATTTTCCGGGACGTCCCGCTTCTGGGTAAATATTGGACCGTCCCGCCGTAACCCCTTGCGGGACGCCTTTTGTCCCGGAAATCGGTGATTATATGATATTAATATCTATCTCGTACCAACTTTACCTTAGTCGTAGCTTCGATACCATTTTCAAATGCATCAGCAGAGAGAATATTTTCTCTCTGTGGAAACGCATGGACAGACAGCAAAAATAAGCTGTTTGTTGACCACGTCAAGGCTGAACTACAAATTAACATTAATTTTGATCAAAAATGTAGTAAATTTTGATGAATGTATTTTTTTCTCTAACCAATTTGTATATGGTGTGTTGTGTCCCGCGTAATATACCCAAGTCCCGGATGTTGAGCTGGGTAGTCCCGGAAATGCCTTTTTTGGAGTTGGCAAGCCTACCTGAAACCCTTTCAGAAGTGAGAGGAAGCCTGTGCTCAGCACTGGAAGGTATTTAGTCTGTCACTTTAACTATATATAAAATTGAAGTGAAGTTTGTTACTTCAATTTTATATGTATATATATATATATATATATATATATATATATATATATATATATATATATAAAGCCCGCCTAATCGTGTGTGGCTAATCAGCCCGTGGTCACCTGCAACCAACTTCAAAAATTTTACAGTTTGTAATTCTACTGGATACATATACCCTTCAGACCGGCGGCAGAAATGAAAAAGTGGGTGGTAAGGACCAATCTCCTATGCAAGAGAGGCGTCCTACCACCTAGCAAAATATTCATGACACATGTCACCATCATTATTTTATTTATTTTAAGGTAATTTTACAAAATACAGCTACAACATAAAATGTATTAAAAATAATAAAAATAAATAAAAAAGTATTTTATTTTTAATTTTTGGCACATCCCACACAACTCACTTGCACCACATAATAAATAATAAATATATATATAAATTACTGTTTGTTCTAAAATTCTCGCCGCTGCGGTAGCGGTTTTTGGTCTACAATGAGCAACACCGATGAATAAAATATTACATTAGAACATAGGTACCTAACTTCAAAGGTAGTTTTCACGTCAATCCATACAGTACAGTATTACTGAAATTGTGACTGCGAGAAGTTATGAATTTCTGAGATTTCGTACGCTTCGAGGAAGGCGCCATGTAAACGTGACCAGTCATCCGCCCGCACAGCTCTTTGCGCTCCTCTAGGAGTAAGTGTTCTGTGATGATTTCTTATATTTACGCGAACACTACACATTTAAATAAAACTAATTTTACGGATTTTATCGCGTATAATAACTTATTTTATGTTCCCGACGTTTCGAGCACTTTTCAGCACCCATGGTCACGGGGGGGACTGAGGTGTATGACGTCCCAATGTCATAGTTAACCACGGCTACCTCCAGATTAAAAATTATTAATTTTTGTTCCGATCTACGCAGTATGAACTTACAGTATAATGAAGTCTTGCAGTTGTATGCTTGGGATGGGATTTAATAATATTAATTATGGGATCCCAAGCAGATGGTAGCACCCAGCCATCTTCTCTTTTGAAATTAGGATGTTTTTTGATTTCAACAGCCTCGCGAATCATCCTTGGAAGGAATCGGTGTTCTTTAGCGAGGATTTGTGGTCTATCAAATCTAATGTAGTGACGGGGGCGATCCTGTACGTGTTCACAGACTGCAGACTTGTCGGAAAGTCGATTATTCACATCAGCTATGTGTTCTTTAACGCGGGTTTTTTTTTGGATCTTTTAGTTTGTTCTATATAAGAGAGACCACATTCACAATCAAGCTTGTACACTCCTACATCTTGCAGAGGAATATTTTGAACCATTCAAATCAAATAATTTTGTCAGCGAGATTAAAGATCTACATCTGGCATACAATGAAACTATGGTCAATTTTGATGTGCAGTCTCTGTTCACATGCTTACCTGTTGAAGACTGCATTTCGATTGTTACTAGAAGGCTAGATGAAAACAACATGCCCGTAGAATATACAGTATTACTCAGATACTACCTTACATCTGGCTACCTATTGTGGAAGGAGGAGTTCTACAAACAAGTAGATGGAGTGGCGATGGGCTCACCTGTATCTCCCATTGTCGCCGATATATTCATGGAGGACTTTGAGGAGAAAGCCCTGCGTACTTCTCCTGTAAACCCAAGATTCTACAAGCGGTACGTAGACGACACTTTCACAATTCTACCTTTAGATAAAGTAACTGCATTTTTAGACCATCTTAACTCCTTAAATTCTAAAATTCAGTTCACTATGGAGTTAGAGGCAAACAATTCTTTAGCTTTTCTAGATGTGTTAGTAATTCGGAATTCAGATAACACCTTGAGCCACACTGTGTATAGAAAAAAGACCCATACAGATAGATATTTAAACGGTGATTCTCACCACCATCCTTCACAATTAGCTACCGTGGGTAAATCTTTGTTTCAGAGAGCACGAGGGATCTGTGACAGTAAACACCTGGCCGCAGAGCTCCAACACGTCAAGCAAGTTTTGCACGACAATAAGCTTCGGGTCCCGCGCCTACGTCACAGTGAACGAGTCAAGCCGGCCACAGTCGAGCGAGTGCGTACTGTACTGCCATATGTCAGAGGTGTCACTGACAAGATTGGCTACATCTTGAAGCATGCTTCCATTAAAACATACTTCAAGCCGCCGAAGAAGATTAGTCAGGTTTTACCATCAGTCAAGTGTAAAATTCCTCTGCAAGATGCAGGAGTGTACAAGCTTGATTGTGAATGTGGTCTCTCTTATATAGAACAAACTAAAAGATCCATAAAAACCCGCGTTAAATAACACATAGCTGATGTGAAGAATAGACGCTCCGGGAAGTCTGCAGTCTGTGAACACGTACAGGATCGCCCCCGTCACTACATTAGATTTGATAGACCACAAATCCTCGCTAAAGAACACCGATTCCTTCCAAGGATGATTCGCGAGGCTATTGAAATCAAAAAACATCCTAATTTCAATAGAAAAGATGGCTGGGTACTACCATCTGCTTGGGATCCCATAATTAATAAAATTAAATCCCATCCCAAGCATACAACTGCAAGACTTCGTGATACTGTAAGTTCATACTGCGTAGATCGGAACAAAAATTAATAATTTTTAATCTGAAGATAGCCGTGGTTAACTGTGACATTAGGACGTCATACACCTCAGTTCCTCCCGTGACCATGGGTGCTGAAAAGTGCTCTAAACGTCGGGAATATAAAATAAGTTAATATACGCGATAAAATCCGTAATACTAGTTTTATTTAAAAGTGTTATGTGCTTACGTTCTGTGTTATCGACTGACTTCAGTAGCTATTATGTGGAAATTTTGTTTTTGAGGTCGTTTTTTACATTATAAAAATTTAATTTTTCACACTTTTGATTGGACCAAGTATTAATATCACAAGGTACTCGTAATACAACGTCGTCCAAATAGTTACAATAAAAACATTATTAGATGTAGATGTCAATGGGCCACAGGAAGCACTTTTACGAGGGTGCGTTTTTAAGTTAGCGGAATGGGGGGTAAGGAGGGGAAATAAAATCCAAATTTATTTTTCCTTTTCAATATATTCACCTGCTACCCTAATACATTTTTCGGATCTTTCAATTAATTTATACATACGCTCAAAAAAATGATTTGTCCAAAAAATGCGCTGGAGCTGCTTCCTTCACTTCTTCATCACTTCACACACACACCCACGAAGTCCTTTTTTTAAGTTTGGAAATAGATCACTAGATAGAATCACTGGGGGCCAGGTCAGGACGGGTGTTGTAAAATTTTGAAGTCCACCTTCTGCAGGGCAGCCATCGCAGCATGGCACTTGTGAACAGGCGCGTTGTCGTGCAGAAGAAAGATTACTTTGGTCAATTTTTCCCTTCTTTTCTCCTTTATGGCTTTCTTCAATTATTCTAGGATTGAAGCGTAGTAATTTCCGGTTATGGAGACACCTTTATCTTTATAATTAATCAATAGGATTTCTTCTCAGTCGTAAAAGACTGTCGCCATGATTTTCCCAGCTGATTGTGCCAGCGTAAATTTCTTGGGTGGTGGTGTGCCTTTTTTGTACCACTGCATACTCATGTTTGGACTCAGGTTCATAATGGTGAGCCAACACTCCATCTTTGTCTTCCATACAGAGGTCTAAAAATGCACGAGAACACTCCACGCGCTGTTGCTTTTCAGGCGGCGTGAACATTCTAGGCACCCTCTTACGTTGACTTTAGTCATGCCAAGATGATCATGAAGAATTTTGAAAATGATTGTATCTGATACTCCAACCATGACTGCGAGCTGTTTTTTCTTTAGGTGGGCATCTTCTAATATTAATTTTCGACTATTATAATAATTTCCGAAGTGGTCACCTCGATTAGCCTTCCTGGCCGTGGGTCGTCTTCAAGTGACTCTCTGCCTTGTTTAAAAAGGGTATGCCACTTGTAAACCATAGTTTTACTTGGACAAGAGTCTCCGTAAAGGGATTCTTGAGTTATTAAGGTCTAGAAAGTAATTTTTATTACTTACCGCCTCAATCGTCAAAAATCAGTACCATTTTGAGGTGATTTAGGGACTTGAAGTTTGGAATCAATGTACCCTATACCGTTAGGCGCATACAAACGAAAAAAATTGAAAACTGCAAGTGATATTTAGCACCGATTATTATTGATAGAATTTTTTTTTTTATAGGATAAGGGTGACAAACGAGCACACAGTCCACCTGATGGTAAGTGGTTGCTGCGGCCCATAGATATCTACATCCATCCTCTATCACAAATCAAAATGTAGATGTGTCGTCACCCGTGAGGACTAAGATGGAATGCCACATTTCCAGTAAAAAGTGCCTCCGGCCACCTGCACTCACCAAGCGAAACGCAGAGGTAAACCTCTACTTCACGCTGGTTTTCTGTGAGGGCGTGGTACCACCCCGGTTCGAGCCGGCCCATCCGTGCGACAGCAAAAGTTGCCGCGTGGCTCTACCACTGTTCTTAGAGCATGAACGGTTCGTTCAAGTAGGTACTTTGTACTTGCAACTAATCGCACCAATAACATCAACATCTACATTTAATTATTATATAAAAAGCTCCGAAAGTCATGTATTTATATTATATATATAAGTTTTATCTTGATCTATATATTTATATAGGTCAAGATAAAACTTTTCAGACAGTAATGATATCCCACCAAGAAGATATCTTTTTGGTGTGGTTATCATTAATGTCTGTCTTCGTTTTCGTTAATAAAAGACTTGAGATCTGAAGGGACGGCAAATTATCATATTATACAATGTAAGTTTTAGTCTTTCTTGAATTGTGTTCCTCAAATTATTGCCGTAAAAGCATGAATAACTTAAAAACTGATTTTATTCATTACAAAAGTCTGTATTTTTATTTGTAACTAGCTGTTCCCCGTGACTTCGCCCGCCTGTTAAGGGTTTTAATTTTTTGCGCGGAACCCTAACTCTTATTCTAAAATAAAAGTAGCCTAAGTTACTCCTTGTGACATCAGCAATCCGACAGTGAAAATCCCGTCAAAATCTGTCCAGCCGTTTCGGAGATTAGCCGGAACAAACAGACAGACAGACAGACGGACAGACAGACAGATGGACAGACAGACAGACAGACAGACAGATAAAATTTTTAAAAATTGTATTTTTGTTATTAGTACCGTATATACTTTCATATATATTTAGTAAAAAGCTCTAATTTTGACATTACAAACAGACACTTCAATTTTATTTATTTGTATAGATTTAAATATTATGAACATGTTAATAATGTTAGAAAAGTTTTGAGTAAATATTATTTAATTCATATTTGTTCAAGTTGTCTATTGTAAGTAATTCAATTTAATTACAACATTACAGCAATACCACTTAAAAAATATACACTATATAATATACTAGCGTAGTTTCCATAGTAAAGTGTAACTGCAAGAAACAAGAGACGAAAATTATGTTTATCGCATTCAAAACTGAATTGACGGAAATCACGTATTCTCCTTTTCCGTCTAGATGGTGAATTACAATTTTTAACATGACTACGTGGTTTGGTGGTGAATAAGTTAGGTTAGTTAGGTAATCCAGTTAGAACCAATGATTGTCCAAGTCATTGCAACGAAGTCTATCTCTCTGATCTAATCTAGTAACTGTATTTTAGAGAAGAGTCGTGTACTAAGATGTGACTTACTAATGTCTGTTTTCACTACATGTTACACCCTTATTATGGGAGTAATATTAATAACTTGCTTTGTCGTGTTTATTTAGGTATTTTGAACCGACTGCCCCAAAAGGAGGGTAATGTTTTTCGAGAGTGTACTCCTATGTAGTATGTTTATTTCTTTGGCACGCTCTGTAGCCTTAACGGCTAGATGGATGAGACGCCATTAGATTAGCTTAATTATGGAAATGACTTAGGCTATATATTAATATTTATATACTGTATTGTAAATCAAAAAAGGAGAGGGGAGAGTTTTTCCATTATACTTTTTAATGCAGCCGTTTTTAGGGTTCCGTGCCCCAAAAGGAAAAAACGGAAGCCTTATAGGATCACTTTGTTGTCCGTCTGTCAGTCTGTCTGCCTGTCAATACCCTTTTTCTCAGGAACGCGTGGAGGTATCAAGCTGAAATTCATATCAAATACTCAAGTCTACTCTCCCTTGGTGCTGTGAAAAAATCAAACTTCAAGCCAACGCAATCAAAAGATAGAGCCGTTTATGCCGCAAATTTTCGACATTCGCAAGGGAATCCAAACCTACAGGGTACTTCACGTGAACTCAGAATCTGAAAATTTGCTACGAAGCAACGTATTATAGCACAGATAAAGGAAAAATTGCGAAAAGCATAAATTTTTAGTTACATCATATGATAAATATATTTTTAATACTTTTAAACTTATATACCTACGGATTTGTTCGGAACCCTCCCTGCGCGAGTCCGTCTCGCACTTGACCGGTTTTTTTTTTAAATTACTGTTCATGGATGCATAAAAAATGTTTTTTATACTTACGTCCATGTTACTGTTACCATTATACATACCATGTGACCATTAAGCTTGTTCTTATGATTGTAAGTTGGTTATGTTTTCAATAAATATAGGATTTATATTGATACACTGTTTAATATTTATAAGCCATGTTTGCATTCTGTCATCTGTTAATTATACTATGTTATCAAAAACATAACTTGTAAAAAAAACCAAGTCTCGCAACTCGGTTCTTCTACCGTAAAATGTTGTGAGATCCATGTAATACCAAGTCGGTAAATTTATTCGTAATTAGCTAACCTAACAACATCTTATAATGACCACATCAATACTAAAAATCTTTTATATTTTAAATAAATAAATTGACTTGGCCATCGCATGAAACACAATGTATCTCTCAAGTAATACATATTATATTAAATTAGATAGTTTAGTACGATTGCCAAGTCAATTTATTTATTTAAAACATAAAAGAATTTTGCCGTTAATAAAATTATAAAAAATATATATGGTCGATTTAAAAAAAGTTATTTCTATAGGTTTGAATAATGATCCTGATAACGTACTTTACGGGAACCACAGGGTTTTTGTTACATATTGTATACTTATAGAGATAAGAAGCATCGAGGTAACTTGTGATGAGTACGTGTACAAATTTGTGGTACGTCCTGGCTTAGAATAAGGTAAATTCACAAGTTACTCCCTCGGGTATATGAATTCGCGTGCCACTTTAAAATTTATGCGAAAAAAATTTCGTAGAAGTTAAAATTTTTCAAGGTAATAAGTTTTGTTGGAGCTATACGCAGGCAATTCCCTCTGTTGAAGTATCTCGAAGTGGCTCGATTGGACATAGTGGAGAGCAGCTACTGCATCTTCTGCAATAATTCTGTTGGTAATATCGAACATTTCATATTTACATGTGAGCACAGATAACTGTATACTAGATGTGAGTGCTTCTCATTTGACAGATTGATTCTTGTCAGTGAAATTAGTGACATAGTGCAAAATCAAGTGACAGTGCAAGATCCCTCCCGCCGCCTGAGTGATATGTTAAAAAATAGATCTTATTACGTGCCTCTATATAAATTCATCAAAAATTCAGTGGGGAAATTATAATAAACCGAATAAAAATACTCAAGACTTGGCCTAAAGGCCAGATACCAGGCCATAATCTCCAAAAAAAATTAAGCAACTGAGTAAAGCTAGCAGCTGGCAGCACTGAATGCGCTCAGTGTTCGTCTTCGTCGCACGACCGAAGCGAGTAGGTGTATTTATGTATGTTTTTACATTTAATCTTGTAGGTGTATAGCTTTTCGTAACCTTTCATCTTATTTTATTTAATAATTCGTCGATAGAATTTACATACATAAATATTTAAAAAATATCTCTGGATGGATAGATCTTTTTACATAGTATAGACTATATTGCAAGCTTAGGGTGATAAGGGGATGCACCTAGTAAGAATGATATAGCAACAATGGAATTTGCAATTAGAAAATCGTCGTCATTATTCGCTGGCAGAATGTCTAGACTCAATGGCTAACGTCTCTCAACTGACCCTTGTTATTCCGAACGGAAAAAAACGTATGTGTGTGGTGTATTCACGGAATCCCGATTCGGGATTCCGAAACGGAATCTCGAAACGGAATTCCGTATGTATGTGGCCGGCCTAAGTCTACGCGGTCCTATAAGTACAATAAAGGTCGCTGCATACGTAACGTGTTTTATTCCGGACGGAGCGGGACGTCAAATTTTTGAAATATCGTTCCATAGAAAATGTACGTGAAAATGCATACGTTACGGATGCGTGGACGGGACGGGGACGTGGCATGAACGGAACGAGAAAAATATCGTCGGCGACGATGTTTACCCCGTCCCGTCCCATGCGCGCCACGTCCCGTCCGTGGATTCGCTGCGTATGCACAGTCGATCCGTCAACTCTTCAAACGAAAATCCATCTTTGACAACACTATCACATTAGTTTCGAGTCACTGTCACGTTGCGTATGTATTAAACTCCCGTCCATGTGGAGATATAACCACGTTCTGTTTCCGTCCCATGCACGTGCTGATTCCGTCCTGTATGCAGCGACCTTAAAACTAGTTGCAGCCGCACAGGTCACTAATCACTAGACTAAATCTAGTTGCGCGGTGGAATCGACGTCCTACAAATATGCCGAATTGTTCAGTTTTTATGTTGCAAAAAGAGATCTGCTAAGTCTAATTTACAAAAAGATGACCTTTCATATATAAGTAATTTTTAATCTCATTATTGCTATATACCTCTTTAAAAATTACAATATTAACGGTCGTGTAGTTTCGGATTAGGCCGCTCGCCCTGATTTAATATACGGATCGGTTGAGAAACTGATCCAAGTCTGTATCAGAGTTGTCGCTGTCACCAAGCAATACAGTTATAGTTTATCTATGTGTGTGTGAAATTGTTAGTTTATTGTTATAATTACTAGGTGTGAGTGTGGTAGTGACAGATGATTTTGGTGTGCGCATATTTCTCCTCGCAAAAAATGACAGACCTGTTTCGAGAAACAACGCTATGGCTCGGTCGAGAGTGTTGTGTTCTGCGCAATGGCTATTCCTCTCCGGTCCGCCGGTTTCGGTGACCCGTGTTGTTCTATGCTTACTGTATTCAGTAGGATCAGAAATTGGAATTATTTTTAATTTTGGAACGATGCTGACAACAGATACCTTTCACTGTCATTCTATTGCTCATGCTTACCTGTGCCTGTGTTTTTGTCAGCTTCATTTCACTAGACATAGATGTAATTTAATATATTAAAAGAAAACGGCTCCGTGGCGCAGTGGCTTAGCAATGAGTTCCAGGCCTACAAATAATTGTTCCGGGTCTGGATGTTTGTTCTTGTGCAATTTATGTTTGTAAACTGCCTCCACGATACAGGAGAAAATCCTAGTGTGGGGGTAACGTTTTTAAAAAAAAGAAAAAAAAAAGAAAAAGAAAAAAAAAGTTTTTTTAATCAAGCATTTTTTAATGCGCTAAAAAGAATAAAATAAACTTTTCCTTTAAATCTTTTACTATCAACTTATAACGTCATTACACAATTTATATGTTATAAAAGCTTGTCGCGAGATTTAAGTTTCTACTCATTTCTACTTACTCGTATTTACTTAGTTTGAAAATTTTAAAAATTAAAATCAGTCAGATCCTGTTTATCGACACAGGTAAATATCGCGACAAGCTTTTATAACATATAAATTGTGCAACGTTGTACATAACAATAGAAGTTCGTAATATTTCATAAATGTTAGTTACAAAAAAAAAACGAAAAGAAAGAGTTATGAAATATATTGCTTTGTCTAAGTGGTGTGAAAGGAGCCTAGCTCATCAAAAAATAATTAGGGCACGATGAGCACTCAATTGGCGCATATAGATACCACAGCACACGCTCGACATTATACACGGCGTTCCGGAATAGGAAAGTCGCATAAGTAAGGAACGCGACTACAATAACATGCATTTATTATAATTTATATCATGATCCGATATTGAATACGTACTAACTACTACATTAGCCGTAAATGCTTGTATGTTGTAGAACCTCAATGCATGGTTTTTATCTGTTTGTAATTTTTATTATGATTAAGTCAACAGTAAGAACCTACTATGTGTACGTCCCACCGCTGGCTTTCTCTCTTATCAATGAGGGTTTTGGAGCAAAGAAGATTATGCATACCCCAGTGCGTATTTTCACATGTCCTCAAAATATTTGTTTTATTTTTCAACATGTAGGTTTGCTCATTATGTTTTCCTTTAATTCGTTAATCAGTATATTTCAAATTGCATTTAATAATTTAATTGGATCCAACGGGGATCGAACTTAATTTGTACTTATTATATACAGGGTTATTTTTCAAAGAGTAGCCAAGTTTTAAACTTAAGATGAAATATATAAATAATGATATATTTAAACTTAAGTTGAAATATGTAAATAATGATATACCCTTATCGCAGTTTTGAAAATACGAGTAAATAAGGCTTGTACTTTTATTTGAAACTATCCCAAATTGAATGTAATTTATGGTCAACAAAGTTTTTGCCTACCGATAGACCCTTACGAATGTGTGCGTGCGCCATTACCACGCATTTTGAATTTAAAAGATAAAAAGGACAGAATATTTGAGATTTTTTTAAATTAATTTTTCTTCACCGTTTCTTATACCGAGCCTTCTCTGCAAATTTGGCTGTTTATTGCAAAATAACCCTGTATACGAGTATGGCGAGTAACAAGAGGGAAGGAGTTAGGAAAATATTCGTATATACCGTCAACGCATAGTCAACACAAACAACCGTTAAAACATAAACATAAACACTCACGCCCATCATCCAGAGGGGTAGGCAGAGACCACGGAGTTTCATTTGGCACGTTTCTGACACACCTGTCTCGCTTCATTTACATTCTACCCATATATGTTCGTCGGTTAAGGGTACTCATTTTACATGGTAGAGTCACGCTGCAGCAATGTTTTGGTTGTAGTACGAATGGGTCTGCTCGACCGGGGTAGGACCACGCTCTCGCAGAATACCAGCGTAAAACAGCAGCTTAACGCTGATGTGTTTCGTATGGTGAATGTACAGATTCGGAGAACCTTTTTACTGGAAACGAGGAAATCCATCTTAGTCGTCAGAGGTGACAACGCATCTCTGCATGTTAATTCTTAATCGACGTAGTAAAGTAAAAAGTAATGTTGAACAAAAAAAAATGTTCGTCGCGCTGTCACAACGCGTTTCGCCACAGGAGTATTTTTATTTCTAAAATAATATTTTGATTTTCTTTTTGAATTCGATTTACTTACTTTCAATTTTCACTAATTTTATATGAAGAGAGTCAAATTTACGCTTTCTTAAATTATAATATCTTTTTACTCTCGCTACTAACAGCCACTCTAAAAAGCTGCGCAACCTTTATTATTATTATTATTTATACTTTATTGTACACCACAAAAAACGATAAAGAAAGAACAAATTACAAGGAGTAAAACTTAAGAGTTAGGTACAATAAGGCGGTAAGGGTAAGTTAAGTTTCTCTGCGTGATAAACTTAGAAATGATGATATCCGCAGTAGAACCAGAGTGACTGATATAGCCCAGCGGATTAGTAAGCTGAAGTGGCAATGGGCCGGCCATATAGCCTGAAGAACCGACAACCGATGGGGAAAAAAGGTTCTCGAGTGGTGGCCTCGTACCGGCGGACGAAGTGTAGGGCGGCCCCCCACTAGATGGAGTGACGACCTGGTAAGACATGCAGGAAGTCGATGGATGCAGGTGGCTCAGGACCGTGCTTTGTGGCACTCCTTGGGGGAGGCCTATGTTCAGCAGTGGACATGTGAAGGGCTGTAATGATGATGATGATGAATCAAGGATAAATGTAGATATCTATGGGTCACTGCACCCATTTACCATCAGGTGGGCTGTGTTCTCGTTTGTCACCCTCATTGCATTAAAAAATTTAAATATACACCTGTCAGAACTCCACCAAACTTAAAAGTTGGTTAATGAACTTAACTTTTAAAACATAAAGTATTTTTAATAATAATTTACTAGATTCAATATTTTAAAGTAAACCTAGCACCTAGGACGTGACAAAAAAATGGGAAACCTCAAATAGTGCCATTAAACGTTTACGGATTAAACAATTGCTCTGCCTATATACACAACCTTTAATTATAATCAAACATAACCTACAGAAAGTAAACAGTAGAGATCATTAATAGGCAAAATACGGCCAATTTGCTATTATTTCAGTTAATTTATGACGTGGAAATTATTTTATTCTTTTTAGCTTTTTGTATTCGCTTATTATTTTTTATAGTTATTGAGTATGGATGGATATTACATGGTAGAGTCATGCTGCGGCTATATTAGTAGTATAGTTGTAGCACGAATGGGTCGGAAAGACCACGCTCTCACAGAATACCAGCGTAAAATAGCAGCTTAACGCTGCTGTGTTTCGTATGGTGAGTTTAGAGTACCGAAAACCCTTTTTAATGGAAACGAGGCATTCCATCTAGTCCTCATACGTGATAACGCATCACATTGCCGGCTCCGTGGCGCAGTGGCTTGCAAACTTGCAATGAGTTGATGCGCTGTGGGCCGCGTGTTCGAAACCCGCACGGAACAAGAATTTGTATAGCCTACAAATAATTGTTCCGGGTCTGGATGTTTGTTCTCGTGCAATTTATGTTTGTAAACTGCCTTCACGATACAGGAGAAAAGCCTAGTGTGGGGGTCACGTTTTATTTTTAACAAAAAAATTTGCATTTTGATTCGTAATCGAGGATATATGTAGATGTCTATGGGCCACAGCAACCACTTGCCATCAGGTGGACTGTGTGCTCGTTTGTCACCCTATCCTATAAAAAATATGGATATTATTTTATTCTTATTAGTTTTTTGAAGTGTGGTTTAGGTGATTTTTGTAAAAAATTTAATTTTTGTGACTTAATGCCAAAATTTCACATTGACAAACATTCAGACCCGGTAAAATCATTTGTAGTTTATACAAAAACTTGCTGTATGCCTCAATCAAAACCGCGGCCACGCGACACACGGAACGACATATTAGCCTTTTAATTGACAAATATTGTTTGAATTGCTGTTTTACTTACTTTTGTGAGGACGCCGAGATACCGTTTTAAAAATACATATACAATAACATTTTAACCCTTAACCAGGCCCAAGAAAACCGCTTAAGCGGGGCAAGTGGTTTCTATGGATTTAATTTACTATTTGCGTCTTGTACGACATGATGTAGTCGGTGAAAATTGAAAAAATGCATGGAAAAGTAAAGAAAATGACGTGGGAAAACATAATCCCTTTGCCTGGTAAGATAATTGAGAAATTTAGTGCGAGTACTTAATATTTGAACCTAAAATTTGCAAATTTTTTTTTAATATATAATATAATTAAGACGTAAAATAGTTTTAAATATTAAAAGTTCTAGTAATATTAACTTTTTAAGCTTATAATTACATCAGGTTCATCAGATCACTACGCAGGTAAGTATTAGAAAGAAAACAACTTGTGATAACAAATTTATTTAAGTTAAAAAAATTACAAATTTTGTGTTTGGTGGAAATTTTCCATGCACAAACACCTTACATACTTTGCAGATGAACATTGAGCGTTTTTCTTCTTTCCTAGTGCTACAGAACACCTCTTATATGATGATGGTTCCAAATAACGCTGTCATATGCGACCCAATCTTATTTCATCAGGCACACTGAAGATACCTTTTGTTATATTTTTTGTTTTTGAAAATCATAGGGTTTTGGTTTTGGATATTCATGTAACCAGACTTCAAGCTTCTGGCCAATCTCAAACGGAAGTCTCGGTGTATATTTTGTTTCGTTTCATTTTTATGTTTGTATAAAATATGTATATGCATTTATAACAGTACATTCGAATAAAAACTAAAATAGTCTTAACCACGACTTTTAGGGATTTACGTCTGATCGAATATATTTCTCATTACATTTACACAAAAATTTTTGACAACCCTAAACCCCAGACTTTCTTCATTAGGTTCATTATTATCTTTACCAGAGTAAATGACGCAATGGTAAAGATATATAGTTTTACCGTCGCATTTGCTCCATGCTCTATAAACATCTTCCGACGACTGCCAAATTTAAAGTAACTTCTCAATTTCGTGGACTTTTACAGGTCCCTGTAATAATAAAATGCATTGTCAGGCTGGGGGCATATATCTCCCACCAAACGTCCACCTAGTCAGGCAATGGACACAGTTCTCTCACATATTTTTAGAGGTTGTTGTAAAAAAAATATCCAGTAATCTGCACAGAAATATAACAAATCCACAACAAAAACTCATAATCTACAACATATAAAAAAATAGCACGACTTATCTTTCGTGATTTCGCCATTATTTACAAAAATGCCTCAACTTGGTCAAAAAGCTATACATTCGACGACATCACGAATTCAAATGGCTGTCACTGTGACATTTACGTTCCGATACAAGTTTGTTCACTTTCGTTTCATAGATAATATATTTGGGATGACATTCTATTAGCATGTGGATTTTATAAAACCGGAACCTGGTAAAAATTAAGCATTAACGATGTGAGAGCGTGATGACCTAAGCCTGGTTAAGGATTAAGTCAACGACTAATCAAGGGCCATCCGCGAAAAGATTTTTTGCTGTACCTATTTGTCACGTTTCTCTGACACTATAACAAAAGTTACAGTTTAAAGTTGTTCGTTAAAAAGGATGCTATTGATTTTTGTTAATCGGTTGACGTTTACTATTCTCTCCCTTAAAGCAATGACGAGTACACCAATTCATGTGCCCGACCGCATCACCGATAGGGACACCGTCTATTCATCCATCACAACCTATAGACTCTATAGGCTGCGATGGATGAATATCATTTTTTTAACAGTGGTAGAGCCACGCGGCAGCTTTTGCTGTCGCACGGATGGGCCGGCTCGAACCGGGGTGGTACCACGACCTCACAGAATACCAGCGTGAAGTAGAGGTTTACCTCTGCGTTTCCCTTGGTGAGTGCAGGTGGCCGGAGGCCCTTTTTACTGGAAATGAGGCATTCCATCTTAGTCCTCACGGGTGACAACGTATCTGCATTTTGATTCAACGCAAACGAGGATAGATGTAGATGTCTATGGGCCGCAGCAACCACTTAACATCAGGTGGACTGTGTGCTCGTTTATCACCCTTATAATATAAAAAAATATATATATATCCTATAATATGGCCTATGTTCAACAGTGTACCTCTATAGTATAGAGGTACACTGCTCATCTCCTGTTGAGTTTCCCTCTGTCGCCTTTTACGACAATACGGGACGATATGAGGTAGTGGGTATTCTTACACCGCCAATACGCAGTATATAGGGACATCAATGCTTTGATAAAAGGCATGATTGTAGGAAAGCCGCCTGGTCACGATTGCCTTAGAATCGAGAACTTTCAGCACGCTGGCCCGCCTAGACTGCTGGCGCTCTTATTCACCCTATGTATGAGACACTCTTATTTGCCGTAAGATCTGATGAGAACGGTCGTAGTGCCGATTTTGAAAAGCAAAGCCAGAGATGTTTCGAATATGTGCAACTATTGTTCCATTTCATTCGGGACAACTGCGGCTAAGATACTTTTGACAGTGTGCTTGAGCGAAAGTTAAAAGAACACATTAAGCACCTATAATTAAAAATTTTGTACACCCGACTTCAATTCAATTCAATTCAATTTATTTCCTATTCTTGTTGTACATTTGGTCTTAATTTTAAAAAATTGTTCAAAACAAGAACCCTGCAAAGGCACTGCAAATATTATAATTATTCATATTATTATTACCTACATTCACATTATAGTGTTATTAATAAAATTATCATTTTATGAATATTTACAATTAACTTAAATATTAATGAGATCATATTATATTATTTATTCCAATTTCCTATTTCCTAGTCAATCACTAAGAAACTCCTGCAACGACTAATAACATTTTTTCGTTAAATATGTATTAACTTCCTTTTTAATTGTTTTAATGCTTTTAATGCTTCTGATCCGTTCTGGAATTTTGTTATATATTTTTATTAACATGGCATATGGGGCCAGTGTTTACGATTTGTAATTTTGATGTATCTGTGGATAATTTTATTTTTGGTCTTAAATTTTTAGGGCGAAAATATTGAGGGAACCAGTCGATATTATTTCTAACTAGTGAGCAAATTTCATATATATATAGGGATGTTAATGTCAAGATATTATAATCGATAAAGTAATTTCTACAACTTGTCATGAAGTCGATATTTGCAAAGTATGCGAATACATTTCTTTTTCTGAATTAGAAATACTTTGTTAGCGTCTGTGCTGTTACCACACCGTAGCGTAGTTCCTTCCAGTTTAAATGTGCATCTATATTTATAACCTCCTGGATATAAATGACAGTGAGAGTTAACAGATTCTAAGGGAATATTTAGGTACTGGTAGGTAGTTGATATGTAAAGCGCGTTTTTAGTAAAAGAACACAGGGGAAGAACACAGAATATATTACATATATTCGGAAGGTCATTAACATATATTAAAAACATAAAAAAGCCCAGCACGCTACCCTAGGGTATTGAGTGTTTTACGAAAAAAAAAATCAGACCTTACAGTCTCAACAATTCTGGTTTGTGGGTCACTGTAGCCTATATCTACACACTGGACGCGTTGATTAAGGTAATATAGAAACCATTAGTGGGCCAGACCTCTCCCACCGACATTATAAAGTCTATTTAATAGGATCGAGTGAGAAACTCCATCGCATGCCTTGCTCATAAATCCATATTGTCCGTCATTAAATATATTATATTTTTCACAGAAGGTATAGAGTCTGTTATACATAACTGTCTCAAATATTTTGGAAAATGTTGAGAGAAGTGCTATTGGACGATAATTATTGCAATTTTCGAGGTCGTCTTTTTTGTAGCGGTTTGACTATTGCTATTTTTATTAAGTCTGGGACAATTCCTTGCGACAATGATTGGTTAATAAGAAGGGTAAGTGGTGTGGCAAGTTCATCGGTACAAGTCTTTATTAAAGTTGGTGGTATTTCATGAAATCCATGGCTTCTTTTATTTTTTAGTTTTTTTTTTATGATATTAAATACTTCTATTGGGTTAATTGGCCCGATAAATATAGAGTTATTAATAGTAGTGGCGGCAGACCAAGCTTGTGAGCGAGAATTGTTCACGGGAACCAAATCAATTTATTTTTTTGGGATAGGGTGACAAACGAGCACCTTCAGCAGTCCTTCCCCGGTCTAGCCGACCCATTCGTGCTACAACTATACTACTAATATAGCTGCAGCATGGCTCTACTACGTATAAAATCAATCAATATAAATTATTAAGAATAACTCAAAAACTGTTGGTCAGACCTTGATGAATATTATATGCGACCACATGTGAAGCACCAGCTTTCAAATAAAAAAAAGAATCATCGAAATCGGTTCACCCATTAAAAAGTTATGAGGTAACACATAAAAAAAAAACATACAGTCGAATTGAGTACCGGCTCCTTTTTGAAGTTTTTGAGTTATTCTTAATTTATATTGAAGTCGGCTGTACAAAATTTTTTATTTTAAATTATGTGGGATGAATTGCGAAAGGCTTATTTACCCATCACGTACATTAGCATTTTTAGCTATTGGTACGGTCATCAAAATAATCAGGTCAGGTGGTCTATAGCTCTATCGGACGAGTATAGGTTTTTTTTTTTACAAAGATCAATACTTTTGTGGGAGTGGGCAATGTTGTTATTTTGCCGTTCTGCTATTTGATACAGAAAACGAGTATAGGTTAGAATGCGGTGTGAGACAAGAGGAGTGAACCCCACCTTCGATTTTTAATATTTATATAAATGAAGTGATGCACGTGTGCACGGTGTCGGCTGGTTTATTGATGGACTCTACATGAACAACATCAGTCAGCCAGACGACATGGTACTGCAAAGACCTTCAGTCAGTGCAATCAGATGATTTTGTTCATATGAGACGTTAATGCTTTCCCAAGGGCTTTCCAATGGTCTAAAATATAATGTCGCAAAGAGTGAGATTATGATGTTCAAGATGGGCACCAAGGAACCTAATTTCGTACCATCTGTATAACTTTAGGAGGTGTTACTTTTATGCGAGTAACTGAATTTAAGCACCATCAAAAAGATGATAAATACATTGAAAGATAAAGGAGAGCGCTGGCTGTCTGTGTAATAAGCTGCCCGCCGCTTCTCACGCTGTACATCCGAGGTAAAACTTATTTTATTCAAGGGCTTGCCAATCCCTCTACAGGTACTCCTATTGATAATATGTACGCGGCGGGCATACAACACCCTAGGTATACAATACAATAACGTTTTTAGAATGTTGCTGGGGCTCCCACGTTACTTTAGTGCATCAGGTATGTTCGTTGATGCACACATAGATAATTTTTCCACTCTTATTCGCAAAAGAATTGCGTCACTGATGCACAGGGTTCGTGGGAGCGCCAACAGTAATCTTAACATACCTAATTAGTTAGCGAGAACCCCGAGTGTGCTATTTTGAAACACTGGGTCCATGTACATGTCCATGTACCCCAGCGATTCGGTCATCCATATCAGGTATATGATGTTTATTTAATTACCTTCTTTTACTAACTTTTTCGCTGAATCTTTAACAAATTATAGACTACATGGTCTTGTAATAAGGGATTATTATTATTATAACAACATCGACATAAAATTAATTAATAGATTCGCTTGTGACGCTATCACTGTGTTTTTTTTTTTGTGTAGACAGTTAAGATGAGATGCGCTCGAGCTCCGTCTTTGCGCTTCGGGCACGTGCAGTTTTCACGCATCACGGACACCAAGATATTCACTCACTTAGTTTATTAGTTTGTCCACAGACATCGCGCCACTCGCACGCATGGAGGCTCGGCATTTAACGCTACTAGTGATTATGATAGATTATCTAGTGATGTTCGCGATTCAAGTATAGTGTTGTCTCTTCCCAGCTAAAGAGGTCTCTGGGTATTAACTTTGTGAGTATAGACTTTTATTAAAAAAAAAACTTACTAGGGCTTTGACCTACGCCCGTCGTGACTCTTGTCTCTTGTAGCTTGTTACGGACTAGCTGATCGTCCGGGTGCCCAACTCGTTGTTCATCTTTTTGTCTAGATCAACGATGCTTTACTGAAACACAAGTTTTGTCTCTTTTTTAATATTATTCTATTATTACATCACAAAAGTTGCCATAATAAAAGGAAACATGCACTTTATTTCGTTTTATCCGACATCAAAAAAGGAGAAGGTTCTCATTTTTACGTATTTTTTTTTGATAAAACAAAACATATCACTTAAACGAGAACTTAAGCAATTGTGCACCAAATAAACGACTTTTAATTATTTATTTATTTTATTAAATAAGCTTTACCTCAAAGTGTTGTCTCATTTAAATTAAGAGTTATTCAAAAAAGGATGAAGATTTTAATGTAACTATTTAGAAGACATATTATGAAATAATTAAACTTAAAAAAGTAAAAACCGATTTTAAAAAACTAAAAATTAATCTCAAAATGTATTAGTTTTTTTTTGAAGTTGGTTTATATTTTTAACCAACTTCAAGAAACCTAAAAAAATAAGCCTAAAAAGTATAGTTTCAAACAACCTAATAAGAATAAGCCAAAAAAGAATAATAAACTTAAAAAGAACAACTTCTGAAGTCAGGGCATTCTTCAATACGCTGTCTGAGCAGTGAGCGCCGACGAGCTGTTAAATTACGTGGAAATTATTTTATTCTTTTTAGTTTTCTGAAGTCTGTTTTTACTTTTTAAAGTTTAATTATAATTAGCTTACTCTTAAGCGAGATGAAAACAATCGAGCATTTTATGAGCACGTGTCAGAAAATATCCGTGGCGTGTATTCGGCATCTGCTAGCTGTAAACACAAAAGTGGTGAAACAACTTTATTTCATTTACATAATAGCTTGATCTTATGAAGTAATTTGAATATCATCATCATCAATAATGATGAATAAATGGTTAATGACATAGGCTCACGTAAATAAAAGAAAAGTGCAACGACTATTTTTATGATCCTATGATGGTAACTAAGCATTAAAGTTAATTAACAAAACCAGTCACCGTACAGGTTTAATTTCATAAGAATTGTAACATAACCTTAGAATTCACATGAAATTATAGTTCCATAATTACCATAAACCCATTTTGTAAAACCGACTTCAATATAAATTATTAATGATAACTCAAAAACCACTGGTCAAACCTTGATCAAATTTAAATGGAACCTATACTAACCTAAACACCTAACCTGTGAAGAATACCCTTTGAAACAAAAAAAGAATTTTCCAAATCGGTTGAGGCATCTCAGAGTAATCGGTGAACATAGATAAAGAATAAAAAGATTCCATCGAATTGAGAACCTCCTCCTTTTTTAAGTCGCCTGAAAATGTATTTTTTGTAAAAAAAATTTTATAATACTTACAGATTTACCAGGTTAAGAACTTTATTACAGATTTATCAGATCATGGTCATGATAAACTTCATAAAAAAACATGTAGACCCGAAAATGATTTTTAATTTTTAGGACATTGGTACTATACGAGTTATCTACTCGTTTAGTACGAAACGCCGTGGTAGCTTGGGAGCTGAGCGCTCCGCAAATCTTACAATATATGGGCAACTTGGGTTCGATACCCACCGGCACCAATTAAATTGTTGATTACAGTTGTAAGGTGCTAATTTAATACGGCCTTGGCGGTGAAGTAAATTATCGTGTGGAAACTTAATCCTTAAACATCAGACTATATTAAAATTAGCATCGCATATTATAAAAATAGTATCCTAGTAATTAAAATTATATTAAAATTATACCCCATAAAATTTAAGTACATAATAATTTACTGACGTTTCATTTGAAAATTGATTATTACTAAATTGCGGTATCATGTTAATCGTTTAGAAACAAGCAATAAACTTGAGGAATTATTTGAATAATTTATAACTAACGTCTATTATTTTTTTTAATAAACAACGTCTATTACTTTCTTCTCGCATTCAAAACCATAAAACTTATGCGTCTGCATCCGGCATTTCTGATTTTATTCCACAATTATGCATATTATTTTATTTTACGAGTGAGGCTATGTTGATATTGCGTTCCAACCATTTGGCGCATTGACAGACTCTACCATAATACGATATTATCTTCCGTAGGTATATTATGATCGACGGCGCGGCGTCGACTTTGTGCTTGAGAACTTAGATAAGAGAACTATCCTAAGGTGATCACTTTAATTTCCCTGATCTTTGAATCTAATTTATGATACGGTTGAAAGTGAAAAAGACCAGTCATTATTTCACATAATCCATAACGTATATAATTAAAACCGTTTTTTTTGCTTTTTACGTATATTTCTGTCTGTGTGTGTGTAATTGTTAATTTTTATCACACAAGATTTGGTTGACATACTAAGAAAAAATACACTACATATCATGTAAAAAGATAAATATTAATATGTATCTTTTTACTTTTACTTTTACTTTTTACATGATCATAATATTAAGTTAAAGATCACAGGTGGCAAAATTAATGTCTATAGGTTTAACGTGGTAGAGCTACACTGCAGCTAGGTATGTTATGGTTGCACAAGTAAAAGGCCAGTTACGTGGGCTAAGCCCACTCAGGACATGTTATCTTTAAAATCACTGGTCAAAGACCTATAGATTGATATAAAATAATAATGGGGTTGTTATAAATTAATTTGCTTAATTCCGCGTAAAAAAAGAAAATGATGTGTCCTGCCCAGCAGAGCCTCCGCAGAGTCTACTTCACCTGAGGATGCCTCGTGTAGAGGCGAAACACGTGTCGTATTTTCGAGAGTGGTGTGTCCTGCCTAGTATGGTGGTGCTGAGGATGGTAGTGCTGGGATTGACGGCGACGGGTATAGTGCGCGCGATTGAGGGAGGGTGGGAGGTCCCTCTTAAAGCTGGGCAGGACACATCATTTTCTTTCTTTACGCGGAATTAAGCAAATTAATTTATAACAACCCCATTATAATGGATTTCCGCAAAGTAACGCCTGATTTTATCAATTATAAAATAATAAGCAAAAAGTCCGAAGTCCAAAAGTCGCATCTCAGCTACTCAGCTGTCATTGTCAATTATATTTAGATGGTATACAATGGATCGGCTCACCGAGTACCTGGCTATTGCTGCTGTGTTTTGTATGGTGAGGGTAGATAACTAAAGACCCAGTGGTGACAACGCATTAACATTTTCAATATTTCTCGAGGATAGATGTAGTCTATGAGCCACTGCATCCACTTACCATCAGGTAGACGGTGTCGCCCTCATTCTATAAAAAAATCGTTGTATTCAATGAACGTAAACATGTATTATTTTTGTTCACTGGTTGTAATACGAGTACAATACATAAATTATTTTTACCTATAAAATACAGGTTTTGGAATCATGAACAATAATTTAGTTTTTTGCCGATATCATTGAGTTATATGTACTACGTACTAGAGAAGCCATTCCGAACTTTGATTATGTTTAACTGAACTGTAGTGCAATCCATACAAACTAAATATTGCGTAAATTGAAGATTTGTGAATTCCATAAAATTATTATTACATTTTATTCAGAAATATAATATGATTGTTAAGATTAAATTAAGATATTTTATATTAAATTCCTATATTTATTTTAAATTAATATCTTATTTTATATCAAATTAAAGTCTTCGCGCATGCGCGACTACTAATCCCGCGCATGCGAAGACATAGAGTAGTACACAATTTTTGTTTGGAATGGCTTCTCTAGTACGTAGTACATATAACTCAATGGCCGTTATAGATAAAACTCGTTACTAGAAGAAATACGAGTTTTTATATTTTTTTAAGAATAAAACGTCTAATCGTCATTTTATATCATAGTCACTATATATTATGTTAATGATATTGATAATATTTTCTCGCTATTAGACAAACAGAAACTTGTTTCTGTTTATTTTCGTATTCCACCACTAAGTTACGATTTCCCAAAGTCCAAATTTTGACTATTACCACGTTTCAAGGCTTCGGACTCGGATGCTATGGTTTTAGGCTTTTAGGTTAATAGGTGATAAATGTATTCGTGTGATATCGGAGGCGTACTGGATTCATTCCATAAACAATTATGCAATAATGGGTCCAGCGGTATTTGTTATGATTGAATTACCCGGAGCAATGGAACACTAACCGAATTGCTCAATTTTTACTCGCACAGGTTTCGAATATGGTCAGAGCAACTTATTTAAGGAATACAATTAAATTTAAAAATGGAATTGTTCCTATTTTCTATTTCTTTTTACAAGGTTTATATCACACTGGAAAGTTTTTAGTGTGAACGTCCCGGGTCGAATCTCTTTATAATTTTACAGGAATCATCATCATCACTATCAATTCAGCCCATCAATCACTGCTGAACATTGGCCTCCACCATATGTTGCCACAAAGTATAGCCACCCACCATATGTTACCTACTACAAAGTACACCAGCATGAATCAACTAACGTTTTGTACGCGGTAGAGCCATGCTGCAGCTATCTTAGTTGTATAGTTGTAGCACGAATGGGTCGGCTCGACCGGGAAAGGACCACGCTCTCACAGAATACCAGCGTTAAATATCAGCCTAATGATGCTGTGTTTAGCATGGTGAGTGTAAAGAACCGGAGACCCCTTTTACTGGAAATGAGGCATTCCATGTTAGTCCTCACGGGTGACAACGCATCTGCATTTTGATTCGTAATCAAGGATAGATGTCTATAGGCCACAGCAACCACTTATCATCAGGTAGACTGTGTGCTCGCTTGTCACCTTTATTCTATAAAAAAACGTGCAAGTTTGACCAAGTCATTATTAAATTTGGTGGGAAACCGCCTAACACTGCGCCTTTAGTGCAAGTCCGGCCACTTGGGAGCCTGAATATATAACACCAGGACAGAAAATGCTTAATTTAAGTAAAATCAAATATAACGCAATTACTATGATCATTGAACCAGAGTTGTCATATAAAATTTATGATATAATTAGCGATCCGTCCCACTTCGCACGGGCGATTTCTGGGTCTCGACAGCAACGCCACCTGATGGGTCCAAATGTGAATCTAAACCATCTAGGAACCCGTTGAAACACAGATAAAAAAATCATCAAAATCCGTCGCGTCGTTTTTGAATTTTAGCGAGAGTAACGGACAGCAATTGACTTTTATATGTAGAGTTATGCAGATTCGAAGAAGTAATTAATAAGTTTATACCAGTAGAACTAAAAACATTTAAATTTATGAGTTTAATAATAGGTTTGACCAAGCAAAGAAATTGTTTTATCATGGTCTTGAAACTTTTTAACTATTATTAATCATAACTTCATCAGCAGTTATCGTCATCACCCTTGGAGTATTTATAAGCAAGTTATCATTTATACTCGTTATCTTTTGATTTCCTCCCGTGTCTTTTGTTTAAGTCCTAAGGGACAAAACCAAAATATCTTGATACAGTTAGCATAAGTATAACTATTTCTTTTTTACACCTAATATAAAATTTGGCAATTTCTCTTGTAGTGAGATCTTATTTACTATGGAAGAGGCCCATGCCCAATTTATGAGCTGTTGAGGAGGGGGACATAACTTTTAATTTTTTATTATTTTGAACTAAGTGTAATATTCATTAGACACAATATTAATCACAAGTTCATCAGCATTTATCGTGATCACCCTTAGAGTATTGTATATCTTTGGTGAGAAAACAAGTTTGAGGAAAAAACAAATATATTCACACAATATATTTGTTTTGTCAGGGCGCTGGTTCATAACTATGCTAGGATTACGATAGATGACGCTGTCTTCAATTTATTAACATATTCTTTATAATATATGGACCAAAATGACTCAAGTTCAAAATGGACTGTGAGTATGTTATAAAAAAAATATTTACACTGTAAAAAGTCCGAAATGAATAAAGAATGAAAATAAACGCATCACATACCGGAAAAGGCAGAACAACCTTTGCCGGGCCAACCAGCTATTATTCTTAAAATCAGATTTACTATGGGAGAGACCCATATTAGTGCACGTGATAGTTAGGTACGGGTTGATACAGAATAAAGAAAGAAGAAATATGTACGAACATTTTTCATTTATGCGATAAAACCAACTAAAGTGTAAAATAGTACTTACCACACATAAAAATGAGACTAAAACTTCTTAGAAAGTTGTTCTTTGAATGATGCTCTACTTTTAAACATTACTTTTTATTTCAAAACATTGCTTCATGAAAAAAATAATAAACCTACTTTAGGTTAAAAAGTGATAAAATTAAAAATTTTGGACAACAGACTTCAATATAAATTATTAAGGATAACTCAAAAACTATTGCTCAGACCTTGCTCAAATTTATATGGGAAGCACCGCTTTGAAATAAAAAGGAATCATCAAAATCGGTCCGTCTAGAAAAAAGTTATGGTACCTCATAACTTTTTTCTAGACGGACCGATTTTGATAACACACATAACAAAAACCATGGACCTAGAAGGTCCATGCCTCCTCCTTTTTGAAGTCGATAGATAAAAGAGCTTACGATTACGATGTTTGACATAAAAGTAAGCATAAGCAATAAAGAAAACATTTCTAGCGCATTCTCCTATTCATCAGTGTCAAAAAAAACGAGAGAACAATAAGCACCATTAACAGGTGTTGTTACAATATAATGTAATAATTTTCCATAATAGAGGAATATACAGTGAAATCTGGATAACTGGGACCTTAAGGGACCTGCAAATTTGTCTCACTTAAAGAATTCCACTTACCCAGTGTCTCAGATATCCAGATATAAATAAATATCTGTCTCATTTACAGAGGGTTCCATTAATAGAGGTGAGAATTGAGGTTATTTCAGTTATATAGGTGCTATTATTAAATAATATAACGTATTTTGTAAACATTATACATGAGTTGTAATCTATACTAAAAATCATAAAAGCTATTAGACAAAAATATTTTTTATAAGTAATACAAAAATGCATACAGAATGCGTCAATCAAAAAAAACCTGATATTTTAGTTTGTCTTTTGGAAGTATCAGCTGTAAGATGTCTTTCAATGTTATAAATTTAGATGGGGCATATTATTGTAATCTGTACAATTATCAACAAACATCAAAATTTTTCATTTCTGAGACTTCATTACTTGATTCATATTCTTTATCCAATTGGCAAAAATAGTAGATGCCATCCAAGCTTTTTGATTATTTTGGTAATTCGCAGGCAGAGTTTTAACATCTTAGAAATATAAACATCTGGACGATAACAAAACCAAACTAAAACTGGAGGTCACTTTTACACAATTAGCAAAGTGCGGGATTTGCGGGTAGAATATGAACAAAACGGTACACAAAATATATTCTCAGTAAAAGAGGTAAAATATACTCGCTGTCTCAATTATAGAGGTAATTATGACGAATAAAATCGAAAATCTAATCCCAGATATAGAGGTTTGTTTTGTCCCACTAACAGAGGTAATTCAGTGCTAAAGTGTTCGGACCTAAGCATGAGTTCCAGCTATGGAGGTTTCTCACTTATCCAGGTCCCACTTAACCAAGTTTTACTGTATATGTTGCTAAAGTAGTTGTCTCAGCGCAAGAAGTCGGGTTTTGCGATAAAAATTATAGAGTTAATATATAAAGAAGTAAACTCAGACCAATAAAGAAATATGAAGAAACAAAAACAAACACATAAAAATGCGATTAAAACTTCTTAGTCTGTCTGTCTACACAAAAATCAAAAAATAAATTGAATAATGGTCTACTATAAACATAATTTTTTATTAAAAACATTGTTTCATAACAAGTAGTAAAATTAAAAATTTTGTATATCAAGAATAACTCAAAAACTACTGAGACCACATGAAAAGTTCTAGCTTTCAAATAAAAAAAGAATCATCGAAATCGGTTCACCTAGAAAAAAGTTATGAGGTAACACACAAAATAAAATTAAAACATACAGTCGAATTGAGTACCTCTTCCTTTTTGAAGTCGGTTAAAAAAATTATCAAAGAGAATTACGACTTACGGATTGCGACCTTTGATATGAAAGAATGCCTAAAAAAAAAAACATTTCTAGGCTATGTTTTTAGCGCCTTCTCCTTTTTGTACAGCAGTGTCAAAAAAACGCAAAAGATCTATCTCAGAATTAAAACATATTGTTCTGAGAGATCAATAAGTACTATTAACAGGTGTTGTGACATTAATGTGATATTTCTCCATAATCGAGTAATGCGCGAGATTAATAAGCAACATTAACAGGTGTTGTTACATTAATGTGATAATTCTCCATAATCGAGGAATGTATGTTGCTGAAGTAGTTGTCTCAGCGCAATCAGTTCAGCCGAGTTTCACCTGGAGTATTCACGCTGTTACTTTTACAACGCGCGGCCGCGCACGAATAACGCTCTGTTTCCCTAAGTCTCATTGTCTCCGGTATAACACGTCGTTTGATGGAATATTTCACTTTCCACTCTTCATCAACACTACGCAATGCATGTGTCTCTAATAAACAACTAAAAATATTTAGAATAACATATACCTACTTAATCCTTTGTCAACAGTAGGTCTTCGATTCAAACCAGAAGCAGTTCATTTTAAATTAAAAATACTAGCAACGAATGCTGAAATTAAATTAAACAATTAATGTATTTTTTCGATGTAAAAAATTAAATTTTCATTCGACATGTTTGTTTGTTGGAACTTTACTATACTTAACGTAACCATTAGATTCCTATCATAAAAAGAAATAAAAAGATCAATAAAGTTACAGTCCAAATATGTCGCACAGCTTGTTTTTTTCTGACAGCAATTACCCCACCGCGCAGATCAAGAGCATGTTTCCGGACTTCACGTCATGTGATTCAGGTTTTCTCAATATATGTTTTTATTCACCGCCGAGGACTTGGTAAATCAAGTTGAACAACCCAGCCCGATCCTGGCAACACCAATCAAAATTATTAATTGCAATTTTAAGTGTTGGTATACCACGTCCTCGGCAGTAAAGGAAAACATCTTGAGAACAACTGCTTGAAAAAAGAAAATGAAGACATGTCCTTTCAAAAGTCCTTCATGTTCTTTGAAAAGCGCGCCGGACACATTAATATCCTAACACTTTTGCGATGCAAAAGGCGGATCGTGTTTGTTTTGTTTTCTTTATATTGTGTTCTTCGCTGCTGATCCTTATATGAAATACGTAGAAGGCATAAGTCATAATATTTTTATTGTATTTCTTAAAATATGATATCCGTAAGAACGCTTGGATACGCGCCGAATATTTAAGTAGAACGTTTTTTTTAATAGCGCCTGTTTGAAGTTCAAAATGTGTGATGTTCTCTATCAATTAAAATTTACAGTAACGGACTACGTGCCCCGCAGGTAAGCACAGGCTTCGTCACATTTTTAGAGGGTATTCTTGGAACTGGCAAGAGCCTGCTGACTTAATTAAAACTGTAGATTTCGAATGTGAGATGTTTTACCTTCACCACCAAGCACGTGATAAAGTAAATGTTTGAAATGCTTTAACAATTCGTTCGTTCCGGCGGGAATCGAGCTCGGGTTGCTCGCGTGCTATGCGGGCACATCTCGAGCTACTGGTTTACAATCGCCAAGCTGGAAAATTTGCTTCGTTAAAAAAATTATAAATATTCCCATTTTATTGAATATATAAACCCTAGTAACAACTTTAACTTTATCGGTTTACTTTAAATGTATGCATTTGTGGGATGTACATTTAAAGTAAACCGATTTCCATAGTATAAATATACTATTTCCATAGTATATTTATACTATGGAAATAAATACTTCTCTTATAATTATATCAAAATATACATACGAAAAGTCATTACGAGAAGGCGTGACGCCTGAGTTCTGATGTTGAAGTTCTGATCTATAGAAACCAACACGTTTGATTCTTGTAACAAATATGAAATGTGACAAAACGGTTAAAAAGACCGAATTGAGAAAAAGACAGTTTTTTTTTTATAAGAAAGTGTGACAAACGAGCACACAGTCCACCTGATGGTAAGTGGTTGCTGTGACCCACAGACATCTACATCTATCCTCGATTACGAATCAAAATGCAGATGCATTGTCACCCGTGAGGACTAAGATGGAATGCCTTGTTTCCAGTAAAAAGGGTCTCCGGTTCTCTACACTCACCATACGAAACACAGCAGCGTTAAGCTGCTATTTGAAGCTGGTATTCTGTGAGAGCGTGGTCCTTCCCCGGTCGAGCCGACCCATTCGTGCTACAACCATAATATAGCTGCAGCATGGCTCTACCACGTATAAACAGTTCAGCTTAGTTAAGCCAGTCGATCCTAAAAGTACCTATTTAATCTGAGATGTTCCCATCACCACGTGCCATGTCTCTCCACCACTCGCGCAAATATGTGTATTTTTTAAGTTATGATATTTTTGTAAAATTCTAACCTCACCTTTCGTACCTTATATTTTACAGTCCGACACTTTTGTAGAGAGTAGTCGGGGTGGAGATGGAAAATTACTCCCTAAGGCACCCTACGAAAATGACATAATATATATATATGCAAATTAACCTACTGCAAAGTAAGGTGGCGGTATTTTAGTTAATCTATATCTTCTATACATATAATAAATCTGTAGAAAAAAATCTGTGTTAACGATTCATGCGAAAACATGCAAAAACTACTGAACAGATTCCATGAAATTTTGTATGTAGACAGTAAATGACCGTGTATAACATATATGCTACTTTTTATCCACTGACGGAAGAGTAAAGAATGTTTTCCCTTTTTTTTCTGGTTTATTGTCTGCTTATGTGGCTGCTGACTGTTCTGTTAGTCACTAAGATGATTTAGCTATACGTATAATAAATCTATAGAAAAGTGTGTGCGTGCGTGTGTGTGTGTGTGTGTGTGTGTGTGTGTGTGTGTGTGTGTGTGTGTGTGTGTGTGTGTGTGTGTGTGTGTGTGTGTGTGTGTGTTTGTGTGAAAATAAACTCATCGCGCCACCAACCAGAAAGGGCAGAATAACGTCTGCCGGGTCAGCTAGTATTGAAATAATTAGGTAATTAATTATAAAACGTTTTCAGTAATACGGATAACAGTGTCTCATGTAATTTGCACATATCAACTTCCTTTTAGGCACTAAAAGTGAGGTTGTGATTTTCCCAACAAAAAAAAATTAAAAAATTACCTAATACATTTCCGGGGGAAGGGTATAAAGTTTCCGCGACCACTCCCCTCTCTACGAAGGTGTCAGGCATATTCCGTATTGTCGAAGAAGAATTACACAAAGCAACTATCATTACTCATATAATCGTAGTCCATTTATGTAATTGTAATATTTAAGAAAACTACCAACATTTAGTCTTAATTCGTAATGTAGAAAAGTCGCGTCTTAGAACTTTCGTTTCATTATCTAACTGCCACTAACACACGTAAAAAAATATTTATTGCTTGACTCGAACGCGAAGCAAAGAGCTCTAGTTATAATCTAAAATCAAAAACCCGAGTTTTGATTAGCTTAAATTATCTTCACACTTGAACAATCTTATAATATCATCTCGAGTTTATTATTATAAAAACAGTTAATTGAAAAAAAATGTTTGACATCACTTGGGTTTGTTCCATGTTTATTGGTATGAACATACACGTACGTAATCGTAAACCACTCAGTGGATTGTCCTCACTTTTTTATTCATTTCAGAATATGTCTAGTTGTACCCTTTCCGTTTTCATTGTTGTAGTCATCATTGGTGTTTTTTTGGAACGAAGTTCCTTATCGGACGGTACGTATTTGGCGGATGGGGGCTAGGCGATAAAAAGTGTAAGATTTTTTCTGTCAGGTTCACTTCTGACGTAGTGTAGACGGCCTTGGCGGCTATAAGGAAGCGAGATGGAATAATATCCATCCCCCTCGCACTTTTTCTTATATTACCACGAAAGAAATATTATTTTAAATTAGGCTTCATTTTAATTGACGCTACTCGTAGTAATTCATTTATTGCATACCTTAAGCGAAAGCGCAAGGTATGTTCTACTATCGCCTAAAAATTAAGATTCCAACGTTTTATCGAATAAAATCGTATCTAGCAATCATATTATACATATAAATGATATAAAAAGCACATTGTTAGAAAGATAAATGATTGTTGAACTTATTAATATATTTTTTTAAATTGATTAATTGCTATTTACAAATAAAAAAGGGGTTTTGTGGCTTATGGTGTGGATTTATCAAGTCCGGAAGGCTTGTAAACACTCTAACTTTTGAAAATATCAATTGTTTAACTCAATCTATTTTTTAATCTCTTCATCTATCATGTGGGAAGTCACTGAATGTAAATGGCAGTGTAATTTTGTTTTGTTTAGCTATAATTAATTTTTTTCGGCTCCAAAATGGCGAAATTTTCGTTGATTTGGTAGCCTTGTATGTAAATTAATTCTGTAAAGGGAGCTAAAGTCACAGAGTAGTTTACTCACTCACTCAGTTCGACGCACAGAGTACTTTTTATATACTGGTCAGTCGCCCACAGACTAGATAGAGAAACTAACGTTCAGTCGCCGTCGTGAGTGGACATTGTTTCGGATGTTTGCAGCGGCTCAAAAAGATCGCTGTACAAATACACAATATTCGCATATCCAAATTTCTTAAATACCTGATTATTATAATAATAAGAGATTTTTTATTACAATATTTTAAAAGCACAGAAAAAATAATAGTAGTACGTACTAAAAGTAAGTAGTATAAATTTTTTTGTCATGGCTGACAGTTTGATGGTTTTCGAGAGTGTTGAAGCCGATAGGGTTGTCGAAATGTAAATCCAAGATGGCGGCCGCAATAGGTATAATTTTTTTCATCTTGGGTGTTATTTTCATGGTTTTCGAGGGTGTTGAAGCCGATAGTGCTGTTGAAATGTAAATCCAAGATGGCGGCTGAATTAGGTACCAATTTTTTCATCATGGGTGTCATTTTCATGGTTTTCGAGGGTGTTGAAGCCGATAGTGCTGTCGAAATGTAAATCCAAGATGGCGGCTGTAATAGGTATAAATGTTTTCATCATGGGTGTCATTTTCATGGTTTTCGAGGGTGTTGAAGCCGATAGTGCTGTTGAAATGTAAATCCAAGATGGCGGCTGAATTAGGTACCAATTTTTTCATCATGGGTGTCATTTTCATGGTTTTCGAGGGTGTTGAAGTCGATAGTGCTGTTGAAATGTAATTCCAAGATGGCGGCTGAATTAGGTACCAATTTTTTCATCATGGGTGTCATTTTCATGGTTTTCGAGGGTGTTGAAGCCGATAGTGCTGTTGAAATGTAAATCCAAGATGGCGGCTGAATTAGGTACCAATGTTTTCATCATGGGTGTCATGTTCATGGTTTTCGAGGGTGTTTAAGCCGATAGTGCTGTTGAAATGTATATCCAAGATGGCGGCTGAATTAGGTACCAATTTTTCATCATGGGTGTCATTTTCATGGTTTTCGAGGGTGTTGAAGCCGGTAGTGCTGTCGAAATGTAAATCCAAGATGGCGGCTGCAATAGGTATTAATTTTTTCATCATCGGTGTAATTTTCATGGTTTTCGTGGGTGTTGAAGCCGATAATGCTGTTGAAATGTAAATCCAAGATGGCGGCTGAATTAGGTACTGGGTGTCATTTTCATGGTTTTCGAGGGTGTTGAAGCCGATAGTGCTGTTGAAATGTAAATCCAAGATGGCGGCTGAATTAGGTACCAATTTTTTCATCATGGGTGTCATTTTCATGGATTTCGAGGGTGTTGAAGCCGATAGTGCTGTCGAAATGTAAGTCCAAGATGGCGGCTGCAATAGATATCAATTTTTCCATCATGGGTGTCATTTTCATGGTTTTTGAGGGTGCTGAAGCCGATAGTGCTGTCGAAATGTAAATCCAAGATGGCGGCTGCAATAGATATCAATTTTTTCATCATGGGTGTCATTTTCATGGGTTTCGAGGGGTTGAAGCCGATAGTGCTCTCGAAATGTATTTAAACTACTTTAAAAAATTCCGTATAATCATGTTATACGAATTTTTTATGCGCTTAAGTTATGCTCAATTGGATTTACCAATTATATTTTATCTATTTGTATTTGTTAATCAATAATATAATACGTTTATCAATAATAATATACTACGAAAGGAACTTCGTTACCTACTACGTTACTATTGACTCACGCTTGTTTTTTTTTTAATGATTTTTTAAATAATCGCTGACGTGCACGTGACGTTTAATATATTAAATAAAGTACTGATTTTGAAATTTATATTATTCGGTTATATGCGAATAATATAAATTTCAGTGAGTGTGATATTCTTTTGATAATTGTGATAATCTTTTCATTATTATATCATGAGAATTTAAGAGGTGAAATTTTGGATTTTTCAAAATTTATTTATACAGTACGCCCAGGTTTCGCACGGGTGATTTGTGGATCTCGACAACAGTGCCATTTACCGTGTCCAAACGGGAATCTAAACCGTTATCTAAACCCATTCAAACCATACACCAAAAATTTCATCAAAATCGGTCGAGTTGTTTTTGAGTTTTAGCAAGACTAACGGACAACTATTGATTTTTATATATGAGATTATTTAACTACGATGACATTATTATAATTCGGTTTCACTCTGAAAAATTAACTGCATTGTTGTTTTTACTTTTTTCATAACTAATTATAACTTTACTTTTAAACTTTTCATATATATAAATACTTAATATTACTATTTTCTTGAAAATTTGTTTCGTGTGGTAATCAAAAATTAACCTTAGAACAGAAATTCCATATTCAGACCTTAGTTCACATAAAGTTCAGCTTAATAGTTTTTCAATGTACATTATCATGACGGAAGAGGACGTATCCGAAACGATAACTCGCAAAATGTTGGTTATTTTATTTTCTATGAGTAAAGCACCAATCACATCTTTATTACACACTTGTAGTTGCGTGCGTCGATAGAAATAGATGGATGGTATGCAAGCAAATTCGCGTGTTCAGAGCTTATTGACGGATTACCCATAGAGTACGATTAATTAATGCATAATGCAACGATAATCTTTTTTTTGTGTTTGTAATATTCGTACAAAATTGTATAGGAAATATACAAGCAAGACATTACAAATCTGTCTTCGTAATCTTAGTGGGGTATCTATTAGGTAGAAGTGCTACCTGACTAGGATATTTTTTATATATAAGAGGGGGCAAACGAGCATGCGGCTCACCTGATGGTAAGTGACTACCGCAGCCCATAAACAACTGCAACACCAAGATAATACAGGCGCGTTGCCGTTGCCGGCCTTTTAGAAAGGAGTAAGCTCTTTTCTTGAACATGAAGGAGCTTCTAAGGTGAAAGACGTCTGGTACTCCGCTTGTCCAGCGTGAAGATAAGGGAAATTCTTCTCTAGATTAGAAAAGACCTATGTCTATCAATAAATATGTAGGTCTTTTCAGGTAGAGTCGTGCTGCAGCTATACCAGTAGTATAATTGTAGCACGAAAGACCACGCTCTCACAAAATACAGTTTCGTATGGTGAGTGTAGAGAACCGGAGACCGCTCTTACTGGACACGAGGCATTCCATCTTGGCCCTCACGGATGACAACGCATCTGCATTTTGATTCGTAATCGAGGATAGATGAAGATGTTTTTTTTTTATATGATAAGGGTGACAAACGAGCACACAGTCCACCCGATGGTAAGTGGTTGCTGCGGCCCATAGACACCTACATCTATCCTCTATTACAAATCAAAATGTAGATGCGTTGTCACCCGTGAGGACTAAGATGGAATGCCTCATTTCCAGTAAAAAGGGTGTCCGGCCACCTGCACTCACCAAGCGAAACGCAGAGGTAAACCTCTACTTCACGCTGGTATTCTGTGAGGTTGTGGTACCACCCCGGTTCGAGCCGGCCCATCCGTGCGACAGCAAAAGCTACCGCGTAGCTCTACCACTGTTAAATCTATGGGTCACAACTAACACTTACCATCAACTGGACTGTGTGCTCGTTTGTCACCCTTATGCCTTATATAAAAGACTTTTAGTTACCTATGATGAATAAGATAAAGGATGAGTGCGCTAGCCTGATTTTTTTATGAAACTGAATTGAACAACTGATGGTAAGTGATTACTGCCGACCATGGATACCCGCGGCCAACTTCAAACAAAGAAGGCTGTAAATGTGTTGTTACCTCTAAGGGCTAACAAAGCCTCTAATTAAACTGGCTCTATATACTATTCAGATCGGAACACAGCCATTACCTGACTAAGACATTTTTATTATATAAGAGGGGGCAAACGAGCATGCGGCTCACCTGATGGTAAGTGACTACCGCCGCCCATGAACAACTGCAACACCAGGGGAATGTGGGCATCCACGACTTTTTCTGCCACCAGGGCGGCGCCACTTTACAGTGAGGTAAAATATTTGACAGATTTCATAGCGGGGACGATAATTTCTTCGGAAAATGTAATGTTTAAGGTTTTTTTCTGTATTATTAGTTATATTTTATATTAATTACATTATAAATGAATAAACCAAACTATAAATATAACTAAAAGAGTTTTTTAAAAAAGAGTTATAATGTGCAAAAAATTAAAAATCAAACCACTGACGCATTATGTTGTGTATTAATATAATACTCTAGATAATGATAAACTATTATTTAAAACTAATTTCTCTATTAACTGACACTGTGTAACAAAAAATTTTACCTCAGTCACAACTAGCGACATCTGGTGAGTGGATTATTAGCCCACATTGCAGATGCGTTGCCGGCCTTTTAAAAACGAGTAGGGTCTTCTGGAAGAAAGTAAGTAAAATGCACAGAACATTATTACTCCTAGCGGAGGCAAGGTAAGTGCTCTTAGATTTCGATCCAATCGAATCTAAATTGCAACCAACATATTTATGCAACACAAACTTTTTTGGGGGTGCAAAGTTTTGAGATTGTTTCGTGTCTGTGACGCAGGGTCCAAGCTAACGTCGATCTGATTGTATTAACACAGTTGGTAGACTACGGCAGTTTTTTTTAGCAATTTTCACCGTCGCTGGAATAGAAACTCTAAAAATATATAAAGAAACTGGAGCTGTACAGTTTATTAACGTCTATTCGTGTTGCGTTGATTGCATTTTGAAAGCGTAAAGATTAAAGTTATATGAATATAAGAAAGAAATTATCTAATGTAATGAAATGATAAAATTTTGTACATTATTTTCTCATAACATCAATGCATCACCCAAAACTCATGCTTCAGGGATTTTAATAGGAAAATCTACCTTAAAACTTGAATATAATTAAAGGTTTACACTAGGTTAATTAAAACGTTAACTATAATTTTAGTGTTGTAGTTCCGCAGTCTGAATTTACCATAAACTACACGGTTCATATATTATAATCTAATCTAAGACAGTATCTTAACATGCATTAACATAATTGAGGGTAAAAATAAAAAATACAAAAGAATTAAATTATGTATTTTCAATATTTAATAGACAAATTGCATGCATTTTATTATTGCTCTCTATATGATTGTTTCATTACCAGTTTCATTACCATCGCTTCAGCCATACCGAAGATTACCCCTTACAGACAGGCAGACAGACAGAAACTTCAATTTTAGTTATATGTATATAGATAAACAGAAAATGCACCTATGTAAATCATATCAAAATTTCAGAAGGAAAACGTCAACAAAGTATAGCCACAATAGTAAATGTGTGTAGTCATAATGGAAGTTGTTAAAGTAGGGGAAGAAAATAGTAAATGTGAGCAACGGCTCATCTTACACTCTTAAGAAACTCGGTCAGAACATGGAGAGTATGAGAATTATCAGAACAAGATATATAGCAGTCCGAGATGACGAGAAAAATAAACAAAACCTGAATTTTTGAAGTTGACATTACATTAGGTAACAACATTAAATGTGTGAACAATGCAAAAAATTGTGAGTATCATATAATTTTACAGACATACTATGATTTATCGATATATGTGTCTAGGCACTAGATTTCGCATTCCGTACATTGACTATGTTCAACTGAACTGTACTGCAATCCGTACACTAAACTAAATATTGCATAAATTGAAGATTTGTGAATTCCATAAGATAATTATTATTACATTTTATTTAGAAATATGATTGTTTAGATTATTTTATATTAATTTCTTATATATATTCTATATTAGTATTACATATTAAATTCTTATATTTTATCTTATTTTATTTTAGTCTTCGCGCATACGCGACTCTACTATCTCCCGCGCATGCCCGAATTCATAGAGTAGCGCACAATTTTTGTTTGGAATAGCTTCTCTAGTATGTAGTAATGCTATGATTATATTCAGATTGTAGGCGTACTGCAATTATGAACAAACATCAGTTAGAAAAAGAGATAAAGAGAGCGTATTGTTTAGAATACTTTTGATACACGTAGGTATGAAACCATCAGCTTTTTATCATCATCATCATAATCATCTTAACAACCTATCACAAGTCCTTTGCTGAACATCGTCCAAGGAATGTCACGAAGCACGGTCCTGAATCTCCTGAGGTACCTACGACTGTCGACTTTCTTTACCGTTTGTTATTGTGTCGTTCATCACTCCAACTAGTGTGCGTCCGCCCTACACCTCGTTTACCGGTACGAGGCTACAACTCGAGAACCTTCCTTCTCCATCAGTTGTCAGATCTTCGAATATGGCCGGTCCATTATCACTTCAGTTTACTGATCCGTTGAATTATGTCAGTTACTCTGGTTCTACTTCGGATATTCTCATTACGAAGTCTATTACGCAGAAAAAACTCCGAGCATAGTCCTCTCCAAAGCTCACTGAACAACCTTGAACTTCCTCATTCAGTGAGCAGTGCAGTACTATGTCTCAGACCCTTATATCATCACTGGTTATAGACTAATGTTTTCAAGTTTTGAGGTATACATGACGAGAAGATGTATAAATAGTAATCTCTCCAATGCTGCCCAGACGGGTTGAATCTGTCGATTGACCTCTATGTCGAAGTTGGACTTACTTAGCCGGACAATTTGTCCTAGGTAAACATACTCGTCAACTACTTGAACCGTAGTGCTCCCAACAACTACCGGCATAGTTGTGACATGGACGATGTGTAACGTTCATGTCAACCTTTGTCATATATCCGTTCATTTTAAGATTTATCCATTAGGAGGCTCAAATTTTAACAGGTTGCGGTGCAGAAGAAACCGTCTTTATTCCCAGAATTCCCATAATACCAAATAATTTTCCATTCCAATTTAAAAGAACGCAATTCCCAGTATCATTGTGTTATGCAATGACAATTAATAAGGCTCAAGGGCAGACTTTTCGTGTTGCTGGAGTAGATCTCGGTGTCAGTTGTTTCTCGCATGGTCAGTTGTACGTCGCTCTTTCCCGGGTTAGCAGTTCTAGAAATCTTTATGTTCACGTACCGGACGGGTCAACTGTCAACATAGTTTAGCCGGAAGCTTTGCGCTAGAGTATTTTTGTTCTATAAGTACTTAAGCCTCATGTGAACGTGATCTAAACAATATTACCAATATATTAACTTAATAACACACAAGGAGTTACTCTCCATCCAAAGCCCAGCGACACTATAACATATATAGGAATGACGTCTTAGCAAAAGTTGTTTAGTCTGATGGGCATTGTTGAGGTCATTCGAATACCAAAAAAATCGAAATCTAAAGTGAGTGATTTAGATGAATTTATTTTAAAAAAAACATTATGCGATGTACATTAAAATAACATGACTTAATACCGTTGTAGTTCGTCTGCACGCTGTATGCTTGCCGATTCGGTTCTCCTCTAGAGGTTCACTAAATTGATGCCGTTATATAGCTTTAAATCTGCTCACAGTGCTCACTTTAAGCACAAGTTTAAGTTCAAAGTCACGACTCCACTATATAAGCTCTTAACTCTTATACAATTTATTATCTTATCTATTTTGCTCTTATAGATAGAAATTCGCAACTATTATAAACATAATATACTCTACGTAGTTGGAGGTATTGTCGTGCGCACTATATTTGGACAAAATGAATCCGGGCCCTATATCGAGTCACAATGAAACAAAAGCTAATTATAAAACATAAATAAACTTTGCTAGGCTGTAATGAAGATCATAATGATGAATTAGTACTTCATACATTTTCTGTTCTTTTTTTTAATTATTAAGTAATAAAATATATTTTCCTAATATGATAAATATAATTTCTAACATGAAAATAGTAAAAGTAAATGTCGAATATTTGTGTTATAATGTGTGAATACATAAATGTGTTTTTGACGACTAATTGCTAACTACCTACATTCTTAGGTATAGTAATATAGTTAATTGTTAATACAGTATTTCTGAATTTATCTTTGGATAATTTTAAACATATGAGTACGTTAACCAAATCTAAACGTAAAAAGATTTCTTATGAAGAAAGGGTAAAAATATTAAATGATTATTTAAAAGCTACAAATGTAAAACTGTAACTGCTGTACTGGGAGGAAAATAGGTAGTCTGTGTGTTTATGTTTCAGTCTCTTACTGTTTATTTTCAAAATGTTTCCCGCGGCAGGGCCTGTTGGAGCCGTTCAATAAAAATAGTTTTCGGCTTCGACTTTGATTCAGTGACTTTATGCGACTAATATCACAGTAAACTGTGCTAATAGTTATGTAAACCTTAGCAAAACGACAGCTAAGACACACGATCCCAGATAAGCAAACGCATAATGTATAGTGCAGCCACATGAGTAAAGAAATACTCTGTGGTACAGCCTTACACTCTATATGCGATATACGCTCAAGCTAAAGCTGCCGAACTAAGATAGCATTTTTGAAAATAAAATTATTTAAAGTTTAAACAATTGTGAAGTGCCGATACGCGGCGCGAGTAGGTTTCCAAAAATGGCTATCTGTTTCATACCGCTCGCTCTACCTCCCGTATCATGCGATAGAGTTGCGCAAGTCTTGGAGGCAATTGCCTACATTTCCTTTTTGAAATATTGTTTCGGGCGACGGGCGATAACGTTTTACCCCCCCTCCCCCCCAAACTTTACAAAATGAGATAATTTTGGTCTCATTAGATTCAGTAGACCTTAATCTAGGTCTGTACGTTTTTTTCTTTTGGTAATTAAGTTTAGTGTAATTACACAAAATAAAAATGCTCGAGAAAGTTTTTAAGTAAAAAAAAATATAGATATTTAGATGCTAATGACTTAAATCGTACGCAATATTTCTTTATAATAAAAACGTACGGACCTAGTTTTTCATCATGTCTATTACCATAACTTATAAAAATTAGACTGTTTGATGTTTACGGGGAAAAAACTTTATCGCTTTTTGTATGAAATTGTTTTATTTATAAGTATTATGCATACTGTCTGGTCTGGACCCAAAACCTCACGAACTGTTCAAACGTTCATATTATACATACTTTCAAATTGACCAAATGTATTCTAGTACTCTCATAAAGTTGGTTTCCCTGTGCAGATTAGTTAATTCTATTACTTTCTAATGTTTAAATGATAATTTGACCGTTTTAATTGTAAATATGCGGTAATAACTATTTTTCAGATTTTTTAAATGTTTAAAATTTATCTTTAGGGTAACATTGCAGCCTACTTTAAATTTTCAAATTTTATAACAGTTTAATTTGTTAACAGTGGTAATGGAAACTTATTATTTAAAAGATCTCTCTAACGATTGTAGCGACATTATCCTAGTGGTAATAAGGTGCAGACCGTCAACACTAAAGCCTTTAGGGTAAGCCTGTGGTGGAATATTCACAGAATATTATTAGTAATTTTCTGTAGCATTTCTAGTGTTAAAAAATGATGCCCACTTATAAGTATTTGTTTATGTACGTATGCTATCATATAATATAGAAAAAAGTAATATATTTAAAAAAATTGTGAATACTTTACTCGATAAACCTCTACACTACAGAACTTAGTAAATATTTAGCGGCAAGCGTCTTCCACTTCGTCGTAGTCTGCAAGTATCCACACGAAGTACCTGTATGGCAAGATTTTTTTTCCTACATTCTGTATGATCAAATATGTTTGCCGGTACACATCTATGCCTTCGGGGGATGCGAATTAATACGTTCATTGCCCCTATCCGGTCAGACGTCGCGCCGTGGACTCGTGGACTGTCGCGTCGGTACATCTAGGGCTGTCATAAGTAAATGTTTTCCAGAATTAAGTTTGCTAGTCAGTAGGTTTTTATTCCTGGTGTTCCAAATATTTAATGCCTTTGCTTTGCTTTAACGCAGATAACACACAGTACAAAATAGTTAAAGTCACATTAAATTGTACTTATTTATGTAAGGTAACATTTATTGGAAGTTATTTTGGGAAATAATTTATTATCAAAAGGAGATGTGGCTAGGGTGGGCACCCCAAAGCCGCGGACATTCTTACATTACATAAATTACTTATTCGGACTTAACCCAGATAAAGTTTATATAATTTATATATAAGTTTAATCAGGTGGTGTGAGCTCAAATATTTTGTTACAATAATTCAACTCTTAAAAGGATTCATATTCAATTAAAATACTGGGAAAAAAGTTTCACTAGTTAAACAATAAAACTAATCACTTGAACTAGAGGTAATCAGCCCATGCACCAATAACACTGTTAATTGCAATTTTAAGTGCTGATCACGTACTCGGAGTAGAAGGAGAAAACCGTGAGATACCCCGTATGTATGCAGGTTGTTGCTTCCTTTTAATATTAAAATGTAATAGGTTGGGGAAAAACTTTTTTCGTATTTTATTTATGTACAAATTCAAGAGTTTTTTTTTCAAAATTTCATTACATTTAATTATAATTACAATACATATGTGCCATTTTTTTTCGATAACTTTTTGCCATCTTGTAGGTAGTGGCATAATGCCGCTGCTGTAGAAATCTTTTTTAAAAAAAATGCGACAAGTAGTTTTGACAGTCCTCTCTTGATGTTAACCTAACACTACCCAAAGATTTCTGAAGAAACTGAAACAGGTTAAAATCTGAGGGTGCAAGGTCAGGACTATATGGTGGATGCATTAACACTTCCCAACCAAGCTGTCTCAATTTTTTGCTGAGTGGCCAAAGATGTGTGTGGTCTAGCGTTATCATGATGAAAGACCACTCCTTTTCTGATGATCAATTCCGGCCGTTTTTTCTCAATTTCTTCCTTGGGTCTCATTAGTTGTTGGCAGTAAAGATCCGAATCGATGGTTTTGCCCGGCGGTAAAAGCTCATAATAAACGATGCCCTTCCAATCCCACCATAGACACAGCATCACCTTATTGCGTGTTAATCCGGGTTTCGCTAAGCTAAGTGATCCATTTTTTATCACCAGAGATCAATCTTTTCAAAAATGGTTCGGTTTCATTACGTTTCAATAAAGATTCGCAAATGAGTACCAACACGATTCGTTAGGTTTCTTTAAATGAGCTCGTTTGGTACGAAAATATCGAGCTTTTTTGTATGGCCAGACTTTTTCAAATGAATCAAAACTATTTTGTGGTCAATCCTCAATTCCTCGGCTATATCGTAACTACTAAAATGCACATCTTGCTCCACTTTTTCAAAAATGACATGGACTTTATAGTACGTATAATAGACAGTGAATGCAGAACGTTCAAAGATAAATCACAAAAAAGTTTTAGTAGATATTTTGTAATTGAGTCCAGTAATAAGGTGCTATGTTTAATTTGTAATGGAACTGTAGCTGTCCTTAAAGAATATAACATTAAACGACACTATGAATTGAAACATCTTCAAATTTACTCCAAATATACAGGAAGTTTGTGGCCGGAAAAATTTGAAGCTTTGAAGCGCGGACTGAAATCGCAGCAACCTCTGTTTACCAAAGCGAACACTGAACAAGAGTCTGCAACCCGCGCCAGCTTTCGTGTAGCTCTTGAAATAGGAAAACGTGGAAACCATTCACCGATGGAGAAATGATAAAATAATGCTTAATTGCAGTAGCCAAAGAAATGTGTCCCGAAAAGGTAAATTTATTGGAGCAGGCGCAAGACATCGCAGAAAATATACCATCTCAACTGCCCGACAAAAATGGACATCTTGAGTGGTTTTTTCTAGCCTTGGATGAGTCAACGGATGTGATTCTCAGATTGCTCAGGTGTTGATTTTTATTCGCGGAGTAGACAAAAGCTATGAAGTGTATGAAGAACTTCTTGATATTGATAGTATTCACGGGATGACAACTGGGGCAGATATTTTTAAGGGAGTTGAAAATGCCATTAATAAAAAGAACCTTCGATGGAAAAACTATCACAACTGATGGAGGCAAACATATATGTGGTAAAAATAAAGGAGTGGTGGTTCAAACTCATTCTTACATTGTGTCTTACATTGTATCATTCATCAACAGTCCTTGTGCGGAAAATGTTTGGATATGTCTGAAGTTCTTAAACCAGCCAAAGCAGTTGTTAACTTCACCAGATCCACTGGGCTGAATCACCGACAATTCCGCGAGTTTATTGAAGAGATTGAAGAAAATGACTTAACATATCATACTGCCGTACGCCCGATTAGTTGCGGAAAATTCCTTAAGCGCTTTTTTTTGAACTTCGAGCAGAGATCGAAATTTTTTTGAATGAGAAAAATCGCTCTTTTCCCGATTTAGAAAATAGTGAATGGCTGTGGAAGTTAGCATTCTATGTCGATTTGACAAATCATATGAACGAACTGAATTTGAGATTGTAAGGGAAAAATCAGCTTCTGCTTGACTTATACACCAATATCAAATCCTTCAGGCAGAAAATAATACTATTTCAATCGCAATTACGTAAAAAATGTTTCACACATTTTAAAACATGTGAAATATTCAGTCACACTACAGAGACTGAATTTCCCGTCGATTTTGCAATCGAAACTTTGAGTTTTTTTTTATAGCAAAAGGGTGACAAACGAGCACACAGTCCACCTGATGGTAAGTGGTTGCTGCGGCCCATAGACATCTACATCTATTACAAATCGAAATCTAGATGCGTTGTCACCCGAGAGGACTAAGATGGAATGCCTCATTTCCAGTAAAAAGGGCCTCCGGCCACCTGCACTCACCAAGCGAAACGCAGAGGTAAACCTCTACTTCACGCTGGTTTTCTGAGAGGTCGTGGTACCACCCCGGTTCGAGCCGGCCCATCCGTGCGACAGCAAAAGCTGCCGCGTGGCTCTACAACTGTTAAAAAAATGTTTTAAAGATAAATTTTGATACTCGTTTCTCAGACTTTGATGTCATTGCGAATGAAATTAAGCTTTTTCAAAATCCTTTTGATTCTGAGATTGAAGATATGATTAAGATCAAATATCAAAATTCATATTTGTTGGAATTTTATAAGTCTTCCACTGGTACAATTTGATAATTTGCATATTGTTATCTGTTTTTCATACTACTTGTGTGAGACAACGTTTTCCAAGATGAAGTACCTATACAAAGAATGTTTACAGATCTAAATTTACCGATGAGCATCTTAAATCTCTTTTAATATTATTAAAACAAGTAAAATTGATCTACAACTACAAACTATTGTCGGTGGAACATCACAATTACATAAATCCCATTAGTGTTTTTTGTTTTACTGTGATTAGTGGGATTCATTTCAATTATTTGTTAGTTATTAATATGCTTAATTTTAAATACTTAAGTTAAGTTTTCTGCGTCATTATTTCCGTCGTTAAGTTTTACCTTGCAAGTAAATGAAACCAAGTAATTATCATTCTGTGTTTTCTTCTTCAACTTATCACAGCAATAGTAACAACAATAAGACATTGGCTATCGCGGGCCAGATTGATGACACTAGTCTTAAGCTGTCGCGGGCCGGTTTGATGGCACTGGTGGGCCGGTTATGGCCCGCGGGCCATAGTTTGGAGACCCTCGATCTGGCATTAGGATACATTTCTCAGATAGCCTTAAATATTGATTTTTGCTAGGCAAGTCGGAAGAAAAAGTGCTGAAGAACTACTGCGCTGACTTAATAGTTAGTGATACGTCAATACAATGTTCTACAAAATTATAAGATCTTTCCTAAATCTAAAAAAGTCCGCGATACCATAGACCTATTTCTAATACATTTTTTTTATAGAATAAGGGCACAAACGAGCACACAGTCCACCTGATGGTAAGTGGTTGCTGTGGCCCGTAGACATCTACATCTATCTTCGTTTGCGAATTAAAATACAGATGCGTTGTTAGTTGTCTTTTTTCCAGTAAAAAGGGTCTCCAGTTCACTCACCATACGTAACGCAGCAGCATTAAGCTGCTATTTTACGCTGGTATTCTGTGAGAGCGTGGTCCTTCCCCGGTCGAGCCGACCCATTCGTGCAACCACTATGCCAGTAATATAGCTGCAGCATGACTCTACCACGTAAAAAAAATTGCTTAACAATCCACGATTCCATATATATTCCGATTTATGGACCACCTTGAGATTCAATAAATTTTTGTTCGATAAAATGACTCTACCTATAGAATGAAGAAGACTTCGCTATTACAAAACAAAATTTAGGCTGTCATTTCTAAAAATAAGGAAAAACTTTTCTCAAAACTTTTATCTTATATTTTATGCCGCACTTGTGGTTACAAATTATTAAATTAAATAAATCATTTGCAGTGAAATATTTTTGTTTTATATTTCATTTCATTTGAAGGTTTCACTTGTACCGAGTGTGAACTGCACAAGTGCTTTTTATATATTACTACACATACTACAAAAGGTCTCTCCATAGATAACCTTATAGGGGGGATATATGCTATAGTTGCTATGCTTGCCAACGCGCCTAGCATTGGAAACCGCAGTTTTCTATTATTTCCCACGTATTAATGTTCAAAATACATTGTTTAAAGAAGAACTTTTTTCTAGTTCTACTCGTAATAAACCCTTAGCACATTCCAGGACTGACTGGAAACTATTTCTATACATGGAAGCCTCTACGGTATGTCATAATAGCGTATAACATGTTTTGCTTCTTGCATTACTATATATGTCTCCTTTAGCGGGATTTAAGTACTAAATAACAATAAAAACTATCGGAATTATAGGCTGAAACAGTGATGGTATTTGCATATTTCTTAAGAATCGCCCATTAAATTCATGCCGTCCATAAAAATATAAAGGGCAATATAAAAAAGTAATAATCCTATAATAGTACTCTAGCTCGTGCTTAATGGCTTATAATAAATTTTAGAGCATCAATCCATAAACGTAACCAGTTTTTCTTAAATAGATCCAATACTTACTTTATTATACGATACGATTTTTATTGGCAATATCACTTCAACTAACGCATCTATCATATCTATTATAAATAATATTAGAATTATCCTGATATTCTCAGAGACTGTTAACATGTTTTTTGTTTATCATTTTATTGTTATAAAATATTGATTTGGATAATTAATTTTATTTTAATTGTGTTGTGTAATGTATCTAAAATTACTACAGTATCCTCGCATGTATGCGAATAAAAGCAAATATTCGTTGGTATCCTGAACAAAACTATTAAAAGTTAGTGCCTATTGCTTATTGGGTACAATTTAAACTAAAATAAAACAATATCAAATTCCAAATCAGCAAAGTTAGGATCCCTATAGGTGCCAGGCGACAAACCGGTTTGACCGGGAGAATCTTTGTTTGGTTATCTCAGAACCGAGACGACGCAATCCGACGCCGGACATTTAGGCACGTGACTTACACTAAGTTTGTTTTACAGGGTCAACGCATTCCGCGCGGATGTGTCTGTGGCGAGGATCCGGCAGCTGAGGCCAGGGTGGCCTGATGGCGATAGCAGCGGTGCGGGCACTGCTGTTCACGGCGGCACTGGCGACACTAACTGAAGCCGGAGCGGCCCGCTTCGGAGACCGCCTTGCTCCGCGAGTGCCCGCCGCTTACGCTCCACGTCACGTACCCTCGGCACACCATTACGTCGAAAATGATTACGAGGACTCTTATGATCAAGAATATGATGAGCACAATCAAACAGTTAAAGATGACGAAGCTATGCCCGAAACGGAACCGCCACCGCGACGCCCTGCGCGCACCGAAGCACACCGTCTCGAAATGAGTACTGAATATTTTGTGATTCCTGAACGCACCTCTTCCTCCACGCGTCCATCGACCTCCATACGTACTGTCAACATCACTACATCTCCGCAGCCGAGCAACACCACTATTGTGCCTATTATTATAACACCCTCGAGAAGCGCATTAAGATCAGAGGCATGGGCGGTACCGATCTTAGCAATCGCGTGTGTTAGCATGTTGACATTTAGTGGTTTTGAAATTTTCGTTGTGTGGGGCGCTAGCCGCAAGGCTCCAAGTCATCGACATTTATTGCTAGGGCAAACATTGTTATTTGGACTATTTTTCAGTGCCGTGACCGCAGCCATTTACACCGCAACGCCAAATACTTTCACATGTGGAGCAGTTCGTTTCGGAACTGGCGTCGCTTACGTAATAGTCTTTGCTTCACTATTAGTTAAGTGTGTTTTTTTGTTAAGTTTAAACGGCGGAGTGTATTTACCAGCGGCATATCAGGGACTTCTCCTGTTCTTTGCGGTTATGATACAAGTTGTGATCGGAGCTCAATGGCTCGGCAGTTCGCCCCCGCGAGTCACTGCTGGCGGAGCGCGGTGTGACACTGCTCTGTCTGACCTTCTGCTTTCACTGTGCTATTCTGCATTTCTAATTGCAGTAGTATGTGGAGTAGCATTGAGGTCACGCGGTATACGTGATAACTACCGAGAAGCGACTCACATTGCTGGGGCGAGTGGGGCAACAGCTGCCGTGTGGGTATGCTGGGTAGCGGCCGCTCTTGGCGCACCGGAACAGCATCGTGACGTGTGCATAGCGGCTGGCTTGTTGGCCACATGTGTAGTAGTGTTCGCCCTAATGTTTGCTCCAAAAGGTCGAAGATTGGCAGCTTTGGGACGCGAGGGCCGATGGGACGCTGATCGCGACGAGGGGCTGAGCTCATTAGGCGGCGGTGGCTCCGGCTATTCGCCATCTTTCTTCCACTTCAAGCCGGTGAAGTACGGCATGGTATCAGCAGCGGCACCAGGGCCAGCTTCGCCACCGATTCTCGATCGCAAAGAGCTTCCTGCTCAGCCAGCCGGTTAGTTAAGTATCTAAAACGCGCTAATAAGTAAGAACTAGCGCTTCCACGCACCACTAATTGATAGCAGCTCACCGCATTATGATTGCAGATCCGTATGGCGCAATGTTCGCGAGTTCACATCTGCACGCACGCCTGTGCCCTCCGCCGCACTACCCCTTGCACCCATTAATGCACTACCAATATAATTACCCGCCTTATAACTATCTACTACCATCAGGTAATTCGAACTCCTTGCACCAGATTTTTTTAAAACTTATTTGGTAAAAACTAAAAAGCTCATACTTTATTATTTACATGTAAAATACTCTTCAAATAATTAACATCTCATTATAAATTTCTAACTCATATAACGTATATTATTCTTAATTTTTCCAAACACTTTTAGTTTTACTAAGAACGTGCATTAATTAAGTTAATCCACACAATGACGTCTAGTGGCGGTGTAAGAATATTCATCCTATATCATACCGTGGGTGTCGTAAGAGGCGACAGAGGTTAACAAATCGGAAAATGACCAGCAGCGTCTTACTAATAACGACTAATAATAAAAATAAACTGCGGTTGCCAATCCGCTAGCCAAGCGTGGCAACTATGGCAAATGTCCCCCCTATGAAGCAATCAGCAGGGAAGAAGGCCTTATTCTGCAGTGGACAGTAATAGGCTGTAACGGTAACGGTAATACAATAATTTAGATTGATATTTAAACATATGATTACTTTCTTACAATATCTGAAGTTAACTGCCCAAAATACGTTATTGTGTTCGAAATCATTTCCTTTTCATTTCATATATTATGTACTATGAAATAATTTATGATTTTTAATCTTTAATTTTAACATTTTAATTTAACATAAGAAATAATTAAAATGAAAAATTTCTATTCGATGTTGATGTTATGTTGCCGTTACCGATTTCGGTCTCTACAAATTATAGGCAACTTCCGATTACCACAGAAGTCAAATGGGCAGAACATAATAATTATAATCCTTCTAAATACCTATACGTAGGAAGTTGAATGCAGGTGGCTCAGGACCATGCTTTGTGGCATTACTTGGGGGAGGCCTATGTTCAACAGTGGACTTGTTATTAAAAATAGCATCATAAAGAAAAGTATATAGACATTTTTATATTTTATCAAAAGCATCATCTGGTATTTAATATAGGTATATTTATTACAACCTACGTGACTGGTATAAGCTTAATAAAAGAACTTTTTTTTTTCGACTGTGTACTTTAGTGTTCTACCGAAACTCTATTCATAGGATAGGAATAGTGCAATAGAAAAAGTGAATTTGCATGTTTATTTACAGGACTAATATTTTTGCCCAGTTGACAATTTTTTCTACACTTACAGAATTTACAGCTGTCGTCAAAATCGTCAAAAAGAATATTATTAATAATTATTATTGTGAATACAGGCGTGATGATGCGACCGGAGGAGGGCAACGTGTACACGAGCGTAGAACCCACCTTCAGCAGCAACCCCAACGTATTTTTCCAACGCACCGAACCGTTGCACGTCGGCATGATGTACTGAGCCCCTGACAAACCTACGTTCCATACGCGAACAATGAGATTTGACAGTGCAACCGCTAGTCTCCATTATAGCTAACGAAAGAAAAGAATAGCCTGAACGTTTAAAGTAAATTAACAAAATATGAGCAACATCCTACTGTTCGAAACAGAGACAGAAATACTCATCAAAGGTCTTCATCAACAAGGGATCTATCATCGACCGTATAAAAAATTGCAATCCATATTTAAGACAATTTCAATACAATATACAAACTATACAATTTTGCAGTATGTGATGGATTTTTTTAATAAAGATTTTATGTAACACTATATATAAACGATAAATATGGAACTTTTGTGTTGTCTTTTTGTGAAATGTTAATAAATTAGATAACATATTTTGATTAATAAATGAATACGAATAAATAAATAGCCAATGGCAATTTTATAGTATAAAAACACTGGACAATAATAATGAAGGCAGATTGTGATTTTTATTTTATTAAATACCCACCCGGACTAGTTGAAAATCATCTGTCATTAATTGTTACTAATATAGTTATAAGATTTAAATACTTAAGTCTACCTTTCTAAAATATTGTAAATAAAACTAAAGACTGTTCAAAATATTTTTATTTCTTAATAATAATTTAAAAACAATCCTATTTGCAAAATATATTCATAAAGAGCACAGTTCTTAAATAATTTTAACTGATTATATAACACAACACTGTCATGCTGTGCAATGATATTTGTGTTCATCTTCTATCATTAGCACATCACTCAGTTCACATAATGTTCTTTCTTCACTTTGTTCCTGTAGACAGTAGTGCTAAGAAGCCAGAAGCTGCTGTCAGAGATACAATATAGTTTCTGTACAATATTATTAAGGAAATTTTATTACTAAATTTCATTTTAAATCTCACTTATTGACAAAACTCTGCACTGGAGTTACAGAATAACATAACTGTTATAAAAAATATCAGGCGTTTTTAAGGTCATTTAAAATAAAGAAAGTTTACAAAGAATTTCTTAATAGCGTACAAGGCTCTCTCTATTTTAAAGAGATAGAAGGAAATGAATAGAACAATCCACCTGATGGCAAGTGGATTCTGTGGCCCATAGACATATACATCTATCCTTGATTACAAATCAAAATGCAGATACGTTGTCACCCGTGAGGACTAAGAAGGAATGCCTCATTTCCAGTAAAAAGAGTCTCTGGTTCTCTACACTCACCACACGAAACACAACCGTATTAAGCTGCTATTTTACGCTGGTATTCTGTGAGAGAATGGTCCTACCCCAGTTGAACTGACCCATTCATGCTACAACCATAGTATAGCAACGATGTGGCTCTATCATGTTGAAAAGCTGCTTTTAATCTTGTGTTTGGTTATTTTACATCTGGTTCATGGATTGTACTACCAGAGTGTATGTTGCCCTGCACTGCTGGCCGTATAAGGAAACTCAAGGTCGCTCAGAGAGCTATAGAGACGGCCATGCTTGGAGTTTCTCTATATGAAAGACTTAGAACTACGCTATATATGACACCCAGTGCATAACATGTTTCATGGTTTTTTATGCATCTAGCAATGGTTATTACATTATAAATATGCTATATGAATTATAATACATGATAAAAATATTACTGGATTCGATCCCGCAGCCCTGCATGACCACAACGAAACATTTAGAATGTTAGCCTCTGTGCTACAAAGCAGCCAAGGTTGTGTTCAGATGGTACAATAAACATATGCAGTCACCTAATTTGGCGGATGATAAAGTGACCACTCTTTTAATGTCTATTATTGAGAAAACAATGGCAACAGTGGAAAAAAGGCAACTTAAAGATTTTACAGCAAAAACACACTGAAAATCAACAGGTTTGTGTGAAGTGATGTGAATGGACTTATTTAGTGGTGATAATAGCATATTTATTAGTTATAAATATCAGATTTACCAATATAATCCAAATAGAAAGCAATGTACTAGATATACGCAATATATCGGATGGCATTTTTATTTTTTAATAAAGCAAAAACTTCATTCAAATATGATTTACAAAAGTATCAGCTGAGGCAAAAAGTTTGGAAACAAAAATAAATGAAAAATTATGACTTTAAAGAACAAAAATACTTCATGTTAAGTGTGAAATGATGTTAACTAATTTAAACATGTATCAGATTGTTTGGTTTAGTGAGTGAAATATATCTTCCAGTGGGTGTCATAAGATATCTGAAAGGCCAGCAATGCGCCTGCAAATCCCCTGGTGTTGCAGTTGTTCAAGGCCAGTAGTAGTCACTTACCATCAGGTGAGCCGCATGCTTGTTTGCCCCCACTTCTATAAAAAGGGGATTTTGAAGAAATGTTATGTTTAGACCAAATATAAAATACCCAAACTAATAAGACAGCAGCGTCAGAGGTATGATGCAATCATCAATCCACCTGACAAGTGTGATAATTGAGGCAAACTTTCTCTACAACAGAAGCCCATCCATCCAGCAGTGGAAATTATGTGTGCTGAGGAAGAAGAAGAACCTGTTAGTGAATGAAAATATGTTAATAATTTAACTCAAAAAGGATACACAGTAGGTGTGAATGAACGCAGTAGATAAAAGCTGCTTAGGATCACAATTGTCAGGAACAGTGCATTGTTGTAAAAAATTGAGAAAGTGGTAGCTTCATAGTCAGCAACTTCGTTCTTTTTCCAAAGTATTCTGAAAAAGAAAATATTTTTTTTTACATTGAATCTTTTTTAAACATTTACCATTCAGGAGTAAAAATTTAGTAAGTTATTTCAAACTTTTAAATGTCTTTTTACTAGGTGATAGGATTACTCATTTGTTTTAGAATCCATCTGGATACCTATTTCTGCTACCAAATAATAGCATACTGTAGTGTCCATTACCCAAAGGGTATAGAGAGTCAGCATATTCATAGGCTGACAGGAATTCCATCTTAGTCCTCAGAGGTGACAACATATTAATTGCCTTCTTTGTTTGAAGTTAGCTACAAATGTGCATAGACTGCAGCACTCACTTTTTTTTTATAGGAGAGGGGGCAAACGAGCATGCGGCTCACCTGATGGTAAGTGACTACCGCCGCCCATGAACAACTGCAACACCAGGGAGGGAATTGTAGATGCATTGCCGGCCTTTTAAATAGGAGTACGCTCTTTTCTTGAAGGTCCCTAAGTCGTATCGGTCCGGAAAAATCGCTGATGGTAATCGATTCCACAAGGAAGTTGTGCGAGGAAGAAAACATCTTCTAAATCGCACAGTGGTGGACCGCCAATCATCCAGATGGTGTGTATGGTATCGGGAGTTCTGCCGCGATGTGCGTTCGTGAAATTTGGCGGCTGGGATTAATCCGAACAATTCCTCAGAGCACTCCCCATGGTAGTAGGGAAAGAAAATGCAAAGGCATGCAACATCTCTTCGCAGTGCCAATGAATCGAGCCGATCGGAAAGGGCTCGGTCGTCGACGATTCGAGCCGCTCTGCGCTGGATGCGGTCCAGTGGAAGGAGCTGGCACTGGGGAGCCCCTGCCCAGAGATGGGAACAGTATTCCATGTGAGGCCGAACCTGCGCCATGTAAAGTTGCAGGCGGTGTGCCGGCATGAAATACTGTCCCGCTCTGCTGAGCACGCCAAGCTTTTTAGAGGCCAATTTGGCCTTCTCTTCCAATTGACCACGAAACTGCATGTCACTCGATATGTCGACGCCAAGGATTCCGATACTGGTTGAGGCAACTAGGGGAGTGTCTTGAAACTGAGGAGATACGACAAAGGGGTTCTTTTTAGCGGTAAACGCGCAAACTTGTGTCTTCTGAGGATTAAACTGGACTAGATTTAGTCGCCCCCAATCCGAGACTTTGTCCAGCAAAGACTCGACTTCAGACACAAGTTTGTTCCGGTACTCGGAGACGTTTTCCAGAGAAATATTAGCACGGCCGGTGTATAGAGCATCACCAGTGCTGTCGTCCGCATAGCAATGAATGTTACCAGTTAGCAACATATCATTGATATGCAGAAGAAACAGCGTTGGTGCACACAGTGCACAGGTTGTGGAACACCAGCGTTAATAGGCTTGTAGTCAGACCATGCACCGTCTACAACGACCTTGATGCTCCGATCTGCAAGAAAGCTGGTGATCCAATTGCACAATTTCTCGGGAAGCCCATAGGAAGGGAGCTTCGAAAGAATTTTTCGAAGAATTCGAAAGAAAGAAATCGAATCATGTTGACTGCTAGTTCTCACTCACTTCTTACTTCTCTCTTCACTTCTGTTTATACTATATTTATATATGTATACATTAATTTATATGTTACACTAGATAAGTAATTGCCGCGCCAAAGCGTTGCCACTTCACATATGGCCACAGCCATATGCCCAGCTAACGTCGGTTCAGTGTTCAATGCGACGCTGACCGAGTTGAACTGAACGATTCACGACAAAAAAATGGGTAAATGCATAGTGAAAGAATGCCATTCAAGGTCACAAAAACATAATTAATTAAGTGGAATCACTTTCTACACGTAAGTTTTAGTTTATGTTTTCATATTAACGTAAAAAACACAAAAAGATTAAATAAAATATTGAATATTGCAATTTAGGTTCAATGTTGCCACTTTTCTGCCTTTGCAATTTTGCCACATTACACTACTACGACTATATAATTTATGGAATAAGTTAACTTGTTAGCCCTGATTTTAAATATTTTGAAAATTTCTATCTTTATACAAAGGAATTAATTATTTTTATTTTAGAATATTCTAGAGATATATAGATCTATTAATTATATTTTATTAATTATTTTACATTAACAACTTTGCAGGGTACCTAAAGATGCAGCACACCGTAAGAAGTGAGTGGAAATAATACTATTGTTGAGAAAGGAGACTCACTGAGTGCCTTCGAAATCTACTCTCATTAGTTCTAAGCACTTCCGGGATCAAGACAAACTAGGACCAAAAAGCAATGGCGACCGTATTTATTTAAGCAGATTAGTACGACAGATTAACATCATTTAGTATCTTATATATAGTTATCTTAAAAATTTATTAATAACTACAGTTTTTGTAGCTAATGTCATGAGAGTGAGACCAAATTTAGGAGACAAAGACTTGCCGATGCTTTCACAATTGATGCATATTTCAAACTCAGATCTTCTTAGTTAAGAAACCCAAAATTGATTTTTTTACTTGATTTATTTTTTTGTTTGATTTATCAGTACAATAAATGATACTTCGAAAAAAAATATCTTTCATTTCATTAGTTATACTTCTATTCATCGGATAAGCAAAGATACATATTTAAAATAAATATAAATAACTGCAGCTTAAAAAAACTCCATTTTATTTCTTATTTTTGGGTTAAATTTCATATAGTAGGCAATAACAACCCGTCACTGCATGTTTATGTGTCTATCTTTATCTAATCTTAGCGACGGTATTGTTTTCGCAACTTGTGTAAGTGAGACAGATATATATTTACTTAAAAAAGTTTATTGGTTTCAAAGCTACGTCCTCGCGGTTAGATAGTGGCTTCACTTTTTTCGACGCGCGGTAATGTAGTTTGCTCCTCTAGTCTTGTATAACTCAATGTATGTATACTACAAACATACCTTTCATTACATATCAAATCTGTCTAGAAAATTTATAGAATTTGTAAATAGTATACTTACATAAAATAAAGCTTAGGATAGTTTATGAATTTAAAAAGATAAGGCAATGTAATTTTAAAGCCCATAACTAGATTTAATTATGAGTTTTCAAAAAATATATTTACAGTATCTAATTTAATTAACATTATTTCATAATTAAACAATTTAATTACCTTTCATCCTTCTCTTTTCGGCTCATCTTCTTATCATCTGCTAATTTCCTTGACATCTCCCTTACAACGGCATCTTCTCTTCGTACAGCAACACGGTGCTTCAGCTGGAACTTGGTGTTGCGATATGCTAACGCTAACAGCCAAGTACTGGCTACTGTTACAAAAGCAAACCATGCAAGCGAAGAACTCACTTCCAGGGCATGTACCCTCCAAAATAGCCCTGCGATAAGAAAGGAACATAGCAGATTAATACTAAATGAATATTTCAAAAATTATAGAACAGACAAATCATGTTTTAATTGCCAGACAAATAGATTTTCGCTTCTAACTTTCACTTTCAAGACAACCTGTTCTTTGTATGAAACTTTAGATTCCTTAAGTTAATAAGCTCTGTAAAAGCAGTAAAAAGTAATTTTTAATACTTACATATAGGAATAGCGGAAACAATAAAAGCATTTCCATAAAATAAAGCGGATGATTTTGTGGATACATTTCTACTGAAATCTTGAAGAAGGAGCTCTTCTTCTTTTGTGAAAGCCTTGTTCACTTTCGTGGACATATTATAAAATTATACAATTCAGTAATCGAAACACAATACTAATGTAACTAAAAAATCTACTTGCGGGTCACAGCTGAGCTGACTTATCGGTATTTCAGAAAGTCGATGTCGATGACGTTAACGTTACATGTCACTTGACGTTGTATTTACCACAAACGACGACGTGTATACCTTTTTTTTTAATTTAGATTTTTAGGCTTGGATGCTTGTTCTATAAGCCATGTCTTCATTTCATTCTGGATCTTCGTTTTCTGTTGTGAACTTAATATGTCATGCAGCGTGGGTCATTATTTGCGATGGGTTCACTTTCACTGTTACTGTCATTATCACGATCTTCACTAGATAATAAAAGCCGTTGAAAGTTAAATTGGTCGCAACAAGAGGTGATGAATAGTTTCAACATGATCACAATGTGGGCACAAGTTCGAGAATAATATATTAAGTCGAGCAAGGTGCGCAGGAGTTTTATGATGGCCAAACCGCAGTCGATTTAAAGTCGTAATATAGTCACGACTTGCTTCTTTCAACTTAGCGTACCACGAATTTACAGGTTTTTGGTACTGGATATTTGCATACATATCTTTCCATAATAAACTTATATTCTTTCTTAATTTATTAAGTATAAGGTAAAGGTAAAATATGGCATACATCAAGTGGATATATTCCTTCACGTGCAGTCTTATCGGTGATTTCACTTCCAGAAATACTTTCATGTCACGGAATCCATATAAAGGTGACTTCAACACCTTTTGACAAGTTGAGTATATGTTTTCTAATATTATACGCAATGTAGTTAGTTTTAAAATGAATTGAGTAATTTTCTATACAAGAAATTAAACTAAGAGAATCGGCTAATATAATGAAATATTTAAATTTATTTACAAAATAAATTCGCTTCAGAGCTTCAAAGACTGCATACAATGCCTCTGCCATAAATATAGTACAATTATTAACGAGAAGAAAGCTCTGACAGAATTTTATCTAAGAATCATATATAGTGCTCATATATAATAGAAAGATTTTTAACAGACCTCAAAATATATTCAAATCCCGAAAATTTTTGTAGTATATAATCAATTTTAAATTAAACTGATGTCATGACATTTATATATTCATAAGGATTTATTACATGTATGGAAATATAAATAAATATATTTTTTAAACTGTAACTATAATTATTTCATTTTATTCAAGTTTAGTGCCATGAAATAGGAATGAAAGTGTTATAAAATATATTTACTCTCTAAGTTTTAAGCCTATTTCTACACTAACAATACTGATTTCTTATATTTACGCGAACACTACACATTGAATAAAACTGTTTTTTACGGATTTTATCGCGTTTATTTTATTATTTTTATTCCCGACGTTTCGAGTGCTTTTCAGCAACCCATGGTCACGGGGGGGACTGAGATGTTTGACGTCCCAATGTCACAGTTAGCCCGGCTACCTTCAGTTTTTTAATATTAATTTTTGGTTCGATTTACGCAGAATGAACTTACAGTATCCGGAAGTCTTGCAGTGTTATGCTTGGGTTTGGATTTAATTTTGTTAATTATAGGATCCCAAGCAGATGGCAGCACCCATCCATCTTCTCTATTGAAATTAGGATGTTTTTTAATTTCAATAGCCTCGCGTATCATCCTTGGTAGGAATCGGTGTTCTTTTGCAAGGATTTGTGGTCTATCAAATCTGATGTAATGGCGGGGACGATCTTGAACATGTTCACTGACGTGAAGCACCGACGCTCTGGGAAGTCTGCAGTCTGTGAACATGTTCAAGATCGTCCCCGCCATTACATCAGATTTGATAGACCACAAATCCTTGCAAAAGAACACCGATTCCTACCAAGGATGATACGCGAGGCTATTGAAATTAAAAAACATCCTAATTTCAATAGAGAAGATGGATGGGTGCTGCCATCTGCTTGGGATCCTATAATTAACAAAATTAAATCCAAACCCAAGCATAACACTGCAAGACTTCCGGATACTGTAAGTTCATTCTGCGTAAATCGAACCAAAAATTAATATTAAAAAACTGAAGGTAGCCGGGCTAACTGTGACATTGGGACGTCAAACATCTCAGTCCCCCCCGTGACCATGGGTTGCTGAAAAGCACTCGAAACGTCGGGAATAAAAATAATAAAATAAACGCGATAAAATCCGTAAAAAACAGTTTTGTTCAACACTAACAATACAGTAAAATTTTTGAAAAATTAAAAATATCTTTTGAGTAAAATTCTCAGCACGATATCAAATGTTATATTGTATCTTTTTATCGGTCCATACATAGACTTAGGTTAAATTCTAAGTCTATGCATCCATAGGCGGCAGGCAATGAGGGCATCCACGACTTTTTCTGCCACCAGGGCGGCGCCACTAGAAAATGAGATATAATATTTGACAGATTTCATAGGGGGAAGTTAATTTGTTGGGAAAATGTAAAGGTTATTGTTTCTTTCTGCACTATTAGCTATATTTTATATTGATAAGATTAAAAATAAATAAACCAAACCACAGATATTCATAAAAGTAGAAAAATTTTACCTCACTTTACCTCACTGTCAACTAGCGACATCTGGTGAGCAGAAAATTATTAGCCCTCGGTTCGTATTTTTGAATTATTCAAATAATTTATGGAGTCGAATGATGATATGAATGACATTATTCACGGTCGCGGACTTATAGATGTGCCTACTCGGAAAAATTACGACTGGAGTTAACTCGAGTTCAAATTCACGCAACTCGAGTTTAAACTCGAGTTAGCAGTACGAAACAGAGTAAACGATTTGTTACAAATTACTTTTTTTATAAATTTGTTTTTCTATCTAGCTATTTGGTGGGTTGGTATAACTATAATTAACAAACTTATTATGTAGGACATTTCTTATTAGTTTGTGGCTTTTATACTATTCCGTCAACTCGCTGTCGATTAAGGAATTCCCCGCGCAGTTTAACCACTTTTTTCAAGTTTGTTTTACGTCATTTTATTCGTTCTAATCCAAATAATATTACATTAGGCAGAAACAATCATATATTACATATTTTTGTAATAGAGGGCAGAGTGGACATAGTCCGACCCATAGACTTAGAATATACTGGTGTATAGACCACCTGACAGCTCGAAAACGCGTGACCAATTTTGATTTGTTATTGTGTGCGTTAGCTAGTGATGTATATTTTAGTTACAAGGATCATCGAAAATGATTGTTAAGGAATCGGTAAAAGGATTAAAAAAAGTATTTTGTGCATGAAGTTGAATAACTTCAAAAATTAACTAAATTTTACCATAATAATTCTAAAATAATTAAAAAAGTATTCATATAACATGTTCCTGGGAATAAGCTGAACCTTCTTGCCTTTTGTTGGATTTCAATTAAAATGTATAAAATCCGAGGTGAATTTACCAATAAACTTAAAAAACTCTCCAATAATCAGATCAGAAAGTTGTATTTTCGAGCTATGATCTTTGAGGAAAAATATTTACTGCCGTGGGCAGTTTCCCCGGAATTTCTTTTTTAAAATATTGTTAATATAAATAGGTAGATACTTAACTTCGTATATACTTATTTATATTTTATATATTTTATAAAACGTTTTGAAGGGGAAATAAAAACGGGGACACAGAGTACATAACGGCTGCTTTATTTTTCATATAATTATTACTTGTGATAATTATGAATATTTAATAATAATTAATAATTAAATACATTATACAACTTTATTTTAACATTTGACTTAAGTATAAATGTAAACTTAATATTTCAAGCAAGGAAACTTGTAGGAATCAGTTAAATAAGATTGCTCTGCTTAAAGGCCAATATGTCGGCCCCACATAGAATACTGTTCTCATCTTCGGGCACCCCAGTGCCAGCTCCTTCCACTTGACCGCATCCAGCGCAGAGCGGTTCGAATCGTCGACGACCGAGTTCTCTCTGATCGGCTCGATACACTGGCACTGCGTAGAGATGTTGCATCTCTTTGCGTATTTTATCGCATCTATCACGGGGAGTGCTCTGAGGAATTAATCGGACTAATTCCAGCCGCTCAATTTCACCATCGCACATCGCGACAAAACTCGCGTTACCATCCATACCATCTGGATGAGTGGCGGTCCACCACTGTGCGATTTAGAAGAAGTTTTCTCCCTCGCACAACTTCCTTGTGGAATCAATTACCACTAGGGAATTTTCCGGACCGATACGACTTAGGAACCTTCAAGAAAAGAGCTTTCACCTTTCTAAAAGGCTGGCAACGCATCTGCAATTCCCCTGGTGTTGCAGTTGTTCATGGGCGGCGGTAGTCACTTACCATCAGGTGAGCCGCATGATGTTTGCCCCCTATACTAAAAAAAAAAGTTTATGAGGCTTTATCATGCTTCATGTTTATATTCTTTCATCTATCCCTGAAAAGTATAAAGTAATAATAAACTTATTATCATTACTTATTAGCTGCATGAATTTTAAAAACATAATGACCTTAACACAGTAAAGTGGACTAAGTGTCTGAGGATACAGATGTACTCTCTATTCTCTCAATCTCGGTATGTAAGAAAATGGTCACTCATTCATGGACTGACCGCGGCAAGTGCAAATTAATCTCGTAGACCTATTGATCTGCGCAGCTATTACTTAACCACGAATTCATATTCTCTACGACTAACGCTGTGGGCGATGAACCAAGCTATTTAAGCCCTCGGCACAATGTCGTAGGCCATCAAACATGAATTGGGCACCGACCATTGTGAGTATCAAATACTATGGAATTTATACTATTATTACTAAATATCTATACCTAACTACGATAAAAGTTTTATCATTGTGACTTGGGAATTTTACGAGCTTGGGATTCGAGACAATTAAAAATTGCCGAGTGAATTACCAAAATTGACACTTTAATTACAGAACACTAATAATTACAACTTAAAACCAAACTAATAATAAAACACAATTGTGCTACAGATCACTTAAGTTCGCAGTTGTATCGCTTAGAATTATACGCTTGTATCGCCAATTCAATACTCACTCGGTCGTGGTCTATACCAGCCTTATATTGGACCTCAGATAGTTTCCAGAACCTTCTACTGTAGAAACATCTAGAATGTTCGAATACATATCGGTCCCGAAATTTCTAGAAGGATCTTGACTCTCCTATTTCTGCTACTCCATACTAGAGGGCGCTAGTGGTAACTAGTGTTGCCATGTACAAGACATTAATAGTGGCGCGCAACAGGAATATAATCCGAAGTTCCGAAGCTCCGCTCAACCCCTTGGGAAAAATAGCGTGATGCTATGAATATTGTACTAGTATGACCATGACCAGGCTGTGCGGTTGGCTAAGTAAGGTTTTTATTCATTTATTTTGGATGATAAATAGATACTTAGTTGGATTCATAATGGCTTAAAGAGGATGATCTGAAGATTTTATTTGTCTTTAATGTACTACAGTTTTATAATGTATGGAAATCTGTCTCTATATTTATTTAGGGTTGGATTTAGAATAATTTGGCAGGAATTTGGGGGAGTAAGGTGCTTTATTTGATAGGGGTTTGGTCCCCGATTATAATAATGCCACTCACATTAAAAGGTCATGCACCGTTATCGAATAAATAAATAAAAACTATTATAAGCTAAAATGCGTAAAACATGGAAATACGTATGCAATATTACTGTGAAAGCTGGATAGCACACAGAATTTTGTGTAAGTGCAACAAGGACGTAAGACTAGTGTCACATTATTCTACTGTCTATACTCTCTGTCAAGTGTCAAATAAGAAATGATTATAATATTATACTGTTTTATTTCAGGATTGTTTAAAACTGCCCAGAAATACTTGAACATCGAGTAATACTTTCAGTTGTAATAGGTTAGAAGTATGTGGCGAGAGCGAAGGCAACCTAGCTTTATAGATAAGATATCTGATCGAATCTGTACTAAAATTGATTTAGCACGCCCCGACTCCACATAGTCTTGTCTGCCCTACTTCTAGAGTATTTTTGTAAAGCCGTAGGCGCGTCACGCAAGGTTACGCAACGCAAGGGCGAAGGGGCTGTGTACTACTTGCTGCGCCGAAGCCCTTGTAGAAGTAACTTTGGGTCAATATACCTGTGTAAAAAAGTGAGGTTATGATTTAAAAAAAACCCATTACTTATAAACTATACTTTTCCGCAAGGAGGAAAGGGTAGAGGGACTTTGCCTGATAGGGCAAACTCCTGCTCCCCTCTTCCCCCCTCGTGCCGCAGGTGATAAATGTTATCATTTTGAGGTCAGGTCTATGGGATTTTCTTTTTGATTTTCTCAAGAACAGTGTATTACCTTTTAATGGGAGTGGTGTCGGGAGTAAGGAGACGCTCACCCCCCCCCCCCCTTCCCCCTGCTCCCTCCTGCCAAACGATTATAAATTTCAACCTATATCTATATTTGTCTAAAGTTTTGAAAGTTAAATTTTGAAGTCTTATTATAACAATATTTTACTTACTGGTACAAATAATGTCGAAATGACTTCTTTTAATAAAATTGTTTTTATTCTACTTTTTTTTATACTTCTCAAGAAAATGTTTGCTGCAAATTGTTAAGTTCTTCTTTGAATTACAACCAACCCGTCCAATGAACCTTAACCATTTTTTCTAATTATAGAATCCGGAGTGAATCTGTTTGACAAACGACAAAATAAAATTACATTTTAGAACGCAAGCCGAGGATTTATTTTCTTGTTGTGTAGGCAAGTCTATCGATTCATTAGAAACATTCAAGATAAATATCGACATTCATTTTGATATAGTTGAGTCAACCCCTACCGTACATGTAAAATATTTCCTATAAAAATGTATTTATCAAATTCATGCAAATTATCAACAACATGACTTTTTTCTTTGTAAAATAACAAAATAAACAAAATAATTGGAAACCTTCTATATTTTAAACAGTTTATAACATAAATTTTAACCAAAAATAAACGCTTCAGAACATTGACGACGTGTTGAGAATTTACCTGTGAAATGTACAATTATCAGGATTATTTCTATTATTAACATCACAATCACTCATTGAACAAGTAAGCATTTTGGAAAAAAGTTACTTAATAAAAACAACCACTATTACACTTTAAAAAAATTACAAAGTATCTAGGTGCTATTTATTGCGTGCCGAATGGCGCCGGTCTGTCATTCATAATCGGTTATACAGTCATGAGATTTGGTATCCTTTTCTATCTTGCATTTTTGCCATAAGGAATTTTCTTCTCCCTTACACACTCCGTTGGTATCGTAGAGAGAGAATGAACTATCCCTGGTATATAGTGTATTATCTATGGAACTATATAGGCGTCATATAAATAAAATAAAATGACAGGAAATGCGTGAGAGAAACACACTTATCTGTGTTACGTTAAGAGCGAGCGAGTCAGCCAATTTTTTTTGTTTCTTTCACCGTATGCGATTTCCTTTGTTTGGAACAAAGGTACTATGTTCTAAACAAACGGCTGTCTTCAACTGTTTTAGTGGTTTTATGTGATTATTTGCTAAATTATTGACGTTTGAGTTACGTGACGTTTAAAGTTTTTTGTTTTAGACAGAGTTTATGTGAATTATGGTGCGTTGTTGTGTGTTAGGTTGTAAAAACCGACCAGAACGAAAAATACCAAACATAACCTTTCATCAGTAAGTAAGCTTATTTAAAGTAATTTTTTTTTGCCTATAGAAATCGATTAGCTGCTTAATTTTCATTATCTCTAGTTATATCTACACCTTTTTTTCTATCTATACCATTCAATTAAGAAGCGTTCTTTTATTTAAAGGTCGCCATTTATTTTTTGTCGTTTCAAATTTGCTGTATAATCACTACAGGGATACCAGTGGTTGGCAAAAAAATTCCTTAATTTCTTAACGACTCTGAACAATTTTTTTAATCTTAATTTAATTACCAATATAATTTATATATTTTAGATTTCCTAAAGAAGCAAACATTATAAATATGTGGATTGTAGCTACTGGGAGAAAGGAATGGCAACCTGAGAAGAATGACCGCATATGTTCAAAACATTTTGAGTCGCGTTATTTTTGTAAAACGCACAAGAGGACATATTTGTTGCCGAATGCAATTCCAACACTTTTTATTCCAGTAAGTAACCTATTTTGATTTTGAATTTGTGTTGTTAACTATTGTTGTAATTTTGAATTTTATAATGATATTTTTTCTTTATGCTCAATATTTATTTTTTCGGGATATTATTGATGAGCGACCTTGTACTACGAAACAACTGAAAATCGTCGAACCAGGACTTGAGTTAAAATAATAATACATACAAGTACGTTTAGTTGAAAATTATGTATGAGGCTGACATTGGGCATTAAGAACTCACCTGTGGCTCGTGCCGCACGAGCCACAGGCGAGTGCCTAATTTTCAGCGGAATACGTAATTTTTAATAGCGTATGGGTGTCATACGACGTTTTTCAATACCACTGTGAGTAATAAAGTTGTGTCCGCAAAGAAACTACATTAATACAGCTGCAACATTATTTCACTTTACTTTGAACTAGGTGGTAGATAGCAGGCGCGTTTTGTGTTTACAAAAACAGGTAAACATTTTATTAAATGAGTTTTATATCTCTTTGAGTTTTATATCTTTTTGAGAAACATTTAATAGTAATGCTATAAACTTATGTAGTCTCATATCTTATTTAAAAGCTACAGCTATAAAAATAAATATAGTACATCGTAAATTGTAAAATCACCCCCATTTTTAATTTAAGTATTTACTACCCTCCCACCCCTTTCTGTCGCCAAGCGGTCATGTTTCCAGTGTTATTTTTCAATTTGAAGGAAGAGAAAGTAGGTATAATTACATGTGTACATACTCGTATTTCATCTTCAATCTTTCTCAGAGACGACAGTGCACAAGAATTTCCTTTTGTTTGTACTTGGTTGTGGTAACTTTTTACCATGCGAACTCGTTTGTCACTTTAATCTCTATATATGTAAATCAATTGCTGTCCATTAGTCTCGTTAAACTCGAAAACGGCTCGAACGATTTTAATGAGTTTTTTGTGTGCGTTTGAGTGAGTCCCTGGATGATTTAGAAGAGAAACACAATTGGACCCGGTAGCCGGCACTATTGTCGAGATCCTGAATCACCCGTGCGATGCCGGGGCGGATCGCTAGTATTATACAAAAATAGTTTTTTTTTACATTGAGTATTTAAAAATTGTTTCTTTATTCTCAGATAAGAAGCAATAAATAATGTCGTCTCCGTCCAAACACCGTTTCAAGAAACAGACGTGGTATAAACGTCTCATGTATAAAAGGCTCCCGGTGACAAAATGGCTACCCGATTATAATTCTGAAAAGGCTGTTGCTGACTTCATTGCTTTTCGTTTGTTCGTAAAAATTATAAATGTTTGCAATAATAAACATGTAATCGTATGTAAGTTTAGCTGAGTGTAAACCGTTCCCTAAAGTTTCTTGTCCGTTCTTTTTTAGGGTTACAGACTGAACGGGATGAAAAAATATTTACTTAGAATCTATTAGTTTTCAATCATGCGTTACCAAACCGAAAACTGTAAAGATGTACAAAAATTTTCCTAGTGCTGTTTCAATTATTTGTTTTAATAAATAATATTCATATAAATATTTTGTATTATTTCTGTTGTTTCATTCGAAATTGAATACATACATGTGGATATATTATTTATTATCTACCGATAAAAAAATCGGTAGATAGTAATATATCCAAAGGTAAGTTTTTTAATTTTAATTATATTATATTATATATATTTATATTATATTATTAATTATTTCAAGTATATTATAGTTTTTTGTGTGTTTTTGCGTAATCTGTTATACATAGCAAAACATTATATATAAAAAAACTGATTATAATAACAAGGAAAAGAGTGTCCAATCCTTGCACAAAGTTTTAGACGCTAATAATAAGAACATTGTTTTACCTAGTCGTAAAAAGATTATAAAGCCGTGGATTACTCCAGGACTCTTACGTTGTATGAAGCATAGGGATAATTTACACAAAAAAAATAAAAAAAGAGCCGGGTAATGAAGTACTTACGTTAATGTTTACGAGATACAGAAATTATTGCAACAAACTTCTAAAAAAGGTCAAGAATGAATATGAAAAAATGAAATAAGAAATGCCGGTGCAAATAATAGAAAACTTTGGGAGGTAATAAATAGAATAACCAACAGAAATGCCGCAAAAGCATCTTCCACTCAACTATTATCAGTATGTACCACACCAAAAGAATCAGTTAATAATGTTAACACGTGTTTCGCTAATATTGGTAGACAACTGGCCAAAAAAATTCTTGAGAACTCTGAATTGAATCTTTCTCCTACTAATAATAGCTTAGTTCATTCCATGGTTCTTTTGCCTACTGATGAAGCTGAAATTGCATCTGTAATAAATATACTTAGAAGTGACTGTGCAGTTGGCTGGGATAAAATATCTGGTGATTTCCTAAAACAAAATAAAACATTTATTGTACCTCCTCTTACCCACGTATGTAACCTGGCCCTCACTTATGGTATATTCTCAATAGCTTTTAAAAAATCCCTCATTCATCCTGTTTACAAAAATGGGGACAGAGACTGTTTAAGCAACTATAGACCAATATCTATATTACCATCATTATCTAAAATACTAGAACGCCTGATGAATAATAGGTTGAAAATTATTCTTGAAAAGAACTCCATACTTTCTCCAAATCAATTTGGTTTTCGTTCTGGTAAATCAACAGCTGATGCCGTTCATGAACTAATTGAATTTATTGTACTAAGCCTTGAGAAAAAAAAAGAAAACAATAGGATTTTTTTTAGACTTAGCCAAAGCCTTTGACACGGTCTCTGTTCCCATATTGTTGCATAAAATGGAGAAGCTTGGTATAAGGGGTGTACCGTTGCAGCTTTTCAAAGATTACCTTACAGATAGAACACAGTCCGTAAAAATTAATAAACACGTTAGTGATGAGCTCCCCATCGGCTATGGTGTTCCCCAGGGAAGTATTCTTGGCCCTACCCTGTTTCTTCTTTACATTAATGATCTCTACAAACTCAAACTAATGAACGGAAAAATAGTAACTTTTGCAGATGACACAGCCCTACTATTTACTGGTGATTCATGGCCAGATGTGTTTAACTTCGCTCAGATTGGCTTAAATAGAGTGTCCAAATGGCTTCGCGATAATGTGTTAACCCTCAACGTGGAAAAAACAAAATACTTGTCCTTCTCTAAACATAATAATAAATATGCAACCTACACAGACCATGTTATTACTGCTCATTCTTGCAATTTTCCTAATCGCCTAATATGTTCATTTACACCTCTGCAAAAAGTAAATTCAAGTAAATACCTTGGTATTTTGTTGGATGATAAGCTAATTTTTCATGAGCATATACATACACTTTCAAATAGGATACGGAAATTAACATATATATTTAAAAACTCCGTTGCGTAGCAGATTCTAATACTATTAAATCTGTCTCTTTTGCTCTATGCCAATCTTTAATAATATATTGTATTACGTGCTGGGGTGGAGCTATCAAATCATCGCTTCTCCCACTTGAAAGATCGCAAAGGTTAATCTTAAAAGTAAGTAACTCTCTTCCCTTTAAATTTCCAACCAGTCAACTTTATAAAATTTCCAAAGTTCTTACAGTCCGGCAATTATTTATTATATACACGGTACTAAAAAACATGCTCAATTAAAATATGATCAAAAAAATTCACAGCTTACGAGACGCAAAGACCGGGTATGTACCACTCTATATGACCATTGTACCTACTTTTCTAGGAGATTTTTTTGCTATCTTGGCGGATACCTGTATAATAAAGTTAACAAGGAACTTAATATCCACGCCCTACCTAAAATAAAAGCAAAAAAATGTGTCCATGAATGGTTACTGAGAAGGGACTATAAATATACAGAAGATCTCTTTGCAACACTTGTGTAAATGTTGTAATTTTCGCATTCACACACACACACACGCAAACACACACGCACACACGCACACGCACATACACATACACACACACACGCAAACACATCCACCAAATTAAATTTAAAATATTTACTTATAATAATACTTACCACAAGTAAATGAATTATAACTTATCATGGTTATTAAAACATGTATTTTAAGATTACATACTTTTGTATTTGTCAACTGGTAGGGAGACCTGATAACCTGAAATACAGGTTCGTTGCCTAGTTTGGGCATCAGTCTCTCACATTACTTTGTGCCTTTTCTTTTTTGTCAAAAATCGATTTTGTTAGTTTAATGTGGTGAGAAAATAAATTATATTATTTATTATCTACCGATAAAAAAATCGGTAGATAGTAATATATCCAAAGGTAAGTTTTTTAAACTATTTAATTTTAAGTATATTATAGTTTTATGTGTGTTTTTGCGTAATCTGTTATACATAGCAAAACATTATATATAAAAAACTGATTATAATAACAAGGAAAAGACAAAGCACAAAATAAAGCGATTTCAAATATAATAAAACAAAAGTGTTTTATATTTCAATTTACTACATTAAACTTTTAATATATATCTTAGGAAGTTAATGAACTACTATTAATCTAATAAGATATATCTTAGAAGGTTATTGAATTACTTACATATTTTTGAAACACTATTGATTCTACCTATAATTAGTAAACAGAATTTACTTTTCCCAAAACTCAAGAAAATAAAAATAGAGAATCATCGGCGACACTAACCTTAAACTATAGCTATCCCGCTTAGGTATACGGCAATGACTACTCTATTGTCATCGATCACTTATAAAAAACTAGATACACAATCAGTGACAAAAAATGGCATAACCGAATGTGCACCCACTCGAACATATGGGTGCACTTTTAATCTAGTAGCATTCGAATGCTCTGACGGTAAACATGCCTCAGTGCTCGTTTAAAAAGATCTAGAACGCTCAAAAAGGATGTAATTTCATATTTTCGGTAAGTATTAATAATAACATTATTTAATTGTTATAACGGTATTGTAATTTTTTTAAATTAAGTTGTAATAAAATAAGTCGTCATTGTTCGAGGTATATGCGTTGATTCTGTTCCATTTGTGGAAACGCTATTGTATTTTTTTAATTTTTTAATATTAAAGTATGATTGTTTTTTTTTGTTTGATGAGAGTTCTTTACTGTTTTTCTAAATATTATAGTACTCGAAACGTCGAGAATATACGATAAGTTAATCTACGCGATAAAATCCGTAAAACTAGTTTCATTTAAATGTGTAGTGAACGTGTAAATATAAGATATCATTTTAATTATTCAGTCTTGTCCGTTTTTTAAACATCTGTATATATGAACATTACGTCAAAATTTGGACAACAATATTCTTAGTTTTGCAAGAACTTTCAGTTCTTATTTTTTATATTTATTAACTATTATATTTAGATTTAACTTGTTTGTCAAGCAATATATTTAAAGTTTTCACACAAGATAAAGAATAAATAAATAATTATGACTGTTTCAATTACTTTCATTACTAAATGAATGTGGTGCCCTATCCAAAAGCATATTTACATTCAGGTAATATTATAACCATTACACATATACACCATAGAATAGAATAGAATATGCTTTATCAAGTAGACCAATTATTTAAAACAAGTTTAAAAATTATAAAATTAAAATTACAGTAACAAAAAATATTCTGCAGTTTGACTCCACTCTCCTTGTCCAAGCGACGAGCCTCGGTCGTAAAATTTTATTGCTTTTTGTACGTTGCTTTGTCAATACACCTTTAGGCATTTCACTTAAGGTTGAATTTACGTTAATGTATATTTATATCAACTAGAGTTATGTCAAAACATTTGGCGACAGCTTTTAGAGAACTTTTGTATGGGATTGTGCATCTAGTTTTTTATTAATGATCGATGTCTATTGTACATACTCCCTCTACGGTTGGTCTATATGCCAGTATATTTTAAGTCTACGATCCGAGCCCTTTTTTTTATAAATTTAGTGTCAGATTGTTAAATGTTATATGGTTATACCCTAAATGTAAAATTTTGCTTGGAAGTTTCATATATTATATATTGTTAAATCTAAATATTGATACGTACTATATTTTTTTTTAGTTCTGAACCAAATACGATCTTTTTCATTTTATGGTATGATCTCCTAAACAATAAAGTTGGCAACCCTGAAGCTCCGTCTACGTCTATGGATTGGCCTAAAGGTCTAGATACCAGGCCATAAACTCCTACGTCTATGGATCTTAGCCGTAGACAAATAAATAACAACAACTGTAACTGTGTTTTGAATTTTCAAATTTCAAATATTGTGTTGTTCATGTTTTATGTAGTTTTGTAAAAAAACTTCAATATTAAATTTATGAAAATGAATTTCGAGTTTTCTATACCTTTGCAAAAAGATGAGCTGTTAGAATCTCACGCTGGACAATATCATGTCGAGGACGTTGTACAACCAAGGCTGTTGTTGTCTAAACTTCAAGGTTTGTGTTCATGAGTGAAAAAATATTGTTATTCTTATTGTTCTTAAATTTGAATAGTTACATACTTTACACTTACTTCCTAATGCTGGGCACAGGCCTCTCAACTACTGAAAGGGTTATATCCAGGCTAATTCAGTGGCATTGCTCAAACGCATATGGAAGGACGTTACCTCATATCTTTTAGATATTTTCGATTTTCATAATCGAATTTATGTTTATTATCTTCGTTCTTTTTGTCTTTCTTACAGATGCCGCCCGCGCCTATAACTCTGAGGGAGTAGAATATATTTTGGAGCACTTTGATTCCTATTTCTCTATTCTATTTCATGGCACTAAACTTGAATGGAATGAAATAAATAAAGGTACAGTTTACAAAAGAATATTATATTTTCGTACATGTAATAAATCTTTATGAATTATCTATATACCAGTTTAGTTTATAAATGAGTATCTACTACAAAATTTTCCAGGATTCGAACATATTTTGAGGTCTGTTAAAAGTCTTTGTAATCAACTTGAAACCATCTTCCAAGAGCAAGATATTGATCCAGATATACGTAGTAAATACCTCAATATAGTTAAAATGGTTATGTATTTATTTACACAAATAATGAAAACGAAAGATGCCAAATTAGCAGCAGATGTAAGTATGCCATTAGATCTGTTAAAGTAAAATAAATTTTATATAAAATAAATTTACTTTATTCTTAGGTAGAATAATTACCTAATTACTTTAACTTGTTCTAGAATTCTACAAAACTGACATTAGGTAAAAAAGGCAAAAAAAATGCCGATGAGGAATTTTGTGGGTGGACTGAGACAGATAAACAAGGGGCTTTGGTTGCATTGCATATGTTGCTACAGCAGCCATTGTCTCGCCTATGGGATCCACCACTTGCAGAAGATAATTTTGTTAAGTTAGTTAAGTTATAAAGTTTATAACAATTGCTTATAAATAATGAAATGTAATTCTTCCATGTATTTACTAAAATAAATTTCATTATTTTCTAGTATGGTAGCTGAACCTTGTTATAAAGCATTGGAGGAGCAAATTATTAAAACAAAGTCTGTCAGGGAAACAGTGTTCCAAATTCTAGGTGTGTTAGTAAAGAAATATAACCATGGTACATCATGCCTCATTAAATTAGTTCAGGTATGGAAAAAATTCATAAAATTTTAATTTTTTTATCAGAGAGTGACAAATAATTCTTATCATTTTAATGTGTGAAACATACATTAATTTGTAGTAATATCAAAACATAATGTGAAGTAAACATTTCATGTCATGAAGCAGTATGATATTTGTGGTATTATTATGCAACTGATAGTAGATGATCATAAACAAATAGTAGAAAATTAAAAATTGACAACTTGCAATATGTGTATTAAATATTTAAATATGTATATTCTCTATTAGGTTTTGCAAATGGCAGAACATGCTGTGTCACCAATCTGTGGAGGTGTAGTGCAGCTAACTAAAGAATTTGGACTTGGCACTTTTGGACCACAAATGGTAATTAAAAAGAAATCTCAAAATATTCAATGATATACCTTTTACAGTAGACTCTCGATAACTCCCAACTTTGTTAAGTCGTTATCTTCAATAAGTCGAAAAAAACGCCATTCCTTTCCGCGGAACCACTAAAATGTGGTATCTCGAATTATTTAGACTGTAACTCGAACAAAATATTATTTACCTGCTAGGTATTGATAGTACCGCGTAGACAGACACTGGTGACCTCCTATATCAGGTCAGCGCCTGAACAGAGTAAATGGTGCTGCAGTTATATTATGGTTTTAGCACGAATGGGTCAAACCTTTGGATGATTGGAGAACCGGAGATGCTTTAAACTGGAAATGAGGCATTTCAATTTAGTCTTCAGAAGTGACAACGCATCTGTATTTTGATTCTTAATTGAAGATAGATGTAGATATCTATCGGCCTGAGTACCCACTTATCAGCAGGTGGCCTGTGTGACTTTTAACACTCCTATTCTATAAAAAATTATAAAAATTTTGCTGAACAGAATATTGGTGAAAACGCTGCCAGCATTCTTGGCACTATAGCCCAGGGAGTAGGACTCTATGATCCCTTTAGTTTTTTTTATTATTATGTTATAAATATTGTATTTAATAATAATAATTGTACAACCAGTGTGTGTAATTGTATAACCAGTGCGTGTTGCCAGTGATGACTTACGGATCTGAGACATGGTCCTTCACTGCTGGCCGTATGAGGAAGCTCATAGAAGGCTATGCTCGGGGTGTCTCTGCATGATAAACTTAGAAATGAGGATATCCACAGTAGAACCAGAGTAACCGACATAGCCCAACGGATTAGTAAGCTGAAGTGGCAGTGGGCTGGCCATTTAGCTTGAAGAACCGACAACCGATGGGGAAGAAAGGTTCTCGAGTGGCAGCCTCGTACTGGTAGGTGAAGGGGAGTGACGACCTGGTAAGATATGCAGGAAGTCGGTGGATGCAGGTGGTTCAGGACCGTGCTTTGTGGCATTCCTTGGGGGATGCCTATGTTCAGCAGTGGACGAGTAAAGGGCTGTAATGATGATGATGAAATATTGTATATTTTTACTTAAGACCATGATTTAACTTAGGTAGCTGAGACAATTTTATTGCTCCAGTGAGTGGAACCTTTCCACATCCTTGATCATCATTTAAATTATTGAGGAATATAAGTAGACTCTCAATAACTCCAACCTTGTTAAGTCGTTATCTTCAATAAGTCGAAAAAAATGCCATTCCTTTCCGCTGAACTCCTACATATGTGGTATCTTGAATTATTTAGACTGTAACTCGAATAAAATGTTATTTACCTGTGAGGTATTGATGGTACTTATTTACAATTTACTGAATCTCCCTAGTCACAATATCATGTTTACTTTAACAGGTTCGAGAAATAGCTGAAGCATTGGCTTCGACAGAAGAGGAAGCTGCTGGTGCTGGCACTGAACAAGCTGCTGCAAGAAACTGTGGGGCATTTTTATTGGAATTAACCAAGGAGTTGCCCAAGGAAATGACTAGCGCTATTGCAACTCTGCAACCGTACTTGGAAAGCGATGAGGTAGACACCAAAAACAAAAGTGTAATTGGGGCGAAGTTTGTTACAAACGACGGTTGTGGTTGTTGACTACTCTGATAAAAGATTGAGCAGCAAGGTCCATAACAGTTCCAAAAACATTGTACATTCCTATAAATTCTATGATTTAAGCAATTGCTGTGGAACTTTGTGCCCATTTTAGCCCCCTTTTCACATTTGATTTTGCATTAATTTTTGAAAAAAAATTTTATCCTTTTTAAAATAAATACATAACTTTCAACATTTTTATTGCATTTACGCATCACTGTCTTCTGTTTTAATATAAAATATAAATCTATAAAAAAATATTATATATTGGCAAAGTTATTGGTGCGGTTGGTAATTACAATAACCAAAATAAATTAAGTTATGCAAACAAACAGGGCAGACCTATGATTCTGAAGACCAACTGCAGACAGGGCAGACCTATGATTGTTAAAAATTACTTCTACCCTCATTTCTGTTATTTTCTTTTCTATTTCCGATACATAAATATCTGTTGTACTAAAATTAATAAACATTAAAATTTTCTGACTAACTTTTTGCTTAAAAATTTAATTATAATACAAATGTTTTTTAATTATGTTACCTATGATGATGATGCTATTGTTATATAACTTTATTTTACTAAAGTTAAAACGATTATTTCTCATTATACAGTAAGGAGTCCACTTATATGCAATAAATGAAACCACAAGTAATACTAGTCCATAGAAGTGTAGAAAAATTAAATATTGAATTAAAACCCGTAAATTAAAAAAGTGAAATTTTCAAACAAAATAAATATTAAAATAAATTCAGTAAAAGTAAACACTCTGTTTAGACTACGTACCTTGACCCCTTGGAAGAGTGGTAACGTTGCACGCGAGTGGCATAGCGGTTGGCGGCAGGCCTTATTGTTGGCACGGCCTTTGATTCGTTTGAAAATGTGCGACGAAATAAAAACTTAATCACTAAACTATTTAGGTATTTTTACCGCCACTTTTTTATTTCGCGATAATGGAACTGAAAGAAATAAATATTATTGCATATTAGTTGCAAATTTTAATGGAACCCTAAATTTTAAAATTTTCAAAATATCCGCCACGTTCTAAAATGCACAAGTTACATTGCCGCATTATGTACGCAATGTAACTTACATTGCCGCGTAATGTTGTCAAAAAATAATAAAAATAAACGTACTTAAAAACACTATTTACACACACAAATTCAATTAACTAATAAGTGTTCATTTCACCGTAAAAAAATTGTTTGACTAATCGTATTTATGTTACGAAAACTAAATCACTTGAAGCAATGCACGTAAGCAGCGAAACGCACCCGTATCCTGGAAGTCTGGCGGTGAAGAACTAAAAGCGAAACTTCCAAATTCCAAAATGGCAAAAATAATAAAAGTAATAAATAAGGCACGAGGTGCGATTTATCGACACTTTTCTTTTTACACTTACTTACCTACTACAAGACATTTGAATACAAGTAATTTTGATTTTTGATTTGATAATAATTGAAAAGTTATTGATTGTTAAAAAAAGTTTATTTTGGTACAATTGAACTTAAGAAACTACCGTTTTGTGACTTCATTTGAAACGGGAAAGTATGAATTTTTTAATTGGTTGTTTTATGGGTTTTTTATCATGTCTGAATAATTTATTATCTCTAAATCTACAAGAACACACTTACAATCAAAAAAGCTTTAAAGTTTAGCTTTAAATACTTAGGTCGTAGTATTTTTACAATTATTATAACAGCACGATAATTCCAAAAACACCATGCCCTAAGTATTTAAAGCTAAACATTTTTTTTTGTTTATCGATCATTACTCCCTTTCAATGAAGCTAATGGTCGATAACTGGTGTCCTACTCTACGACAGAGGTAAGCGCGCATTTGCGTCGTTGCCTTTGATGAATGCCGCGTGCCTCGTGCCGCTTGTTTATGGACGCCGCCAAAAGACACCGCGATCGACGTATATCACGTCGTAATAGTTTGCACTGCGTGGCAACGTCGCTTTATAATGTTCAAGGATTCAAGTTCATTGAATCATTGACTTAGTGACCCAATTCTATAGAGAGTTCAAATTTGCTTAAAATTAAAACTCTATTTTTTGACCTAATTACTGGACCGATTACGTTCATTTTTTGTATATCGTCAGCAAAGGCGATAACAAGTACCTATGTGGTTTCATTTATTGCTTATAAGTGGGACCCATTCTGTATGTTTGTAAATTATATTTTTATTTCTTATTGCAATAAAAATATCTTTCATCATCATGTAACATCACATGTTTTTGTGCACAGAGTTACACACTGCGAATAAGCGTATTGGGTATGATATGCGAAGTGCTGAGTGTGGAGCTACGCGGAGAGGGACTGTCGGAGGAGCAACGTGCGCAACGTGACGATTTTCTTGATGACCTCTATGAACATATGCACGACTTATCAGCATACGTGCGTCATAAGGTATTCAACGACATATTTAATATTATACCTAAAATATTTTGTACCTATGTATCTTAAAACGTGTGGTGGTACCAGTGTCGAAGCTTGCTGAGTTACACCACCGTAAGCCATGAAACATGTAAGCGCAATCAAAAAATCACCGGTTCATGTCTCCTGACATCTTGAGCTTGTACTTAAGAACTTCGGCAGTCTATGCTGCTTCTTCAGAGTGGACGTTTTCGTTTGTGTGCTTGATACCTATGATTGTATTCTGCAAAATGATGTACTTCTAATATTAGATATTATATCCGTGAATTCGTCCCCATAGAATATTGTTTTGAATTTTTATTACTTTAGGCTTAATTTATTATATTTTAACAGTAATAGTATAGATATTTTTATAATTATAAGGAGTTGTTACATCAAATAACCAATCAAGTGCATTTCCGACTTAAATGCTAAAGATACTGCACCATTCCTTCAATATTATATAATATATAAAATGAAAGTAAGTAAAGAAGATATGCACTAATAAAAATGACAAAAAAAATGTAATGGCTTTCAATATATATATATACGATCTAAGTTCTGCAAGACCCGCCGCAGAAGAACACAAAAACTCTCCGATCATACTCTTAATCTCATGGCTGTTAGACGGGAGATGAAGCTACATTCTTCAACAGATTTGACAGCAATGACAGCATACAGGCAACTGAACAGACAGATCTCCAAATGCATGCGGCGGGACTTACGCAACTTCAATACAGCTTGTATTGAAGAAGCGATTGAGCGGAACCAAGGCTCCAAAGTCTTTGCCAGAGATCTGCCTGCCAGAAAGAGTCAACTGTCAAAGCTGAAGACCGAGTGTGGCAGCATCGTTTCTGGGGCACCTGAGATTTTGAGTGAGATTGAGAGGTTCTATGGACAGCTGTACACGTCATCGTTGGAGCCAGAGTGGAGTTAGAGTAACGATCCAAGAGCGAGTCTTATCCGACACTATTCCGAAGATATCCCGGACGTCAGTCTGAGCGAGATTAGATTGGCTCTCCAGCATCTTAAAAACGGCAAGGCCCCAGGCGAGGATGGAATTACAGCGGAGCTTCTGAAAGCGGGTTGAAAACCGGTACTGGAAGTCCTTCAGAGACTCTTTAACTCCGTCCTCCATGGTGGCATTACACCGTAGGCGTGGAGCAGAAGTGCGGTGGTCTTGTTCTTCAAGAAAGGTGACAATGCTCTTTTGAAGAACTACAGACCGATTTCCCTTCTGAGCCGCGCCTACATGCTGTTTTCGAGAGTCATTACGAATCCTCTCGCACGCAGAATTGACGACTTCCAGCCTCCCGAACAAGCCGGTTTCCGAAAGGGCTTTAACACCATAGACCACATATCTACCCTTCGGCAAGTTGTACAGAATTCCGAGGAGTACAATTTGCCACTATGCCTGGCGTATGTGGACTATAAGAAAGCCTTTGATTCCGTCGAAATTTGGGCGGTGCTGCAGTCCCTTCAGTGGTGCCAAGTTGACTGTCGGTATATCGAAGTGCTGAAGTGTTTGTACAGTAGAGCTACGATGTCTATTCGAGTACAGAACCAGAGTACGAAACCTATCCAATTGCACAGAGGTGTAAGACAGGGTGACATTATATCCCCGAAACTCTTCACCGCTGCATTGGAAGACATTTTCAAGCTTCTGGACTGGAAACGATACTGTATTAACATCAATGGCGAGTACATCACTCACCTTCGATTTGCCGAGGATATAGTCCTTATGGCAGAATCGCTGGAGGACCTAAGCACTATGCTCAATGATCTCAATTGTGTCTCCCAACGGATAGGTCTTAAGATGAACATGGACAAAACAAAGATTATGTTTAATGTCCATGTCACACCTATGCCGGTAGTTGTTGGGAGCACTAAGCTCGAAGTTGTTGACGAGTATGTTTACCTGGGACAAATAGTCCGACTAGGTAAGTCTAACTTCGACCGAGAGGTCAATCGACGGATTCAACTCGGCTGGGCAGCGTTCGGGAAGCTACGACACATCTTCTCGTCAGACATACCTCAAAACCTTAAAACGAGATTGTACAACCAGTGCGTGTTGCCAGTGATGACTTACGGAACTGAGACGTGGTCCTTCACTGCTGGCCGTATGAGGAAGCTCAAGGTCGCTTAGCGAGCTATGGAGAGGGCTATGCTCGGAGTTGCTCTGCACGATAAACTTAGGAATGAGTATATCCGCAGTAGAACCAGAGTAACCGACATAGCCCAACGGATTAGTAAGCTGAAGTGGCAGTGGGCCGGCCATATAGCTCGAAGAACCGACAACCGATGGGGAAGAAAGGTTCTTGAGTGGCAGCCTCGTACCGGTAGGCGAAGTGTAGGGCGACCCCCCACGAGATGGAGTGACGACCTGGTAAGACATGCAGGAAGTCGATGGATGCAGGTGGCTCAGGACCGTGCTTTGTGGCATTCCTTGGGGGAGGCCTATGTTCAGCAGTGGACTTGTGAAGGGCTGTAATGATGATGGTGATGATATTATAAACATTATAAAATATTCAACCACTTATAGGTAATTATGTATTACTAAGTTTTCTTTCAATGCTGAGGTGTATGTATGAGGTATCATCTGCGTCATTAAAAATTATAAATGATAGTTAAGTTACTACTTACCTAATGGAGTCTTTTGGATAATTAAAAATATATATATTTTTATTTTTTCTATTATTGTTCATACAAACAGTACAGTAAACCATATTTACACTCTTTTATATTTCATTTAATACGAATAATAAGTATTTGTAAAACAAGATTTGACACTTATTGTTCTTTACATCAGCCTGAGTTTGAGCACTGGCCGAGCCGGTTCAGAGCAGTCTCTCTCTGTACGTGACGAACGTGCTCACGCACACATGCGCGTCTAGTTTGTAGTAGTGTAACTATCATAGCGCGGTTGTATGAAGCTTTGCCTCTGTACGGTACGGTTTCTTTACTCATGTGCTTATAACAAGTAAATATATCGAGCACAGATAGGTTACGAGTCAATTTCTTTGTATTTGTGCATAATATATATTGTTAATACTACAATGTTTTCTACGCAGTTGATGGTTTGGAAAGTATTTTGAAGTTGAAACTGGCAGTTCGTCGCCTAACTCAAATCTGTCTAACCATGTTAATGATGATTTTTTTTTATATACGCTAGGTACTTCAATTCTGGTCGCGATTACAAAGGGAGAATAGCGTGCCAGTCAGTAGACAACATTCAGTATTGGAAAGAGCAATTGGCCGCTTAAAAGATAAAGCGGCGTTAGTAAGAAAGGCAGCCATACAGCTAGTTAAGGTACCGTAACTTTGTCTATTATTTTAAACTACTTTACGCCCGAATAGATTTTGTTGTGATAAAATACAGTGTGTAGTCATTTTTTTTTTCATATTCACCGAGTGTCAAAAATTAACAGAATTTTTCCATTTTAGATCGATTTCATGGCTTAATGGCTGAACCCCTGAGCACAAACGTAGGCGATATATCCGCGTTTAATTTCACTATAATTTATTATTTAATTTTTTTAACTTTTCTAAATTAAATACGATAAAATCCGCAACATTATTTGGTTTTATCGAATCCCTGAATATAAATAGCATCAAAGACGTGTATCTGTTTTGACAAAAAAAAAGCAAAAGCAAATTAACAAAAGAACAAATTATACTACAACTTATAAAACCCAAAATTATTAAAACTCTTAAAATACTTGTAAATATAACTATATTTATATATTCCACAGGTATTCTTAGAATGCAATCCATTTTCGGCGCAATTAAAATTAGATATTTTAGAGGAGCAATTAGCATCGGAGCAAAAGATACTAGACGATCTCCAAAAGAAACTCAATCCGGGGCCCGATCCAGAGCTTATTAAAAAATGGGAGAAAATTGAGAAAGATGTAGTAAAGACAATTAAGGAGAAGATGGACACGCTTACACAAGACGAACCTGATTTATCGCAAGCAACGTTAGACAATTTATATGACGCAATTCGTAGGAGCTTAAAGGAGAAAGATTATTATAAGGCTTATTTGATTGTAAAGCACACAGAAAGACAATACCCAGATGCAAAGTTGTTGAGATGTGACATGCCTAAAAGTGAACAGGTATAATTGTTACATAATTTATATTACTTTTAAATAAAATAATTTTATTTTTTTAAACATTTGCTGTTGGTGAGAGCTGTGGTAGCTCAAATGGTTAGTGCTCGCTGTAAATTTCACAGTATGCAGGCAAGCCGGGTTCGATCCTCGCCGACACCAATGAAATTGTTAATTGCAATTTTTAGCGCTGATTTACCACGTGCTCGGCGTAAAAGGAAAACATCGTGAAACCAGCATGTCCGAGAAATAAGAAAAAAATATATTTCGAAGACGTGAAGTTCGCCAACACGCATTGGAGCAGCACGGCTGACACTTCCTTGCTCTAAAACCCTCTCAGAAATGAGGGGAGGCCTGTGTCCAGCAGTAGGACGTATATTATAGGCTGTAACTTTCAAACATTTGCTTGGAATTAAAAAGCCGATGCTTACATTATAATGGGCTCAGTTAGCACTAACTATAATAAAGGAAAATGCTACTTCAATTATTTTTCATAGTTGTTTTTGTTGTTTGTTGTTCAGATTGATATTATACACAATTGTGAAATAAAATGTGACCCCATTTGCAAAATGTTGTAGCAAATTTCAACACTGATAATTTTCATTTCCAGATTGACTACTTTGTTGCTTTAATGAGAAACATTTTTATAATACCTGACAGGAGACAATCTATGTCAATGACACAGCAGTGTGAGAACGAGCTAGCGCTATATAAAAGAGTGGAAGAAAAAGAAAGCATAGTAGCTTTTCTTCAAGAATCTGTACATTTTAGCAGAATGATATCTGAGGCTGTGCCTCTAGTTAACTCTTTACTGATGTCGAAACAGGCGGGCGATGTGAGCGAAGCAATCGACTTCTTTACGACAGCACATCATTTCAATATAGAATCGGCAAAAGTGGGCGTAGCCAATATGCTACTTCTTGTTTGGTCACCAGACCAAGTAAGTATCGATCAGATTGATTTCAAGAGATTAATTAGGATTTTGAAAAAAATACTTATTACTATAACAAATGATTGTGGGGTTTGTTGGACGGCGAAATACTCTAATTAAATAACTGCCTCGTTGGTCTAGTGGTCGAAAACGCGATTTCTCATCATGGGGTCCTGGGGTCGAATCCCGGGTCGGGCCAAAATCAGTTATGGGTTTCTCTGTCAAGAAATTCTCAGTAGTAGCCCGGAGTTAGGAAGTTGGAAGTGTTTCACCACTGTGCCTCGGAAAGCACGTAAAGCCGTTGGCCCTGCATCTGATCTCTCTCCAGTAGTGTACAATTACCGTCCCATCGGACTATGAGAGTGATGGAAAGGAGAATGCACCTGTGCTTGCGCATACCCTTGGGCACTATAATTCTGCGCAGATGTCTGGTCTTCATTGAGACTGGCCGCCGTGACTGAAATTCGGTCTGGAGGATATTACTCTAATCAAATAAGAAAGTCCTAAAGTACTTTTATTTATTTGTAGTAAGACTAAGAATCATTTGTGAAATTTCTTTTTTATTCGTTACTTTTTGGTTGATTCGGCTACAAAAAAGGCTTTTTTTTTTTAAAATAGGATAAGGGTGACAAACCAGCACACAGTCCACCTGATGGTAAGTGGTTGCTGTGGCCCATAGACATCTACATCTATCCTCGATTACGAATCATAATGCAAATGCGTTGTCACTCGTGAGGACAATTAAGATGGAATGCCTCCTTTCCAGTAGAAAAGGTCTCCGGTTCTCTACACTCACCATACGAAACATAGCAGCGTTAGTTGCTATTTTACGCTGGTATTCTGTGAGAGCGTGGTCCTTCCCCGGTCAAGCCGACCCATTCGTGCTACAACTATACTACTAATATAGCTGCAGCATGGCTCTACCACGTACAAAAGGCTGAATGATTATTTAGCATTTACTCATATACTAACAGGCTAGTAATGTTAGTTATTATAAAGTACCTTAATTTTTTTTTATACTTGTTGTGTCTCTTAAAACACGCCAATTTATTTCCTATGCTCAATGTGCAATTGATAAACTTAATTTTCCCTTTTTTTTAGGAACACCTAAAGGTATCAAGTTATTTTTTTTATCTACGACCCCAACTATGTATTAAAATTCCAGCACCAATAAAACGATATGGTCTTTAAATTTATTTTGTTAATCACTCATAACCAACAGTAGTCTTTTTTGAGTTTGATGTTCACTAGCTTGTAGGTAAATATTGTAGGGTAGACTTAAATACTTAAGATATTACCTACTTCTTTAATATTTCTAAGATCCTGAGGCACCTTCATACATCGACTTCCTGAATCTCTCACCAGCTTGTCATGCCATCTGATGCGGAGTCGCCCTTCACTTCACTTAGTGGAACGAGGCTGACCTCGAGAATCATTTTTCCCTATCGGTATCGGTATCAGAGAAAATCCGAACATAAACATCTCCAGCCGGCTCGTGAAGAAGTTTTTGATCGCGCAGCGATCTGAAGGTTGTGAGGCAACACAAACTGGTTGTTTTCTAGATTTATACGTATAAGTTATGAGAAGTTGTGCCGTAATCTCTCAAATACTACTCAGATGATTATATATTTAATAGGATTCGTCGATTGACTTCTCAGTCGAAGTTTGATTTACTTAGATGGATAATTTGTCCGAGGTAAACATGCTCGTCAACAACTTCGTAAGTAGTGTTCCCAGCTAGTATAGGTGTGACATGAATGTTACACAACATGTCCTTTGTTTTGTCCATATTCATCTTAAGACCTATCCGTTGGGAGGCACTATTGAGCTAATTGTGCATAGTGCTAAGGTTCTCCAGTGATTCTGTCGTGACTACGTCGTTTGAAAATTTAAGGTGACTGTTGGCTGAAAGTCGTCAACTCTACGTGCGAGATGATTCATTATAACTCTCCAAAACAACACATAGACGCGACTTTGAAGGGTACTCAGTCTGTAGTTTTTTACAGTTGTCGCCTTTCTTGAAGAACAAGATCACCTCACGTTTGCTCCGCGCATTAGGAGTAGTGCCATTATGGAGTTCGGAATTAACAAACTTCTAAAGGACTTAAGTACCGGTTGAAACCCACTTTCAGAAGTTTCGTTGTAATTTCATCCCCGCATGTGGCCATGCCGTTTTAAGGTGCTGAAGAGCCAGTGTCGTTAAATAAAATAACCTTAGCATTGTTATGTTTGGAATTATTTTATTTCAAGCACATACGTTGAATAATTGATACTAATATAGAAAAATAAAAATGTACCGTCGAATTCGAAAACACGTAATTTTCATCTAAATCATCAAATCCTGTAGATTATTGAAGTATGTTCATAAGTATCTTTATTAGTTTTATATCGATAGAAATAATCGTTTAAGCTTGTTATCAAAATGTAAACTATTGACTAGACATAAAATCCACGAATGAGTAGTTATATGTTAAATTACTTTAAAAGTTGTTTTTGTAGATGAGGTATAAACACGAATATATAATTTTACTTTCTTATGTAGGACTAGCTGTTCCCGCGACTTCGCCCGCGTGTAATTTAGGGTTTTAATTTTTTTCGAGGAACCCTAATTATTTTTCTAAAATATAAGTAGCCTAAGTTACTCCTTATGACATCAGCTATCTGTCAGTGAAAATCCCGTTAAAATCGGTCCAGCCGTTTCGGAGATTAGCCGGAACAAACAGACAGACAGACAAAAATTTTTAAAAGTGTATTTTTGTTATCAAGTACCGTTTATACTTTCATATGCATTTAGTAAAACGCTGTAATTTTGACATTAAAAATAGACACCAATTTTATTTATTTGTATAGATGTAATGGGCTTTGGTAGCTCAGGTCAGCTAAGCGCTTGCCTTAAACTTCCAGTATGCGAGCAACTCAGGTTCGATCCTCGCCGGCACCAATGTAATAATTCATTGAAATTTTAAATGCTGGCTTACCACGTGCTCGGCAATAAAGGAAAACATCGTAAAGAAAATTGCATGTGTGAGGAACAAAATATTACGAGGACATGTAAAGTCCACCAACACGTACTGGAGTATCGCGGCGGAATAATTGTTCCATAACGCTATCAGAGAATGGCTAGAATGGCTCCCTAGAAAAATGGCAAGTCCCCGGGCAGTGATGGAATTACAGCAGAGCTTCTGAAAGCGGGTGGAAAACCGTGACTTGAACTCCTTTCGAAGTTATTTAATTCCGTCCTCCGGTGACACTACTCCGCATTCGTAAATGAGAAGTGCGGCGGTCTTGTTCTACAAGAAAAGCGACAACGCTCTCTTGAAGAACTACAGACGATTTCCCTTTTGAGCCGCGTGTACTTGCTGTTTTCGAGAGTCATTACGAATCGTCTCAATCGATCGACGACTTCCAGCATCCCGAACAAGCCGGTTTTCGAAAATGCTTTAGCACTATAGAACATATACATACCCTTCGGCAAATTGTACAGAAGGCCGAAGAGTACAATCTGCTACTTTATCTTGCGTATGTGCCTCCAAGTTGACTGTCGGCATATCGAAGTGCTGAAGTATTTGTACAGTAGGGCTACGAAAACTAGTCCGAGTACAGAATCAAAGTACGAAACCTATCCAATTGCAGAGAGGTGTAAGACAGGGTGACGTAATATCCCCGAAACTCTTCACTGCTGCATTGGTAGACGTTTTCAAGTTACTGGACTGGATAGATTACGGTATTAACATCAATGGCGAGTACATCAATGAACATAGAGTGACTGACTTTTGGTAGAGCCATGATGCAGCTATATTATGGTTGTAGGCTTGACCGGGGAAGGACTACGCTCTCACAGAATACCAGCGTAAAATAGCAGCTTAATGCTGCTGTGTTTCGTATGGTGAGTGTAGAGAACCGGAGACCCTTTTTACTGGAAACGAGGCATTCCATCTTAGTCCTCACAGGTGACAACACATCTGCATTTTGATTCGTAATCGAGGATAGATGTAGATTTCTATGGGCCACAGCAACCACTTACCATCAGGTGGACTGTGTGCTCGTTTGTCACCCTTACCTATAAAAAAAAACCTTCGATTTGCCGACGATATAGTCCTTCTGACAGAATCGCTGGTGTACCTAAGCACTATACTCAATGCCTCAATAGTGTCTCCCAACGGATGGTCTTAAGGTGAACATGGACAAACCAAAGATAATGTGTAACGTTCATGTCACACCTATGCCGGTAGTTGTTGGCAGCACTAAGCTCGAAGTTATTGACGATTAAGTTTACCTAGGACAAATAGTCCGACTAGGTAAGTCCAACATCGACCGAGAGGTTAATCGACGAATTCAATTCGGCTGGGCAGGGTTCGGGAAATAAAGACACATCTTCTGATCTAATATACCTCAAAACCTGAAAACGAGATTGTACAGCCAGTACGTGTTACCAGTGATGTCTTATGGATCTGAAACGTATGAGGACGTTCAAGCTCGCTCGGCGAGCTTTGGAGAGGGCTATACTCGGGGTTTCTTTGCGTGATAAACTTAGGAATGAGAATATCCGCAGTAGAACCAGAGTTACCGACATAGTCCAACGGATTAGTAAGCTGGAGTGGCAATAGCCCGGCCATAATATAGCTCGAAGAACCGAAAATCGATGGGGACGAAAGGTTCTCGAGTGGGAGCCACGTACCAGTAGACGAAGTGTAGGGCGTCCACCCACTAAATGGAGTGATTACTTGGTAAGACATGCAGGAAGTCGATGGATGCAGGTGGTTCAGGAACGTGCTTTGTGACATTCCTTGGGGTGGCCTATGTTCAGCAGTGGACTTGTGAAGTGGGTTGTAATAATGATAAATGATGAACCCTATCAGAAATGAAAGAACCTGTGACTAGCAGTGGGACTTTTGTAGGCTGTAACGTTACTTTTCCACTTTCACAGGATAAACGTGAAGCAGTAGAACGGGCTTACAGAGAAATGTATTTGGATTGTGACAACAAAGCGGAACGTGCCCGATCTTTCACGATCGCTAAAAACCTGGTGAACCTGATGACCCATGTGGACCGCGGCAGTGCGCTAGCGCTCGAACATCTGGTTGAGAAATGGGTTAACAAAGGCGATATAACACCTTCTATTATACAAGTACGTAATATTTTTATGTTTTATTTACGTTTTAAGCGAGCAATTGGAAGAAACACGACCTACGCGAATATGTAACTTATGAACGAGTCGTACAGATAAACAGCTTACTTATGCCGGGTTTCTATATTTAAAAATGCTTCGTTTTCTGATACGAGCAGTTATGCAGAAAAATAAGTGTATGAAAATCCACATTTTTAGAACAAAATACATATCTAATTGACGTTCACCCACCAATTTAACTATTTATGAACCGCTTCAAGGTTTTTAATTTTAAGTCCTCCTAAGTTGTTGAATGAATAGTTTGTAATGTAAACTGTTTTACATGCATTTCATTTTCGTATGTAATAAAACTAATTGTTACGCGGAATGAGACATTTCTTGAATATAGGAATCGGGCATTAAGTAATATCGAAAATGATATAACATCGACACCAGCATGCTATTTGTGGTATCGATATACAAGCTAAAAAGCCCGACTTGTCCTACTAAAATACCGAAAATCGAATAAAACTAAGATGCATACAGATGACATTATAACTTCCGTTTGTTTCAATATCTGCATGAAATAGTTGTGACTAAAGGTCAATGATCTAAGGCACAAAGTTTTGAATAAACACAGCTATCTCGCTCGTATTATTTAGTTTGCAATGGGGCTTCAACTGGGCGTATGCGAAGTGAAGTTTGCTACTGATTCCGGTGACCAAATAAATGTTAACTTCACATTTGTTTATAAAGTTTATTTAACAGCTAGGAGTAACAGTGTTCTGTGTTTGAAAGTGAGTAGATGAAAAACAGAAGTAAAAAGAGTCCTATATTTAACACATTTACCATCCAACAAGAGACACAATAGTAAGAAAATAACAATGTACCATTTGCGGCTAATGGGACAGGGAATGGGTTAAGCAATTTCCAATGGCTTTAATCAGTTTTAATTTTACAAACTATAGATTACAATTACTTGTGATTGTTTTATATGTGAATAAATCTTGATCGACAAGAAAAAGCCGGAAATATAATTTTGCAATGAAAACTTATCTCGAAATTGCCGCGTAAACGTGTAAGATTTGGGCTTCCTATATTATAATGAATCAATAATCAATTTTTATTTAACTCTTTCTGTGTAATATCTTTCAATGTAAAAAATTATGTAATACGTTGCCCTTGCCCATTTAAACAGTTACTTCTTTACGCAAGGCAGATATTTAGTTATTATAAAAAGGTTTCTGCCATTGCAACTACCAGCTTGCACAATGATACTACTCCTGGTTGCTTGTCTGGATATTTTACTTTTGGCTTACACTAGATGTTGATACCGTCATCTAAGCTAGCTAAGCTAGGCTAGCCGTGATATTTTGCAGTCCCTATTTACTGAAATAAATTCTAACACAAGGCTGCAAAAACACCGAAAATTTCGACATTTAGCAGCCGAAAAAATTTAATTATAACTAAACAAATCAAAATTAAACTGCCATTTACATTCAATGGCTTCCCACATGATAGATGAAGAGTTTTAAAAATAGATCGAGTTGAACAATTGATATTTTCAAAAGTTATCGTGTTTACAAAGCCAAACGGACTTAATAAATCCACACCATAAGCCACTAAAACCCCTTTTTTATGTAAAATAGCAATTTATCGAGTTAAAAAATATATTAATAAGTTCAACAATCATTTATCTTTCTGACAGTGTGCTTTTTATATCATTTATATGTATAATATGATTGCTAGATACGATTTCATGCGACAAAACGTTGGAATCTTGATTTTTAGGCGCTAGTAGAACTAACCTATGCGCGTTGTGCTTGGCAATCAAAAAAATAACAATGCATTTTAATTGTTCCTTTTAGGTTTTCTGGGAAATGTTCTTAAAAAAGATTGATGGCACTACCGACATGGACAGCTATGCTGCTCTCTCCTTCCTTGTAATGATAGCAAAGGCCAAGCCTTCAGTAGCGCAAGCAAACCTCGAAGTCATCCAGAATCACGGACTTACAGGGGATTACAATTCCAGAAACTTAAGTGCACAGTTGCTACTTTCTCTATCGAAGAAAAATCAAAGATACCCCGCTGATCACGCTATATTCACCTCTGTATATGACAGCCTAATGGAAACATTCAATAAAAACAAGAACTTCACGTCCTTTGCAGCAAATGCTGTCGACCTTATTTATGCAATTTGCGACACGCCCGACGTGCTCTGTACGAAAATGTTGGCAGACATGTATAAGAGAATAGAGGAAGTTATGGTAAAGGAAAAAGATAATGAGGAAGAAGCCAGCATACCAACTGAACTGCTCACCCGATTTGTGTTTGTTCTGGGACAAATAGCTCTTCAGCAGCTTATTCATCTCGATATTAGCGTCTATAGTGAGCTAAGAAGACGCAATCAGGTAAAAATCAAAAATTATTTTTCTCTTCTATTACATCACATCTTAAAGTCAATTATTGTTTGGTTGTCGTAAAAATAGACTAAGGTCAAGTATAATTAAAGAAAATTTTCGTTAGTCGGCATACAGCATACTTATTACAACCTGGTTTTTATGTTGCCCAGTAAAGGCTGCATAAAAATCGCTTGTATACAAGTCTGAATCAAGAAATGAATTCAAAGATCATCATTCAGCATCATCATTACAGCCCTTCACAAGTCCACTGCTGAACATAGGCTTCCCCCAAGAAATGCCACAAAGCACGATCCCGAGCCACCTGCATCCATTGACTTCCTGCATGTCTTACCAGGCCGTCACTCCATCTAGATTGAGGACGCCCTACACTTCGCCTGCCAGTATGAGGCTCGAGACTTTTCTTTCCCATCGGTTGTCGGTTCTTCGAGCTATATGGCCGGCCCACTGCCACTTCAGCTTTCTAATCCTTTTCTTAATTTAATTATTCTTAGATATCTTTTGAATTCAAAGGTGTCTTAAGAATAATTAATTAAGTGCTTTATTTTCTCAAATACATAATAGCTATAATATTTTATTGATAGAAAAAGAAAAATTGGATATAATCATATAAATAATCACTAACTACTGACTATGAGCTTTCACTAAGGGGTTTTTTTTAATTGGTATAATTTACGAGATATTTAATAATTTTTGCGCATACATAATTTTTATTCTGTAAAAAGCGTGGGCGTCCATCTAAAAGAGGCTTTAATTACATGCATGTATTTACACTTTTAGTTGGCAATCAGCCACAATCGCTCCGATACGAAGGCTATGTACAGTCCCTTAATTATTTATTTATATGACAAAACTGCAAAATCTCCCAATGAGATGGAAAAATAATCAGGAAACATGAAAGCTTTATAAAATGATCTGTTAATTGTTGTTCTACCATTTATGTTTTATAGGTACGAGAAGAAAGGAAAGCTGAAGAGAAACGTAAGAAAAAAGCGGGAGCGTTTGCAACGCCTGCCCGACGTGGGCGCGCAGATGAGCTCAGACGTCGGACGCTCATGAACGTCAGCAACGCCAGCGCTTCCTCTCGCGGACAACGCTCAGCCAGTGTCGCTTCCAATAAGGGTAATTCGGTAAGTAATTCTGTTCCGTATCATACACTCCTACTAGTGTGTCTTTATTCTATGGTAAAAGTCAACTACCGTTATTGAGAATGCCCATTTAGTGTGAAGACTAACTCCTTCAAATCCCAAATGCCACAGCTCGAATTGAAAGCAGTAATTTTATTGCAAGGCGGAAGAAGGGTAAATTAAGAAACACATACAAAAAAAGGACTTTATTAGCAGAGCACTCTATAGGCTGATGATATATTTGAATTTTTCTTTCACTGGTGCATGCATTTAAAACTGATATTAATAATTTCACTGGTGCTGATGAGGATCGAACTCACTTGAGTTTGACAAAATATTTCAGTTCATGCTTGTGGACCTTAAAATTTACAATTATAACTTGTACCACGAATCTTGCCGAAAGTGTGATCAAAATAAGATCACAGTTTCCTGTTTATCGACATAATACTATTTTATTTTGGGAGATGAGGCTGCTCGCGTCTATAGAAAATACTTGAAATCTGACTCCCTACAGGTGTCCCCCAGGAAGTGCTAAACAAGCAGCACCAATTCTGTTGGTTGGTTTCGGCCGCTGGCTTTACGGTTACTACCCACCTATGCAAAGTCGTGTCGCCAAATGACGTTGCCGTGTTCCGGCATGATGCTTGGTGAAGCCAATATGGATAATATGTCTAAACAGTAGTTTTGTGTGTGCGAACCGGATGCGAAGCGTCGGTTGTTGCTGTGTCGGGTGCTTGTTCGTGGAGGGTAGCGGGATCCGAAGCACTGTGTTCCTGGATTCTTCTTGGAGCACAAATTCCATCTATGTGCCGGAATCTGTGTGTACGGCCGTAATGACATCTGCTTCCAGCGTCTCCGTCACGTTGAAGACCCTACTTTTTCGACAATCTGGGTGATGATAGATACAGGTATTGATAAAAACCTTTATGCCTGTGTCTATCGATCGCACAACGGTGACCAGGAGACAACTACGTGGTAGAGCCATGCTGCAGCTATCTTAGTTTTATAGTTGTAGCACGAATGGGTCGGCTCGACCGGGGAAGGACCACGGTCTCACAGAATACCAGCGTAAAATAGCAGCTAAATGCTGCTGCATCGTACGCGACTGGGGTACGCGATGTAGAAGGTCACAGAGCCAATTGCTTGGCCCTTCTGCTGACTACCGAACCGAACAGGTATGATATACGGGTTATTTCCCCTTTGGGTACATCTGACATATTCCCCTTCTGATTACAAGTCTGGGACTGGTGTTCGACGAATATGGTGGTATAAGTCAGCTGGTTGGGAGGAGATGCGACACTTTTTTCATCCTATGCTTGGCGAGAGATCTGTTTCTCATCTGCTGATCTGTTGAACGGCGCGGATGCGATAACGGATGTGTTGCGTCAAGCTATGGCGTATTTTATCCCCTTTCCTGACGCTCCCACCGGTAGCAAAGCTCGTCTATGGTTTAACGCTGAATGCACCCAAGCTGAAAAGCGCAAGCATTTAGCTTATCTATCCTAGATCAGCATCAGATCAACTCACCCCCTGACCATAGTTGGCTGCTCCCTTGCCGACTACGAGGCGTACCTAGACGAGGTGGCGAATTGTGTTCGCGAATGTCAACCTCGTCCGTTGATGGCTCTAGGAGATTTTAACGCCCACGCAAGGGCTTGGGGCAACTCCAGAGACGATCCGAAAGGAGAGACAGTGATGGTATGGGCGGCTGAACTGGACTTCCGATTAATGACTCACGACTCCGTAAGCACATGTGTGCGGGGGCAGGGGAGTCATCGTGGATCTTACATGGGCAACTCCTCCTGTAATGCAAATGCTGTCGAGCTGGCGTGTGGCAGAGGAGGCCGTCACATTGTCTGACCACCGCCACATCGTATTCGATGTCACACTTCGATAGCACTTCAGTAACCCCTGTCGCCGAGAGAGCAGCCCATCGCGGCGTTGGTGTCTAAAGCGGCTCGAACGAGACAAGCTCGTAGCTGCCGCCGTCGTCGCATCCTGGTCAGAAAACGCAGAAGAGGTTCAGTCCGATCCTGAAGTGGAAGCGAACTGGTTTCGGGGTACGATGGCGCAGCGAACATCGGTCACGGCTGATACATACTGTGACCTGGCTATAAAATCTCGTGAACATTACTAGTGTATGGATTAATCCGTTCCGCCTGGGCACAATCTAAATCCTAAATTTGAATAATCTAAATTGAAAAAATATTATTTAAAAGCCGAGGATCATAGAAAATTACGCTTATGTATTCCGTCACTTTTGAGTTTATGATGTAGCCATGACTGTAGCCATGACTACAACCTCAGCTAAAACAATTGATATGAAAATTATGCAGTAATATATACTTAACTAAATAAGTCAAGTCAATGGCCAAAACCACAAATATTAATCAATAACCCTTGTAATATATATATGACACAGGTGCTTTGACTTTTGCCCTCTGAGACTTGCTCACGCTTTGACAGCTCTCGTGTTATAATACCACAGACTGCATAGAGACACTCATAATACATTCCTTTCAAAGTATTAGTGCATTCTATACTTTCACTGTCAACCTATCATTTGCAACTTATTTCGGAATACTTTCCATATCCCCATCTAAAAATGATATTATTAATAATACACTACAAAAATAAATAAAAAATCTACAATAAAATCTAGAATTAAAAAAAAAGTAAACGCATAATGGTAGTGTTGTTTAAGTGTTATGATGCACCACAGATAATAACTGGATGGGTATAGATGCGTTCAAAACCTATAAAAAGTAATTAGGAAATGAAGTTTTTCATTACAAAGCTAAATTATTTTACCGGCTCCAATAAAATAAGTTGGACCCCGTAATTTAATTTACACCTAAGTCACTATTTTTTGACGTACCAATCAATGGTGGTCGTTTCATATTTTGGTCAGGTTGTATTTGGCCGAAGTTATTTGTGACCTGTCGATGCCCAGAACCAGTCGCCCCAAGCGCAGAGCTGTGTATATTGGTGGTCAGCAGAAATCGCACGGCTCCGTGCGCTCCGCTTACGGTGTCGGCGCCAGCAGTACACTAGAGACAGCTAACTCCGCCTGAGGAGATAGCCAGACTCTACGGGGCATACCGAGCGGCTACAAAGGCGCTACAAATCACCATTACCAACGCCAGGTCTCGGTCCTGGAAAGAGCTTCTGGAGTGACTCAACAAAGATCCCATACAGGATGGTGCTGGGTAAACTCCGGCCCTGGTTGCCCTCTTTGACGGAGGCTCTCGATCCGGATCGTCTGGGAAGGGTGATCAGCACGCTCTTCCCAGGGGACCGGTCAAGTCCCTCAGGTCACCTACCATCCTCATAGGAGTGGCAAGATGAGACAGGGGTGACCGTCGAGGAGCTGGACCAAGCCGTTAGCCGCTTAAAAGTACCGGAACCGAAACACAACGTAGAGGCTCGACGGAATCCCGGGCCGGGCCCTAGTGCTGAGACTGGCTGCCCTGGGAGTTAGGCTCAGGCAGCTGTTTACCAGCGGCCTACGGTGTGCCACTTTCCCCACAGCCTGGAAAGAGGCAAGGCTGGTCCTCTTGAAGGAGGGCAGGGCCGCTGATTCTCCCTCTGCGTACCGCCCCATATGACTGTTGGACGAGATTGGCAAATTATTTGAGGGATAGTTGCCACTCGGTTCTATAGGCATCTGTCGCGCGTCGGTCCTGATTTGGCTGATAGCTAGTTTGAGTTCCGACGGGAGCGTTCCACTGTAGATGTGATTTTGCGTGTCCGCGCCCTATCGGAATAAACAGTATCCCAGGGTGGCGTGGCGTTGGCGATAAGTCTTGATATCGTCAACGCCTTTAATTCTCTACCCTGGGACGCAATCAGGAGAGCACTTTCACATCATCAGGTGCCCCTCTACCTGCAAGGTATCATCGGGGACTACTTGCGCGACAGGTATATTCTGTACATGGGGTAAAATGGTAGAAAGATCCGGAGGGAGATCAAACGTGGGGTTCCAGGGCTCGGTGCTGGGTCCACTACTGTGGAACCTCGCGTACAATGCGGACCTGCGAGTCGACCTTCCCGCTGGCGTAAATATCGTGTTATATAACGACGACACCTTGGAGTTCGCCAGCGGGATAACTTTCGAGAGGGCCAAGGAGCTCGCCGAGCTTGGGGTGGAAGTCGTCGTCGCCAAAATCCAGGAGTTGGGCTTAGAAATAGCCCCTCACAAGACTGAGGTCCTATGGTTCCATAAATTACCACGGGGCAGGGAACCACCTGACTCGTGCGTCCGCGTGGGTGAGTCCGAAGTCAGAGTGGGGAGGTACACGAAGTACCTAGGCCTAAACCTAGACAGTCGCTGGGGCTTCGAAGAACATTTCGAGTGCCTAGTCCCCCGGATAGAAAGGGTGGTGGATGCTTTGCGTAGACTGCTAGACCGACGGAAGAAGTACGCCGCCTCTATTCGGGAATTATGCGATCCGTAGCTCTGTATGGAGTGCCAGTATGGGCAAAAGGCTGGTCATCCGACGCTGTAGAACCAAAATCTACAATGTTCAGGGCAGGATGGCCATACGGATCATACGAGAATACCGCACTATATCCTTTGAAGCTGCGACAATCCTGGCTCGCTTTTCACCACTAGATACGTAGGTCACTCAATAACTTTTACTTTACTTTAACTGAGATATACAAAAAGTATTCTAGATACTATTAATATTTATTTTACATCTTATCAAAATATTCTCCATCATGCTCTATACAAAGTTCCATTCGCCTAAACCAACTCTGAAAACACTTTTTCCAGTCTTGATCTGACAGGTCGGAAATCGCTTCTTCGTAGATAGCCACGGCTTCTTCGGCACTTGAAAAAAGCTTGCCTTATATTTTTTCTTTGACTTTTGGGAACAAAAAGAAATCATAAGGAGCTAGCTAAGTCAGGGCTGTAGGGTGGGTGACTTAAAGTTTCAATACTAGATTCCTCAATAAATGCTTTTGTTCTAAGGGAAGTATGTGAAGAGGCGTTATCGTGATGTAGCATGATTCCCCTAAGCCCGGTCTTTGGTCTTCTCTCCCGCACAGCTTAAAAAGCTTTGGGTTATGCAACTGTAGTATACCATTCAGAGTTGACTGACTTACAGTTTTCCAGCATTGACGTCGAAGCGTATATGGAATCTATACCTTCACGCAACGCTTATGACGTCAGAGACCGTGTTGCCGTGGGGTATATTTTTAAATCTAGAAAGCGCGAAAATCTTTTCATTAGAGCGTACCTTTACCTAACATTTGCGACGTCACTGGTGAGTGTTGAAATCGGGTATACATTTAGGCTTAGGTCACGCCCGCGCAGTTATTTTAAAACATACCTGACCGCAACAAAGCAATCGCTGGATACTCTTTTATCACGTTACTATTTCGTTCTTTCCTTTTCGCCCGCTGGCTGATGCAATATTTCGTTTGTTGCATCATTTTTTACCACGTGCGAGTTAGTACTGTTAAACTCTGTGATTTCCAATGTTTTTAATTTAAAAAAATAGGAAATATAGTGCATAGCATAGTGTGAAGTATATTATCGAGTGATAACAATATAGTTTGTGATTCTCTTAGTGTAAAAAGTGTGTAAAATGATAGATAAAGCCGGTTTAGAGGGCTTTATAACTGAACATTGTGGACTTATTGAGAAATTAGATTTTGAATCGTGTGAAAAGTACTTCATGCAGTTTAGACTGAAAGCTGATCAAAATGAAGAACAAGACGATATGCTAAGTTTATCGACGAGTTTGTTAAATTTTTTTCTAATTATACGAAAACGAACTGGATAGTTCGAAAGTCATATCCTTCGTTGAAGCGCTTCTTGTTTCGAAAAACTTATACATGTCAACATTCATCGTTCAATAAAAAATCTGATAAGTCGTCTCGTGGACAAAACTGTAAGGCTAAAATAGACTTTGTTATCAAAAAAGTCAACAAGGACACTATTCGAAACGATAAACTATTGTTGAAAGGATATAATGTGTTAGTGACCATAGTTTTTGAACACTCTCATCGTGTTTATGTTGCCGAAGCTTTGAATTTACTAAAATGCAACCAGGAAACCGAAGAAAGATTTAAAAAATATTTCAACAGTGGGATGACGCCTTGTGCAGCAATAAATTACAATGAATTGAACATACTGGATCGTTTCAAGATACTGCTGTAAATGGAATAGAGATGCTGTCGAATTCTCAAATAAATCCTTCTGAAAATCATGTGTACTACATGTATAATAAATGGCGTGCTGAAAAGTATGGTGACCGTAATGAATGCAATCTCCCCGAAATCATGCAAGGGAAAATTGAGAGTTTAAATGAGAAAGGCTACACGATACTGTTGAAACAAAATCCCAGGATTATTGTCATAATTACGCCTATAATGAAACGGGTCTTTCTATCTACTGCATATGAGAATATGATATTTGTAGACACAACATCATCGTGTGACCAGACCAGTTCTGCAATTACTCTAGTTTTTACATCTCACAAAATTGGCGGTCTTCCATTGGCTTGTGTAATACATACCGAGCAAATTGAATCCAATTACACACTGGTTTTTGCCACCATTAAAGAAGCTATAGAAAAGAACGAGACGAGTAAAAAATTTGAGCCTGATATTGTTATGACGGATGATTCTACTGCAGAACGAAATGCTTTGAGAACCATTTTTCCAAATGCTCGATTAATATTGTGCGCATTTCATGTATGTCAAGCCTTTTGGCGTTGGCTTTGCGTTACAGATCACAAGGTTGACATAATGAAAAGACAGTCAATCATGATGAGATTTAGAAATTTCTTTTTGTAACTGATCCAGAAGAAGCAGTAAAATTGTATGAGGGATTGACAATGGACGAGTATATTAAGACGATGCCAGCTCTGTTAAATCATCTCAGTAACTTATGGGAACGGCGACTAGAATGGTGTATCTCTGGTAGGGTGGATTTACTTACGCGAGGAAACAATACTAACAACGTAACAGAAGCATTTATACGCATTCTTAAAGACGTGATACTCCAGCGCTGTAAAGCATTTAATGCTTGCGCATTGGTAGATTTCATCACCTCCATTTTTGAGAACTATTTTCAGCGCCGCATCATTTCTTACGCTAACACGCGAAAAACCAAGGATTCCATATATGAAATGTTCATGAAAACTGCTCGAAATATTAAAAATATTTCTAAAGTCAACGTTAATGAGTACAGTGTAGAATCAGAGACAAATTCAAATACTTTTTACACTGTCAGAGCCGATTTAGCTGTTTGCGACTGTGATGCTGGAAAATGTGGAAGATTTTGCACGCACCTATGTAGCATTGAGCAAAACTTTGGGGTTATATTTCCGAATTCTCCTCGGCTGTCTATTCATGATAGAATATCACTAGCAAGAATTGCGATGGGGGATGAGATAAACGAAAATTTTTATATGAATATGGAGCTGAGATTGGATCAAACACCAAACAATGATTTGGACTCGATAGTACCACAGTGCTCTTCCTGCAACACACCAGACCTGACACAGGATGCGGACAATTCTTCGTCATACTCAATACAGGTTGCTGTAGAATTTTCGCATTAGTATAATAATGCACTTGCTGAATTTAAGTCTGAAGTAAAACGCTTCACAGCGTTATTTGAAATGAACCCCACTGTCCACAATCTAAGAGCACTAGCGAAATTCACAAAAAGGATTAAAAAAGTAAATTCGTCAGAGCAAGGACAAAACTTCATTTTACGTCAGATAATAACAAGGCGTGTACCAAGAAAAATTAATGTTCAAAGCACAGCCATAAGTAGACGTAAAGATAGGGGAATAGGAAAGATGAAGTCTAGGATTCAAGCTGGGCGGCCGTCTAACACAGAACGCAAAACTAAACGAAAGCATGACTTAGGACAGAATATTAAAATAAACGTTCATAAAGCGCGCTAAATTCTTATTTTTCCTTTTTTAGTTCATGCCAATCGATTTCTGTACTAAGTTCATTTCCTTTTGTAATAAACGTTTTTATCCACTTTTGTTTTTGTATAATTTATTTCAATCCTAACATAAAAATAACCATCCCTTTGTCTGTCTCTGTATTCGTTGAGACACTGAAACGGGTATATATTATAGTATAGCAAAATGTAGTGTCCTACATGAAAGTATACCCCGGAAAATTGTTGCGGACGGGTATACTTTTGAACTCCTTAATACGGCTGCATATATTTTTATTGTATATCCGAATTCAACACTATTGAGCGTTGTGTAAATGTATAGATTCCATATACGCGACGTCGAAAATGTCCGCTCCGCGATAAAAAAACTAGCCAACATTTTTTTGCCGACGTTGCGAGGTCTTTGCAGTTTTGTCGGTAACTGTCCTTCTGAGTAGACCCATACCGATGATTGCCTTTTATTTTCCGGATCATATTGATAGATCCATGTCTCTTCAACAGTAACGATTTCTGAAACACGCCTAGATGCCTCGTTTTCAAAACGTAGACGCATTTCATGGCACCAATCCACAAGAGTCTGTTTTGTCGCTTACGGAGAGCAAACGAGGGATCCATCGACAACAAAGCTTCCTTACTTCAAGATGTTGATGTAAAATGGTATGAACGCCCCGAACTAATGCCTACAATCGTTTCGATGTCCGTATATGTGATTGTGGGTCTTCTCGCACCAACATTTCAGTAGTCCATACATTTTCTGCCGTTACTGCTGTTTGCGAGGCCCCGGTTCTTTGGTCATCTTTAAGATTAATGTTACCCCTTTTGAATTCAGCAAACCACCTAAAAATTGTCGCGCGTGATGGAGCTGAGTCCCCTAATGCTGATTGTAACCGTTGTAAACTTAATTGTTCGGTTAAACCAAATTTAAAATCATAATATATCATAGCGCGCAAATGTTCACGGTTAAGATCCATCGTTTTAAATAAAAAGCGCGGGAAGCGTTGCAGGAAAATTAATGGAACTTTGTTTTTTTTAATATTGAGCAATTGGCATATGGAGTTCTATTTTTAAATAAATTTACTTTTTAGAAACATATATTATGGGTGCGTTCCATTTTTAAATTTCGAGCACCTCAAAACTTATTGAGTGTACTTATTGAGTGTACTTATTGAGTGATACGTAGGTACGTATACTGGCAGAAATGGACGCGAGGGTGTACTTCCAAATCCGTGCCCTCCGCATGAGCGGCGGTAGTGAGCCAGAAGACGCGCTCGAATGAATTAAACGGCACGAACGACAAACGCTCTGGCGACATGGCGCACTCGACTCGAGGAGCGCTATGAACGCAAACGCGTCATTGGGGCAATCCTGCCGGTCTTCGAAGCCTGGATGCAGGGACGAACAGGAAGACTCACCTACAGACTTACACAGATAATTACCGGGCATGGGTACTTCGGTGATTATCTGTATAAGATCGGACGCGAGACTACGGCGAACTGCTTCCACTATGGTGGACAGGACCAGGACTCCGCTTCCCATACACTTGCAGTATGCCCAGCGTAGCAACGGGAGCGGATGGTTCTAGTAAACCGCATCGGACGGAAACTCTCCCTGCCAGCAGTCATGTTGGCGATGCTGAGCGGGGATATTCGCCCGTAGTAGAGGGCCGTAGCCACCTTCTGTGAATCTGTTATGATTCAGAAGGAGGCTTCAGAGCAGGATCGGGAGAGGACGGATCCAGCTCGAAGACAACGTCGCCAAGGTGTTCGTCACGGCCCTCCTCTTGAAAACGGTGTTCTCCTACCAGAAACGAGGCCTCCGGGGTTGCAGACGCTCGGAGCGGGAGCCGAGTTATGTAACCCCCGAGGAGGACGATGTTTCGGAAATAGTCTCAAGACATCATGTTAGCACTGCGAAGGCAGGGGGCAGTACTTGCTGAGGGCAGCAAGTACTGCCCCAGGGATGCTAATAGTGTAGCCAAAGCGTTGGAGGGGCCCCGGTTGCATTCCGAACGGAGATCCCGGGACCTCACGTATACGCTGATGATGACCACCGTGGGCTTTTAGCCGGTATGAATCCGGCATAACCTTCTCGTTGCCCCCCACAACGAGTGGTATCTATGAGGATTACCCCACGAAAAAAATGGTCAGCATCAGCTCAAGACCGCAAAACTCCGGATATCAGCTTCGAGAACAGAACTCTCAACCAGACCGCCAAGTCCTAAAAGACCGTTACGGATAGCCAGTTTCTTGGAGCAGTTTTAATAGCGTGGTACTTTCCCGGTTGAGCCGATCCATTCGTGCTACAAATATATATCTGCAGCATGACTCTACCCACACAAGGGATACTTGACCCACAATACTAGCTGACACCAATAACATGTTGATATGTAATTATTTAAGTATAATAAAGTTTGGATTGGCTCATTCATTCGTTTAGACAAATACGACAATGACCGAGGAAGAGGCGGGTCTGGAAGGCGCGGTGGCGGATGACGCGGACGCGGAGTACGTGCGCGCGGTGTGCGAGCGCGACGTGGTGGGCGCCGGCACCGCGCTCGCGCGCTACACGCCGCTGCTGCGCTGGCTGCTGGCCAACCCGGCGGGCACCTCTGTGCGCCTGCAGGCTGCCACGGCGCTCTGCTTCACCAGGTACAGTGTGCGGCACAGCACAGTACACCGCGCTGCACGCCGCTGCTGCGCTGGCTGCTGGCCAACCCGGCGGGCACCTCTGTGCGCCTGCAGGCTGCCACGGCGCTCTGCTTCACCAGGTACAGTGTGCGGCACAGCACAGTACACCGCGCTGCACGCCGCTGCTGCGCTGGCTGCTGGCCAACCCGGCGGGCACCTCTGTGCGCCTGCAGGCTGCCACGGCGCTCTGCTTCACCAGGTACAGTGTGCGGCACAGCACAGTACACCGCGCTGCACGCCGCTGCTGCGCTGGCTGCTGGCCAACCCGGCGGGCACCTCTGTGCGCCTGCAGGCTGCCACGGCGCTCTGCTTCACCAGGTACAGTGTGCGGCACAGCACAGTACACCGCGCTGCACGCCGCTGCTGCGCTGGCTGCTGGCCAACCCGGCGGGCACCTCTGTGCGCCTGCAGGCTGCCACGGCGCTCTGCTTCACCAGGTACAGTGTGCGGCACAGCACAGTACACCGCACAGTACACCGCGCTGCACGCCGCTGCTGCGCTGGCTGCTGGCCAACCCGGCGGGCACCTCTGTGCGCCTGCAGGCTGCCACGGCGCTCTGCTTCACCAGGTACAGTGTGCGGCACAGCACAGTACACCGCACAGTACACCGCGCTGCACGCCGCTGCTGCGCTGGCTGCTGGCCAACCCGACGGGCACCTCTGTGCGCCTGCAGGCTGCCACGGCGCTCTGCTTCACCAGGTACAGTGTGCGGCACAGCACAGTACACCGCGCTGCACGCCGCTGCTGCGCTGGCTGCTGGCCAACCCGGCGGGCACCTCTGTGCGCCTGCAGGCTGCCACGGCGCTCTGCTTCACCAGGTACAGTGTGCGGCACAGCACAGTACACCGCGCTGCACGCCGCTGCTGCGCTGGCTGCTGGCCAACCCGGTGGGCACCTCTGTGCGCCTGCAGGCTGCCACGGCGCTCTGCTTCACCAGGTACAGTGTGCGGCACAGCACAGTACACCGCACAGTACACCGCGCTGCACGCCCCTGCTGCGCTGGCTGCTGGCCAACCCGGCGGGCACCTCTGTGCGCCTGCAGGCTGCCACGGCGCTCTGCTTCACCAGGTACAGTGTGCGGCACAGCACAGTACACCGCACAGTACACCGCGCTGCACGCCGCTGCTGCGCTGGCTGCTGGCCAACCCGGCGGGCACCTCTGTGCGCCTGCAGGCTGCCACGGCGCTCTGCTTCACCAGGTACAGTGTGCGGCACAGCACAGTACACCGCGCTGCACGCCGCTGCTGCGCTGGCTGCTGGCCAACCCGGCGGGCACCTCTGTGCGCCTGCAGGCTGCCACGGCGCTCTGCTTCACCAGGTACAGTGTGCGGCACAGCACAGTACACCGCGCTGCACGCCGCTGCTGCGCTGGCTGCTGGCCAACCCGGTGGGCACCTCTGTGCGCCTGCAGGCTGCCACGGCGCTCTGCTTCACCAGGTACAGTGTGCGGCACAGCACAGTACACCGCACAGTACACCGCGCTGCACGCCGCTGCTGCGCTGGCTGCTGGCCAACCCGGCGGGCACCTCTGTGCGCCTGCAGGCTGCCACGGCGCTCTGCTTCACCAGGTACAGTGTGCGGCACAGCACAGTACACCGCGCTGCACGCCGCTGCTGCGCTGGCTGCTGGCCAACCCGGCGGGCACCTCTGTGCGCCTGCAGGCTGCCACGGCGCTCTGCTTCACCAGGTACAGTGTGCGGCACAGCACAGTACACCGCGCTGCACGCCGCTGCTGCGCTGGCTGCTGGCCAACCCGGCGGGCACCTCTGTGCGCCTGCAGGCTGCCACGGCGCTCTGCTTCACCAGGTACAGTGTGCGGCACAGCACAGTACACCGCGCTGCACGCCGCTGCTGCGCTGGCTGCTGGCCAACCCGGCGGGCACCTCTGTGCGCCTGCAGGCTGCCACGGCGCTCTGCTTCACCAGGTACAGTGTGCGGCACAGCACAGTACACCGCACAGTACACCGCGCTGCACGCCGCTGCTGCGCTGGCTGCTGGCCAACCCGGCGGGCACCTCTGTGCGCCTGCAGGCTGCCACGGCGCTCTGCTTCACCAGGTACAGTGTGCGGCACAGCACAGTACACCGCGCTGCACGCCGCTGCTGCGCTGGCTGCTGGCCAACCCGGCGGGCACCTCTGTGCGCCTGCAGGCTGCCACGGCGCTCTGCTTCACCAGGTACAGTGTGCGGCACAGCACAGTACACCGCACAGTACACCGCGCTGCACGCCGCTGCTGCGCTGGCTGCTGGCCAACCCGACGGGCACCTCTGTGCGCCTGCAGGCTGCCACGGCGCTCTGCTTCACCAGGTACAGTGTGCGGCACAGCACAGTACACCGCGCTGCACGCCGCTGCTGCGCTGGCTGCTGGCCAACCCGGCGGGCACCTCTGTGCGCCTGCAGGCTGCCACGGCGCTCTGCTTCACCAGGTACAGTGTGCGGCACAGCACAGTACACCGCGCTGCACGCCGCTGCTGCGCTGGCTGCTGGCCAACCCGGTGGGCACCTCTGTGCGCCTGCAGGCTGCCACGGCGCTCTGCTTCACCAGGTACAGTGTGCGGCACAGCACAGTACACCGCACAGTACACCGCGCTGCACGCCCCTGCTGCGCTGGCTGCTGGCCAACCCGGCGGGCACCTCTGTGCGCCTGCAGGCTGCCACGGCGCTCTGCTTCACCAGGTACAGTGTGCGGCACAGCACAGTACACCGCACAGTACACCGCGCTGCACGCCACTGCTGCGCTGGCTGCTGGCCAACCCGGCGGGCACCTCTGTGCGCCTGCAGGCTGCCACGGCGCTCTGCTTCACCAGGTACAGTGTGCGGCACAGCACAGTACACCGCGCTGCACGCCGCTGCTGCGCTGGCTGCTGGCCAACCCGGCGGGCACCTCTGTGCGCCTGCAGGCTGCCACGGCGCTCTGCTTCACCAGGTACAGTGTGCGGCACAGCACAGTACACCGCGCTGCACGCCGCTGCTGCGCTGGCTGCTGGCCAACCCGGTGGGCACCTCTGTGCGCCTGCAGGCTGCCACGGCGCTCTGCTTCACCAGGTACAGTGTGCGGCACAGCACAGTACACCGCACAGTACACCGCGCTGCACGCCGCTGCTGCGCTGGCTGCTGGCCAACCCGGCGGGCACCTCTGTGCGCCTGCAGGCTGCCACGGCGCTCTGCTTCACCAGGTACAGTGTGCGGCACAGCACAGTACACCGACAGTACACCGCACATCACACCGCACAGTACACGGCACAGTTAGGTGGTGAGGTTAAGGTACTGACCAATTTGTTATGTTGTATAAAAGTGAGTTCAAGTGACCGAAAATGAATCACTACAAGCTATACAGGTATACAGGCTTTGCTTTCTTTGGTGGTGGAGAATAGCTATGTTTCCACTGTTTCAACTGATTTTTTTTTTGTCTTAGGTTATAGTGGTCCATGTTTCATCAGTGGTTATAAATCTTAAAAAGTAGCTAGTATTAGATCGAAACAACGCCAGACACCTTTTTCATTCCTAGTTCGTCGGTTAAAATATGAAACACCCGCTCAGTTGAGATGCCTATTGTACGGTCCAACCGTACATTTCTGCTGCGTTAACAAACTACCGGCTACTATCCGGCTCGAAGGACCAAAAATGTTCGGGTATTGGATGAATGTTCAATAATAATTTAAATTTTATGTTAAAACAGTTTAATAAACAAGTAAAAATATAAGATTAAAATATGTTGAATAATGCTAAATGTTAATGTTATAATGTTAAATGTTATGTTGATGAGTTTGCGTCCGTCGCGGTTACGGTGAAAACGTGAACTAACTCAGTTTTTCTAATTGTCAAACTACGCAATGCAATCGCTATATATTGCGTAAAATGTTAACGCAGCAGAAATGTTCGGTTGGACCGTACATCGATAGTGTCACTTATTACACGCATTTTCAATCTTCAGTCTTCTAAAACCATTTTCTGAATTTTGTAGATGATTTTTGACGTGATGAACGTCGACGGCCTTCTGCTCCTCGGATTATCTTCGAAGCTTTCTCTGCTTAAAAAATAATAATAATTTTTTTTTTTTGAATAACGCTGCCCACTTTTTTAATGTGGAATACGAAGGCGCAGATTTACCTAATGTGTTATCCATTGCTTTCTTGTTTGGCTTGGTCTTATTTTTTTTACGAAATATTAAATCACAGATCTTATTTCACTTTTTTCCATTTTGCGGGAGAAAAGTAGATGCGCCCGGCCTCTACCCTCAAATCTCGGTTAGGCGGAGAACTTTTCAAACCGCCCTCGTATATATACTTCTAATAGTGTAATTTAAAATTATTATGTACAATATACGGCGTGAGCCACCCAGTATGGTGGATACTAAATAATATATTTTACTTAGATTAGTGAACTTAAGTTGTCTATACAAGGTTATATGAGTGATGAACATTCTTCGAATTTAGAATTTTATTACAGCACTTAAACTCTTGTAGTCATTGTTTTTAATATCATAGGGTGATAGAGAAGCCAATAGTTCACATGATGGTAAAAAGCCACTACAGTTCGAAGCCAAGAAGCCTATTAAGTAATTTGTTACCTCGAGGATTGAGGGAATTACTCACAGCCTGACGAAAAGGATAATATACAAAGAATGGCTCTCACTTCTAACACTTCTGAAAAATTACATTGCTGTTTAGCTAAAGAAAAAGGTACTAGTCTTAGGCAAAAGAAGCCTGCCTAGAACTAGAGCCCAACCTCTAAGAATCTAGAAAAAACTGAATGAAAACTTTCAACAGGTTCATGCTCGTATCAAGTACTGTATGCGAAGAAGGTCTCCAGCTAATGGTCACAGTGTTAAAGAGATCTAAAAATGTATCCCTGAGAACAAATCTGACAATCGCCTTTGCGGATCTCACATTACGCTTCCCAAATCTAACGCAGCCTTGGACACATCATATCTATCACATGTGAGTTTTCTCATCATTTAACTATTATTTATTCATTGAGACATCATTTAAAATATTTGCTATATAAAGTACTTGGAATAAATATAGTAAAAGAATCCAGCATCCCGTTTTCGTCCTGTGGATGTCGTAAGAGGTAATTATGGATAATTGAAATGGAAAAATCTTACAGATTTTCGTGACGTCTTATTTTTATAACATAGGAAGACTTCGCACCGTAGCTGCGCCCGCGTATTTGAGACGTCCTACGTCTTGAACGTCCCTTTCACCGCCTTTCGGCGAGGTGGCTATGGCGACGGTGATATCCACGTGAACCGGAGGGGGTTTCAGTCAATATCTCTCACCGACATAAACGACCGCACGTACTTTTTTATCATCATCCAAATTTTTATATATTTACATGTCAATTGGAATCAAACATTATACTACAGTCTACTTGTGTATCTATTAAAAACACTTCCGATAGTTTGGGACTTGTTTAAGCCAGGTGTAAAATGCCCATATAAAATATCCATTACTTTATATTTTTATGAAATATATTTATTTAAGAAAATTATATTTTACATTACCAATATTATTAAACATGGCTATAGGGATGTTTTATAATAAAGTCATAACTAAGAAGAAAATAAAAATATATTGTATTTGTTTTCTCTTAGCCTACACATATAAAACTTATATTTATATTTCAGTTTAAGTGACGAGGAGCTAGAGGTTCGTCAGTGCGCTGTTAAAATGCTGTCATTTCTCGTACTCCATGAGATGGTTCGCGTTAAGGGGCAAATAGCAGATATGGCTTTATGCTGTGCGGACAAAGATGCCCGCGTGGCCGCCATGACACGCTTGTTCTTCAAGCAACTGTCACAGAAGGGTAATGCATTATACAATGTGATGCCTGATATTATATCACGTCTGAGCGACCCCGAGCTCAATGTTCCTGAGGAGCAATATAGAGTTATTATGAAGTAAGCTATATTGTTAATTATTATAAAGTTGTCTTAGTTGCAATTTAGTATGTTTTCAATCAACACACATTGGTTTATTAAAATATAATTTAAAATTAAAAAAATTGTACAACCAACTGCAACAGTGGTAGAGCCACGCGGCAGCTTTGGCTGTCGCACGGATGAGCCGGCTCGAACCGGGGTGGTACCACGACCTCACTGAATACCAGCGTGAAGTAGAGGTTTACCTCTGCGTTTCGTTTGGTGAGTGCAGGTGGCCGGAGGCCCTTTTTACTGGAAATGAGGCATTCCATCTTAGTCCTCACGGGTGGCAACGCATCTGCATTTTGATTCGCAAACGAGGATAGATGTAGATGTCTATGGGCCGCAGCAACCACTTACCATCAGGTGGACTGTGTGCTCGTTTGTCACCCAACACCTATAAAAAAAAATATATATAAATTATTAAGGATAACTCAAAAACTATTTGTCAGACCTTGAACAAAAACCGGTTCACCTAGAAAAAAATATGAGGTAACACACATAAAAAAGAACATACAGTCGGATTGAGTACCTCCACCTTTTTAAGTCGGTAGAAAATATATATCATTATGTTTTTAGTAATTATTCAACTTTCTTTTTTTATATAAGAGGCGACAAACAAGCATGCGGCTCACCTGATGGTAAGAGATTGCCGCCCATGAACAACTGCAACGCCAGGGGAATGGCAGATGCGTTGCCGGCTTTTAAAAAAAAGTAAGCTCTAGTTTTGAAGGTCCCTAAGTACATGATATGGATGACGTCGCGAGTTTTGTCGCGATGTGCGATGTGCATTCTTTCCAAATTTAATGAGTAATCGAAAACATGCGTAATACTCAGTTCAACATAAAAATTCTCAACTGACTAATGTTTTGAATTACGTTGTCATTTCTAAAATCTAAATCAATTTTAGATTTCACTTAATTTATAAATTTACAGTAGAACAAGAAAGACATTTATTGTAATGTATTCATATTCCTGCTTAGGTTATGTTCTATTTATGTGTCAAAGGGACTTTTTATGTTTTAGGCCATTATTACATTATCAGAATATTTTCTTCATAGATATTATGATGTTAATAACTCATTACAATCTGTGATACCCATCAGTCAAATATGCTTGAGTAAAAAAGAAAAGAAAAGTATCTAAAAAGAGCGGCAAAAGAAGAGGATGTATTTGAGTCAGAATTGGGTAGGGCGGCGCCCTGAAAAAGTGATTCACAATACCTCACTCAAAGAATTGAGAGTAGAAGATACGAAATTTTATATAACGTATTTCCGAGTAGATGAACACATATTCATTTATTTGCTAACAAAACCGACTTCAAAATTTTGTCATTTTAATGTTCCATTCAAACACCGACATTCGACGTCATTTTTCTATCCCCGTTTTAAGGTTGTAATAATATCATTTTCATGAGCATATTGTCAAACCGGATCCACCACGTATCATTTGTAATATGAGTCAAATGTACAAAATGAATTGTAAGTTTTCTCATATTTCTATGAATTATATTTTTATGATTATTTACAAGGCACAGTGTATTAGCGACCGAACAGTTAAATAGAAATCACTATAACGACGGCACGACATTTTGAATTTTGTAAAAACACTTAAAAACATACTTCAATTTTCAGATACATAACTTCTCTAATACAAAAAGATCGACAGATGGAAGCACTAATAGAGAAATTATGCCAGCGATTTAAACTGTCGACAGAGGAAAGGCAATGGCGAGACCTGGCATTTTGTTTGTCGTTATTTACATACAATGAACGATCACTAAAGAAACTAATAGAGAATTTGGATTGCTATAAGGACAAGTTACACTGTTCCGGCGTAATGGAGTCATTTACTGTTCTCATGAATAATACATCGAAAATGGCTAGAAACGAAATAAAGGTATAATAAATTATAAAGTCTTAAAAACATAAAAATATAAATTTATGTCTAGTGAAATACGTAATGCTCAAGTTAGTTATCGCTTTATATACCCATGTCTAAAATGTATTTTTTCTATACGTTTCTATAGTCGTTAGTAACAGAACTAGGAGACAAGATAGAAGAATGTTTTGCGGTGCGTGAAGGGGAGGAGGGGGAGAAAGGGGAGGGCAGCGAGGGCGCGGAGGGGCGGGCGGCGCGCGCCACGCCGCGCAAGGCCGCGCCGCGCCGCGCCCGCAGGCGCTCGTCGGACAGCCCTGATGAGGTATTATTTACTAACCAACTATATATACTTGTAACATAGCTTTTTTATACGATTAGGGTGACAAACGAGGACACAGTCTACTTGATGGTAAATGGTTACTGTGGCCCTTAGACATTTACATCTATCCTCGATTACGAATTAAAATACAGATGCTTTGTCACCCGTAAGGACTAACATGTAATGCCTCGTTTCCAGTAAAAAGGGTCTTCAGTTCTCTGCACGCACCATAAAAAACACAGCAGTGTTAAGCTGTTATTTACTCTGGTATTCTATGAGAGCGTGGTCCTTCCCCGGCCAAGCTGAACCATTCGTACTACAACTATACTACTAATATAGCTGATCTGTCCTTTTTGTTATTTTAAGGTAGTTTTGAATATGTGAAAAATTAAACAAATTTTCTCACATGTACTTTTGTATATACTTATAGCTGAATTTTTAACTTTATAGAATGAACCACCAAATAAACCATCTGACACACCGCAATCAGTGAGAAAATCGAGAAGAAAAATTGTACCAAGAAACAAAACTGTCGCAAATGATTCAGAAGACTCAGGTATGTTAATGTGATGATGTACCATAAAAAATTGTTAACCTCAATTTTCATGCAATTTTTGTCTTAAAATAAATATATTTTTTCAGATGACGATGAATTTCAGAAAAAACCCGATGACAATGTTTTCAAAAAACCAGCATCAAGAAAAGGAACTCGTAGAAGAAATTGAACATATAAAATATGTATTTACTATTTTAATAAATAATAAACAATTATTTTTTAAAGTTGTATATTTGAGGTTAACTACAAAGCAAATTTTTGACATATGAATGAAAAACTTTAATAGTACTTAGTCTACTTTAGCAAAGCTTACTATATCCGACTAGATGTTTTATTAGCTGTCCAGATTCTTGCAGTGGACATAATCTTATAGATGGCTGAACAAGTTAAAACTACGCGGTCGCCGTCCCGGAGCGTAGACGTCGTAGCATTTTTTTCGATACAGATTGTTAAAACCATTTTTGGGCGCACATTTACTTTATACGTTTATTCCATTGATAAAGTTTTAATTATCGTTGAGTTAACGAACTCACCACCGAAACACTACATACCTACCGGGCAAATTTTATTCCATTGATTCACATCGAAGTTTTAACTATCGGAGAGTCAATGAACTCAACACCGAAGTACTACATACCAGGTAAAGTTTATTCCATTGATTCACATCGAAGTTTTAATTATCGGTGGGTCAACGAACTCACCACCGAAACACTACATACCAGGCAAATTTTATTCTATTGATTCACATTGAAGTTTTAACTATCGGAGAGTCAACGAATTTACCACCGAAACACTACATACCAGGCAAAGTTTATTCCAATGATTGACATTGAAGTTTTAATTATCGGAGAGTCAACGAACTCACCACCAAAACACTATATACCAGGCAAAATTTATTCTAATAATTCATATCCAAGTTTTAACTATCGGAGAGTCAACTAACTCACCACCAAAACACTACATACCAGGCAAATTTTATTCCATTGATTCACATCGAAGTTTTAACTATCGGAGAGTCAATGAACTTACCACCGAAACACTACATACCAGGCAAAGTTTATTCCAATGATTGACATCGGAATTTTAACTATCGGAGAGTCAACGAACTCACCACCAAAACACTACATACCAGGCAAATTTTATTCCATTGATTCACATCGATGTTTTAACTATCGGTGGGTCAACAAACTCACCACCGAAACACTACATACAGGGCTAAGTTTATTCCATTGATTCACTTCGAAATTTTAACTATCGATGGCTCAACGAATTCACCACCGCAAAACTACACACCGGGCAAATTTTATTCCATTCATTCACATCGAAGTTTTAACTATCCGAGAGTCAACGAACTCACCACCAAAACACTATATACCAGGCAAAATTTATTCTAATAATGCATATCGAAGTTTTAACTAACGGAGAGTCAACGATCTCACCACGAAAACACTACATACCAGACAAATTTTATTCTATTGATTCACATTGAAGTTTTAACTATCGGAGAGTCGACGAATTTACCACCGAAACACTACATACCAGGCAAAGTTTATTCCAATGATTGACATCGAAGTTTTAACTATCGGAAAATCAACGAACTCACCACCAAAACGCTATATACCAGGCAAAATTTATTCTAATAATTCATATCCAAGTTTTAACTATCGGAGAATCAACGAACTCACCACCAAAATACTACATACCAGGCAAAGTTTACTCCAATGATTCACATCGAAGTTTTAACTATCGGAGAGTCAACGAACTTACCACCGAAACACTACATACCAAAACACTATATACCAGGCAAAATTTATTCTAATAATTCATATCCAAGTTTTAACTATCGGAGAGTCAACGATCTCACCACGAAACACTACATACCAGACAAATTTTATTCTATTGATTCACATTGAAGTTTTAACTATCGGAGAGTCAACGAATTTACCACCGAAACACTACATACCAGGCAAAGTTTATTCCAATGATTGACATCGAAGTTTTAACTATCGGAGAATCAACGAACTCACCACCAAAACACTATATACCAGGCAAAATTTATTCTAATAATACATATCCAAGTTTTAACTATCGGAGAGTCAACGAACTTACCACCGAAACACTACATACCAGGCAAATTTTATTCCATTGATTCACATCGAAGTTTTAACTATCGGAGAGTCAGCGATCTCACCACGAAAACACTACATACCAGCCAAAGTTTATTCCATTGATTCACATCGGAACTTTAACTATCGGAGAGTCAACGAACTCACCACCAAAACACTACATACCAGGCGAATTTTATTCCATTGATTCACATCGAAGTTTTAACTATCGGTGGGTCAACAAACTCACCACCGAAACACTACATATCGGGCAAAGTTTATTCCATTGATTCACATCGAAGTTTTAACTATCGGAGTGTCAACGAACTCACTACCGAAACACTACATACCGGCCAAAGTTTATTCCATTGATTCACATCGAAATTTTAACTATCGGAGAATCAACGAACTTACCACCGAAACACTACATACCAGGCAAAGTTTACTCCAATGATTCACATCGAAGTTTTAACTATCGGAGAGTCAACGAAATTACCTTCGAAACACTACATACCAGGCAATTTTTTTTCCATTGATTCACATCGAAGTTTTAACTATCGGAGAGTCAACGAACTCACTACCGTAACACTACATACCAGCCAAAGTTTATTCCATTGATTCACATCGGAACTTTAACTATCGGAGAGTCAACGAACTCACCACCAAAACACTACATACCAGGCGAATTTTATTCCATTGATTCACATTGAAGTTTTAACTATCGGAGAGTCAACGAACTCACCACCAAAACACTACATACCAAGCAAAGTTTATACCAATGATTCACATCGAAGTTTTAACTATCGGAGAGTCAACGAACTCACCACCGAAACACTACACACCGGGCTAAGTTTATTCCATTGATTCACGTCGAAGTTTTAACTATGGGTGGGTTAACGAACTCACCACCGAAACACTGCATACCGGGCAAAGTTTATTCCATTGATTCACATCGAAGTTTTAACTACCGGAGAGTCAACGAACTCACCACGAAAACACTACATACCAGGCAAATTTTATTCTATTGATATACATTGAAGTTTTAACTATCGGAGAGTCAACGAACTCACCACCAAAACACTACATACCAGGCGAATTTTATTCCATTGATTCACATCGAAGTTTTAACTATCGGAGAGTCAACGAACACCACCGAAACACTACATACCAGGCAAAATTTATTCTAATAATTCATATCCAAGTTTTAACTATCGGAGAGTCAACGAACTCACCACCAAAACACTATATACCAGGCAAATTTTATTCCATTGATTCACATCGAAGTTGTAACTATCGGACAGTCAACGAACTCACTACCGAAACACTACATACCAGGCAAATTTTTTTCCATTGATTCACATCGAAGTTTTAACTATCGGAGAATCAACGAACTCACTACCGAAACACTACATACCAGCCAAAGTTTATTCCATTGATTCACATCGGAACTTTAACTATCGGAGAGTCAACGAACTCACCACCAAAACACTACATACCAGGCGAATTTTATTCCATTGATTCACATCGAAGTTTTAACTATCGGAGAGTCAACGAACACCACCGAAACACTACATACCAGGCAAATTTTATTCCATTGATTCACATCGAAGTTTTAACTATCGGAGAGTCAACGAACTCACTACCGAAACACTACATACCAGCCAAAGTTTATTCCATTGATTCACATCGAAATTTTAACTATCGGAGAGTCAACGAACTTACCACCGAAACACTACATACCGGGCAAAGTTTATTCCAATGTTTCCCATCGAAGTTTTAACTATCGGAGAGTCAACGAACTCACCACCAAAACACTACATACCAGGCAAAGTTTATACCAATGATTCACATCGAAGTTTTAACTATCGGAGAGTCAACGAACTCACCACCGAAACACTACATACCAGGCAAATTTTATTCCATTGATTTACATCGAAGTTTTAACTATCGGAGAGTCAACGAACTCACTACCGAAACACTACATACCAGGCAAAGTTCACTCCAATGATTCACATCGAAGTTTTAACCATCGGAGAGTTAACGAACTCACCACCAAAACACTACATACCGGGCAAAATTGAGAGTCCGGCACAGGCCACGGGCAATTACGTTTTGAAATCAGTGCAAAAATCTGCCGAAATATTGCAATCTCAGTTTGACAGAGGTAGGCGCAACTATCGCCAGGCCTTGGGCGCCGCATTTGCCTCCACAATACAGGAGAAAGTCTTAGCCTCTCAACCGTCCACGGTGACTACAGTTCCCAAAAAAATTATTGCCTTACCTGTCCTTGGTGACTACAATCACCAAACGACATCTTTCGGTTTAAACGTGCACAACGCTAAAGATAGCTGTTAATAATACAGTGGAAAATAATAGATGGTGTTATATTAAATTTGTCAGTCGTGAGAGTGAATTTTATTTGTGCAATAACAACAAGATATTTAGAAAAAAAATTAAAAATGGCGGTTTGCTGTTTACTGTTTTGTTTGTGAAAAAGTGTGTGAAGCTCAATAAAAAATGTTGTAAATTTTTGTTTTTACGTTATTTCTAATGTCATTGTACGTCAAATTAATTGTGAAGATGTTCCCTTTAAGAAATATGTATCATTACGACAATTCCACGACGTTTACATATAATAATTCAGCTCGAAATTTTAATCTCTGTACGCGATCGTCATTTATTGATTATATGTTGTTTAAAATGTATTCTAATCAGTTTTTTGGGTTCAATGAATGCTAAATATAAAATAATGAATTTTCAGTAGTAATCGTTATTGTTGAGACAGTCTCGCGCGGTCGTAATAAATTACGACATTCTAATGCGCGGACAGGTGGGGCAAGAATCACTCGCGCGGCGTGGAAAGTTAAGAGGTTAGTGTGGGGGCAAGCCGTAGTAACACAACTAGGAACCCTTATACCCCATTTAGACTCGCCTCGTACCTCGCCTCGCAGCTCACGTGTTGTGGCGAGGTAACGAGTGCCTGTTTACACTCGCGATGCGTTCAGTTTGCGTTGAACCAGCAACGATGGAAGACGTCGAAATAATAGCGTTGATGCCGCTATTATCTTTTGCCTTAATAAATATTTGTCGATGCTTGACCATTTGAAAAGGAAGAAAGAAAGGAAGGTTTTTGACGTGGTAGAGCCATGCTGCAGCTATATTACTGGTATAGTTGTAGCACGAATGGGTCGGCTCGACCGCGGAAGGACCACGCTCTCACAGAATACCAGCGTAAAATAGCAGCTTAATGCTGCAGTGTTTCGTATGGTGAGTGTAGAGAACCGGAGACCCTTTTTACTGGAAAAGAGGCATTCCATCTTAGTCCTCACGGGTGACAACGCATCTGCATTTTGATTCGTAATCGAGGATAGATGCAGATGTCTATGAGCCACAGCAACCACTTACCACCAGGTGGACTGTGTGCTCGTTTGTCACCCTTATCCTATATATAAAAAAGGAAATTAAAAAATTTCATAATTTTTTTAAAGATTATTCGCTCAGCCTGATAGAGTTCCAAGAACTGCAGCGTTTCTTCTTGGGACCAGTCCATTTTTAATTGAAGTCGAACGTGTAAACCCAACAAAACAACACAACCTGCACAGAAGGGTGCCGTAAACAAACTGAAACGAGAGCGCGAGTGTAGACACCACGCTCGCGTCCCTCGCGAGGCCCTTTGCCTCGTGCCCAAAAAACCGCCTCCGACGCGAGCGCCGCGAGTGGCGAGGCGAGCCACGAGCTAGCGTTTACACTCGCGCCTCGTGGCTCGCCTCGCGACTCGTCTCGTCGCTCGCGCGAGAGTGTAAATGGGGTATAATAGTTTCGCCATGTCCATTCGTCCGTCCAGGGTGAGGCAACTTTGTATGAAAGCTGAAAAATCTGCACACAATCATGATTTTGTCAATGTGAGTGTTGGGCTTGTTAAAATAAAGCGAGAAAAGATATCGCTGTTTCTTTCCTTCATGTTGTTTTTGATTGCCACTTTAAAAATTAGATACACAAATTCATATTATATCGAAAGAAACTAAAATGTTAATTATGTGTTAAACTTTTTTTGGTTTGCTATTTAAAGTTTAAAGTATAATTACATACATATTACTGTGAGATTTGCACAATTTAATTCATTTAAATTAAATTATTTAATATTAGCAGAATTCTATCAAGAGAAGCCATGAATTAAAAGAAGAAAAAAATGACATTTATTTGTCAACGCCTTTCATATTGAAAATATTTTCTGAAATTGATTAAAATTTATTTAATAGGTTTAGATTTTAATATTTGTTATTGCTTTTTGCTGCAATTCAGTTATTATCGGTTCAGAATACTTCATTTTCGTTTGTAGTCGTTTCTTCGCGTGTGTGTCTGTAAATATTTTTTGTGAGATGTTGACTCTTAAGAGATATTGACTATAAATTTATTATTAAAAAAATTTATTCATGATGTGTGATCAGAATCGAAAGTAAATTAAGCGTTGTGCAAACAAAAAGCACAAAATCATCTAATTACTTTCTGCAGGTTTCCTACAATCAAAGAAGAAAAACTTTTAACAATATTGTGGTAAGTCTTTAAGCATTTTAAATGTATTGATCGTTATTTGTAGGGATTATTACCATATTAACTCGAATTTTATCTGTTTCAGATATTGTATTTGGGCTGAGTTAAGTTCTCACCATGAGAATTTTGCTGATTTAAATTTACGTTAATGTTCTGTGAAGAATAACTCTCTGACAATAACATGTGTTATACATCAGTAACCAGTCCGTGGAAATATTATGTACAAAAACTATGGAGTGTAGAGTAGAAGGAGGACCATATCTATATATAAAAGTGTCCCTAAAAACGTGTCCAATAGGGGTGGCGCTGCAGTAGCATAGGATAAATTTAAAAAAAGCGCTAAAAGTAATTAGAATAAGATGGAGAAATAAACAAGGACCGACCAATCCGCTTGGTTTCGTACTACGTAAATAGTTGAGGTTTTGTATGCTGGCATTTTACTAACTACTCTAGTCATGATTTTTTTTTAAATATTTGAATTCAGCTGACTTCACTCCGTTCACAACAGCTATCTTCATATCGTAGTTTTTCAGACGCCAGCGCTATTATGGTAGGTTTTGGAACCTCTATTTTCAGTAAATAGTAGGACACTTTTTCAACTTTCGCCCCTTATAAGATGGTTCTCCTTGTACTCTACACTCCATAACAAAAACAATAAAAAACGTCAATAATAATGTGTCGTTTATAAAACAATCTGGCTTCCAGAAAATAAAATTACATAACTATACTTATTTATAGTTTTATTTTATCCCACATACTAATCTAAAGTATATGCGGGTAATTTTGGTGCAACCTCTCAAAAATATGGGAATTTACCCCATAGGTTTGTGAGGCTTGAGCCAAAATTGCTCGAATAAGCCTTAAATAAAAAGTTAGTGTAAATAGAAAGTTACAGAATACAAAGGTTTGAAATTCCCGCTAAGAAAATTTTATGTGGGCGTCCACCGTAGCGCTTTTCGTGTACACTCGTAAACACGTGTTTCCATTTTTTAGTATGAAGTTGGCGTTCTTCTCTTGGTAGAGAGTAATTGTGTTCTGTGCGTCCGTCCGTCCGCGGTTTTAGTCGGAGACCCTAAGTGCTACAAATCTGTAATTTGGCATGGTTATAGATATTAATCACGCTTACAAAACAGTGAAATAAAATCTTTAAAAACATTTTTGTACATCATACAAGCAAATGGAGGAACAAAATATTTTCGATTCAAGGTCAGTTTGTGAAATATTCAGCAGAGTACTAGTAGTAAATTTTCATTAGAGTCAAAACGCTATATATGGAAATATAAAGAGGGTACATGATAGTAGTATATGTCTGAGATTAGAACAGGAGATCCCACTTCTGATCTCGGAAATGCATCAGGATAGCAAGTGTGAGAGCGAATGTTCAACTTATTCTCTTGCTTACGCAATTAATCATTATCAGTAATAAGATAGTGTAATGCACTATACATTTCAGTATAGAGTAATTACAGTTCGACCAAACCGTAAGGGCGCGTTCCGACGACACGCGCTCGCTACGCGCACGCCACGCGTGTCAGCACCCGCGTGTAACTCGCTTTGAAATTTGTTGCATATAATTTGAATCTTATGACAAATCAATAAATCTGAAATTGTATAAAAAGCGCGGGCGCAAGGGGCGGGTGCGGGGTGAGCGCGGGGAAAGCGCGAAGCGAGAACGAGGCGGGCGCGTGCGAGGCGTGTGCGGTTGAACGTCGATAAATGCAATTTAAGATTTATTGATTTGTCATAAAACTCAAATTATATGCTACAAATTTCAAAGCGAGTTAGACGCGGGTTCTGACGCGCGTGGCGTGTGCGTACCGGGTGCGTGTCGTCGGAACGTGGCCTTACACGTCCCCGCCACGATCACACACCAGTGTAAAGTGAGGGACGTAATTACATGATAACACAAAGTATACAAACGCAACAGCAACACTACTTATCTCAGTGTATCACAGGGCAACCTCTCAGCAACACAATTCTTGCTTGCACCAGAAGAACCACGAAACGGATAGAACCACGACACTATCTTAGCACTTGTAGAAGGACTTCATTCGTAAAATTACCTAAAGCGGAATCTCCCCCGTACGTTTTTTTGCGCCCAGAAGCAAGGAAAAGAGCTATCCTCCGGGAAGCGGGGAAGGGAGGTGGTGAATGCTCTAAGCATACCACTACAGCCGGCTGCCGTGGTTATGTGGGACTCACTGTGAAACCCTACTTAGTGCCTACCCACTAAATACCACCTGTGAGAGGCATTGGCTTGTGTGGCATTTCTGCCGAATCGGAAGCGACCCTCTTTAGGGAAAAGAGGGCGCAGGAGGCGAGGAGCCGCTGAGAGGGGAGCCTAAGGCGAATTAAGGGCGGGGGCTCCCGTACGGCGTCTACAGTGAACTTTATACTGCTCAAACTAGTGGGGGTTTCTCGATATACCCTCAATTGCACCTCGATATCGTCTATATGACGCTACTACAGTGACGCATCCTCTCGGTCACTCGATTCAACCGGTATTTTATAGACGCGCCGACACGGCCATCCTGACTCGACCGTCCTCGGGCGTGTATTTTCATAAGTTCCTGTAACAAACACTTTTAGCGAACAAGCACTGATCACGTGACGTATGTTTTGTGTTACAAAAATAGCAATTTAATTTATGACAAAAAAATCTTAAGTGATTATAATTACTGACTTTTCCATAAAAGTGATTCCTTGATGATTTTTCATAAAACCACTATGATTTTTGCAAGCTTAACGACGCAAGACGGAATATTTATCTTTGTTTTCTACCTAACTACTTCTACTTCTAATCTAACTACTTCTCGCGGACGACGTTTGTTGCGTAATGGCGGGCCCTAGACTTATTATAGTGTAAATGTGTGTAACCCTTTGTACGTACAAGCGAGCTGACTTATTTTGGGTGCTTCGTTGGTTAGTATAGCGAGATTCAGTCCGCCTTTTTTATACGTCCATGGGTAATGCATTATTTTAACTGATTGTCTACTATTTTACTACGCACGCCCACAGAGGAGCGCGCGTACGCGAACACTAGTGTTTCTATATAGTTTGTGGCGAACACTATTCCAATTAGAGGTGGGCGATGCAAACCGTATACTGATACGAAATCTATATATTGGTACAATATCTAAAAACCGCTTACTGGTTCGTTTTAAAACTGTATTAGAAAATCTGATATTTTTGTACCGCCGCGATGCCTATATCGCTCCGCATCGGTCGGTGGCTAGATTCGCCGTGTGCGACGGAGCGCGAGCGATATAGATATTATACCGGTTCGTTCGAAAACTATGTATTACAAAATCTGATATTTGGGTACCGCCGTGACGCCTAAATCGTTTCGGTCGGTGGCTAGATTCGCCGTGTGCGACAGAGTGCGAGCGATATGGGTATTACATTAGACATGGCGGAAAATGAAAGTCTTACAAAAATCTTATATTTGTACACTACACTAAATAATAAAAAAAAACCAATTTCACTGAATCTTAATTAACTTCGCTAGTAATTATTTTTTCAAGTTTTTATATAAATCGCTTGTAATATTTTGATGAAAATGTAAACTAAACAAACTAATATTAAACTGGCGCCCCTTTGTTTAAATTACTACCTATCAACTAATATTTGAGCCAATATCTTAACAACAAAGTACATAAAATTAACAGCAATCATTAATGAATTCAGTCAATAGCGTTACATCTATGTGTTAAAAATATAATTTCGTACGTTTTAATAAAAACAACACTTCAATAGATTTAATCGCAAACGATTTATTTAATATGATAATTGTCAAAAACAAGTTCAGCATAAAATATTGGATATAAGTTTGACTTCAAGTATATATATTTAGCAAATAATTGTTACAATCCTTATTTTTAGACATGTGAATGTTGTAAACCGCCATCTACTCCATTCTATGGGTAAAGTCATTTTATCGAACGAAAATTGATTGACTCTCAAGGTGTAACGTAAAGAAGACGCTAGATGGCATAAATACGGCTAAGTAAGAAATCGATCGTGGATGATTTTGAATGGACTGGAATATGATAATTTTATTCATTATCCTTTATTTTATTTATTTAATAAATTTGCAATTTTTTTAACCGCTTATTTTAACAGTTAAAAGATATATTAACCATCTTTATATAAATACTTCCGGCCAAGACAAATACAGTAACAGGAGCGGTACGGCAATTTCTTCCCAGTCGCGTAACCCAATAGTATATGATTTAGAACCTAATCATCATAACTTTACGAACTATTTTTATGACATCGTTACGTTACAAAATTATTTCATTAACTTTAATCATAGACGTAAGAATTTAAAGTTTTACTTATGTTGCCTAATAATGATAAATTTCAAATCTGATTGTTTTTTAAAGTCTAAAAGCCAGTGCATTTTATAACATTATTTTATATAGAATTTTCAATTTATTTTTAGTTCTAACAGATCTGCCAGAATAAATGTAGTGGAAGGAGAAAGTTGCAATTTTTATCGTTTTAAATGCAATTTGTGATGTAAATAAATAATAAAGACACTGTGAATACCTACTATTTTATATTATATATATATACACTGAACTATTTTAATTGAGTATCTAGTTTTGTAAATAAATAACTAGTTCAAAACTTTAAAAAAAGTTAAAACTACAACTATATCTGCATTAGCTCCAAGAAGATAACATAATATAAATTTCCTATAATATATCTACAATACTGATTCGCATCGAATAGGTAAGAGTAACTATAAAATCCTCGTATCAGATTTCAAGAGCGTATCGGAGTAGAAAATATAAACAAGTGTACGCAAAATATATGGATATTGAAATATATAGTTTTGATATCAGATATTGAAACTGGAAATCTGATTTAGATACGATTCTCAGAAAACGCGATACGACCCAGGCCTAATTCCAATTATGAAGTCCCATTTGACAGATGTCAATAACCAAGTACTAGTAAAGTACCGCTGTAGTCGATACTTGACGATATTGATCTTCGATTACTATAACGCAAAAATTAAAATCGTATTGACAGAAAAAGGATTAGCATCAAATTAAAATTTATAAAACTGTTTTTTAATTAGATAATATTACATGATATTTTTATCAAGATGGAACATATTCATCATCACTTGCCGAAATCGATATTTCATGGTCGGCATCGTCGTCATTACCCTCATCATCGTCTGTAGAATCCCCTGTATTTATTATAATTTGGATATCTATGACGGCATCGATATGTATGTCTCTGTCCCAATCAGCGAAAATCAAATTTTTTGTTCGTAAAACCACACTTTCCCAATTCGCGGCAGTAACACTATCACAAGCTTCTTGCAACAATGACAGCATTTTCTTTGCAGTAAACGGTGGGCTGGTATTTTAACGAGCCGCATAACCTAAAATAAAGGTTTGCGTGTTAATATAGCAACAGATAAAATGTTAAAATAGGTAAAAATAAATCATAAAAAAGATTTTTTTAAATTCTTGCCTTTCATTTGCGCCCAAATCAATTATATGGCATTGTATTGACAAAAGTAGGGTGGAAGGCGCATTACATTGTGTCCGGCTTCCTTAGCCATTTCGTCCAATACATATTTTGGTCTAGCTGGCTTATTTATAGCAACCAAATGCAGCAGCTCAACTTTTAACATGGAAATGTCAGCAACAATATTATTGTCATTCAGCCATTTCACAATATCGGCTTTTTTGCTGCTAGAAGTTGGAGGCTTACTTATTTGTACTGAATGATACGGTGCATTATCCATAATGATCGTCGATGGCTCATTCAAGTTGGTCAATAAAGTACAAAATCATTCTTTAAATTTAACAAAATTCATCTCTACGTGGTATTCCACAGTTTTCTTAGATTTAAACGCCAAGAGGCAGTTCGAAACAAATCCCTTCAAGGAACCCGCATGACAAATAATTAAGCGTTCGCCTTTGCCACTAGGTACTTTTGTGGAGGAGTGAGGATTGTCGTCTGTCCATATCTTGCCAACTTTTCATTTTTTAAAAACCTCCAGAAAGAAGTTCTGCTGCCGTGAAACAGTCCAGATTCTCGTAAAGTATTTGACAATTTATCGAGAGTCGGCAATTCGTTCCTACTATAGTAGCCATAGATATGGTTTCTAATGGCGTCGTTATCAAAATTGTCGATATGTGTAACTATCGATCTTCTAACTTTTTTCTTAAGTGGCGATTTTAATTTATTATCTTCCATTAAATCTTTAAAATGTTTTTCCGTACTTATTCGGAAAACAGTTTTTCAACTAATACCAAGAGCTGCACTTACTCGGTTAGTCACTTGTGAAAGTGGCAACAATGGGCCACCATTCTGATACTCTCTTTCAAAGTAATCTTGTAGGCGTACTACAAACTCTCGCACTTGACTGCGCATCACTGTTATTTTAGTGGTCTCAGTTTCGGCCATAGTGTCTATAAATACAAAAAAAAAACAAATTAAATAACAGTCAAAACTTAATAACAACGAAAGAATTATCAAACAGTTATAACTACAATAACAAGAACGAAATAAAAACACAAGGCATTAGGGTATACAAGGGTATACAAGGCTTCTGCACTCGTACTGAAGAGACAAACAAAATGGCGGTCGTGATCACGAGGTGGACGCAGTGTTGACAGATTTTCACTCGCGAAAAGAATCTGTCTATAATCGATTTTTAACGATTCTTTTAGTCATTTCACTATGTAAAAAAGTAAAAATAAAACTATAGAACGTAAACGCAAAACGGCAGTAAAATATGTGGTAATGTATGATGTAATGTTCGTATAACTACTAGGTAATTTAAATAATGTTCACAGATTTCGAATAATTTAGTTTATTACAATAGATACACACACACACAATTATTAAGATAAGAAGGAGAAGAGAATGATAGTAAATTGATAACGATATTATAATATTAATAGTTCAATAATAAAATTAACTTATGGGATAACAGTCTTTCACTAATTATATTTACGGGTCAAATTTGTATGTTCACAATCGAGCGACGGAGCAAGGAGCGATATGCGCTTACGCGTACAAAGGTCTCGTTGCTAACTGGCGAGTTTTCTCAGAAACTATGCACCGCGGCTGGTCGACCGACCGGGGAACCGATTCTACGAGAGTGCCTTCCACGTACGGGACTTGATAATATAAGTATACAGTGCGTAGTAAATAAAATATATATATGATGAATATTAGATTAGATAGATGAATAGTATAGATTGTATATGATAAACTTAACTGTATAATGAGTTATTTATATACATATGTAAATAGATATTTATAATGTGTGTGTAAATAAATAGGTACACCACATCACTCCCCACCCCGGAGACCGTCACTACGGGCGATAAAAATCAGGGAAATGTACAACGCGCCCAAAGCGCGTACGTTTTACGTTTTCCTTGACAGGTGTTGGTGCTGGATCGGTTAATTCTGACGGTGTAGGGACAGTTGTCCCTTTTGGGAAAGGTTAAGGATAAAAAGTAGGGATAGAATTAGGTGAGGGGTCTGTCAGTATATAGGCTGGTTTAAGACGGTCTATCGATACTGTTACAGCTTTCCCTTTTACCCATATATTAAATGTTTTATCCCCGTGTTCGATCACTTCGTAAGGCCCAGAATATGGAAGTTGCAATGCACCTCTTAAGGCATCGTCTCGCAAAAATACGTGCGTTGAAGTTTTTAAATCTTTATGTATAAAGATGTTGTTTTTACTGTGACGTGTGGCAGGTGTCGGTGATAGCTTCTGGATGAGCTGTTGAAGGCAAGTGGTAAAATCTGATACATCGGTGTTATCCAGAGCAACCGGTTGGAAAAATTGCCCTGGAAGACGTAAGGGCTTTCCGTATACCAACTCTGCCGATGAAGCTTTTAACTCTTCTTTATAAGAGGACCTAATACCCAACAGTACTAAAGGTAATGTGTCTAGCCAGTTGCTATCTGCGTGGCACATTATTGCAGCCTTTAGCTGCGGGTGAAACCGTTCCACCATACCGTTACACGCTGGGTGATACGCGGTAGTTTTTCGATGTTTGAATCCAATCAGTCACTCGCGAGCTCTCAGTCACTCGCGAGCTCTCACATAGCGTAGTCGAACTGTATACGGACTTGTAATAGTTAGTGTCAATTTACCTTCAATTCTGTATAAAGTTAAAAAAAATGCCCAAATGCGACAATTGTGATAAGTCCATAACAAAAAAGTTACCTGGGCTTGAGTGTAACAAATGTGGAAAAGTAGTACACGCCAATCAATTATGCACAGGCTTATCTTCGAAGCAGTTATCTGCGCTGCGCAATACTGAAAACCTGGAGTGGACATGCCAAGATTGTCATAAAGAATCGCCCCATCGTAAGTCTTTCATAATTCCGGAGGATGATGACGATGATAATGATGAGAACCAACTGGGCGAAAGCGGTTCGGCAGCGATGAGTAAACTACTTAGTGATATCTCAACTGAGGTAAAGAAAGCAGTGAAAAGGGAACTGGCTTCTGTGAACGAATCGTTAAGCTCATGGTGTATTAAAATGAACACTATAAACGATACACTGGACACCCTAACGGAAAAAGTTAAAGAATTGGAGAAGAAAAACATTTACTTGACAAATCAAAATACCCACCTGGAATTAAAAGTTAATGCAATGGAACAACAAATAAGAAATATGGATCAAAAAATGCTGGATAATGTACTGGAAATAACCAGAATTCCCGAAGGTAAGAACGAACACTTAGAAGAAGTTTCAAGTAAACTAGCCTCGAAGCTAAATATAGAAAAACGTGAAGTATCTATGGTGAAGAGACTGAAAGGCAGGAATGGCAAAGAAGGTGTAATCCAGTTAGTATTGCAACAAGAGGAGCAGGTCGACCAGTGGATCCGCGCTGCGCGAAGGGAAACAATTATAATGGAAGATATAATTCCCAATGTCACTAATCCTGATGTAGCCAAAACAAGGGTGATACTTCGACGCGCACTAACCAAAGCAAATAAAACGCTTCTGTGGCAAGCTAAACAAACCTTGAAGGATACATACAAATATATTTGGTTCCAGGGTGGTAGAATTTTGGTTCGCAAAAACGATAATGATAAGCCGATTATCATAAGGAGCTCTTGTGATATTGACAAGATGTCGATCCTAAAAGATCGATAGCAGTTTGACACAACGCAACAGTTTCTTCACCGGAAATACATGAACTGTTTGACTGTGCTAACATAAATGATTTTAGTAAACATTTACCACATAATACTCAAAAACTAAATATTGTCCATATAAATTTAAGATCAATAGTTATTAATTTTTGTCTAGTTTTACAATTCATTCATTCATCTAAAATTGATATTGATGTTATTATATTAACAGAGGTAGGAATTTCCATAAGCAGTAATCTTATGCAATTGTTTAATACTCATGGCTATGAAATGTACTGTAAACTTCGTGAGCAGCGAAGAGGTGGTGGCATTGTGATGTATATAAAAAATACCCACAAGTTCCAAATTCTAAATAATATATCACTAAACCATTGTGAATCTTTAATAGGGAAATTATCTACGTCACTTCATTACACGGCACTTATTTGTTCATTGTATAGACCACCTAAAGAAAGCAAACACTTATTTATCAAAGAATTGAGAGAACTGTTGTGTAAGGACTCTTTTAAACGCTTAGATTTATACTTATTGGGTGATATAAATATCGACTTGAAGTCGCATAATAACATACGTGAATACTATATAAGTTGTATGGCCGAGTGTGGCCTAGCGAGTGCAATATCAGATCATACTAGAATCGAAAAACGAAATGATACTATTACGCGGAGTTGCATTGATCATATTTTTGCAAGAACGCGCTCGCTAGACCTTTACTCGGCCGCGCTCGGTACTGTTATGGCGGACCACCGTATGATTGTGTTGTCGTGCATAGGAAGCGGAGTTAAAAACATTATACAGAATGGTGCAAAAAATAAACAGCTAATTGATTATAATATATTAAAACCAAAGCTCAATGAAATAGATTGGAATGTAGCCGATAAGATGCAATGTCCGATAGAAATTTATAATTATATAAAAAATAAATTCGAAATATGTTACGAACAATCTAAATATACAAAAAAAATACATTTGAATAGCAATAGAAACAAAGAATTATGGATAAATAATAAAATTAACAATATGTGCCAAAAAAGAGATTTACTTTTTAATCAGTGGAAAAAAGATACCAATAATCATATACTTAGATTAGAATTTAATAAACAGCGAAATAAAACTCAAAAGTTAATAGAAAAGTCTAGAAACAAATACTTTAATGATATAATTAACAATAATATAACTAATAAAAAGAAAATGTGGGATATATTAAATACACTGACTGGTCGCGTCTGTAAGTCAGTAGATGAAGCTGTAATCAAAGCATTTAAGAATAACAATTTATCATTAAAAAATATAGCTAACAATTTTGGTAAGGAATTCTGCGAAAACGTTACGAACATTTTACCTAGTTGCAGCAAAAAACTCATGTCAGAATCGGAATATATATTTCCAGAAAATAAATCTATGTTATTTAGAAAACCTACTAAGCGCGATATATTAACTATTATAAAAAGTCTAAATGCAAATAAATCGGCTGGTAATGATGGAATTCGATGTTTTGACGTGAAGATGTTAAGTGATAAGATAGCTAATGTTGTAGTTAAGTTGATAAACACTAGCATATCAGTAGGAAAATATCCACCCGAATTAAAAACCGGTATCGTAAGACCAATTTACAAAAAGGGATCGCATAGTGACTATGATAGCTATAGGCCAATAACAATACTGCCAGTCATTGATAAGGTAGTTGAAAAATATGTATCTCAACAAATTCACAATTTTTATACTAAACACGATGTATTGTCAAATACTCAACATGGCTTTCAATCTAATAAATCAACTACTATTTTGCTGTCTAAATTCACGGACGAAATAAATCAACACCTTAATGATAAAAAACATGTTATATTACTATTCATCGACTTTAGTAAAGCATTTGATACTCTTAGGCATGATATTCTTATAAAAAAACTTGACAATACAGGTGTCCGCGGGCCATTATTACAATGGTTCCAAGATTATCTCAACGGTAGAAAATACCGGGTTAAGATTGGCAATGACTTCAGTGACGAAGTACTGGTAACTACTGGAACAGCTCAAGGCTCTGTTCTCGGACCCTTGCATTATTTAGCGTACGTCAATGATATGGAAAACATAATAAAACACTGTTCCATATACCAATACGCTGACGATACATGTCTTGTAGCAGCTGATAAAGATTTAGCTAAGGCTGAACACTGCTTACAAATTGATTTCACTAACTTATGTAAATGGTCTCATGATGTTGGTCTAGTACTCAATGCTAGTAAAACTAAAATTATTCATGTCCGCTCTAACTACCTACTCAATTTTGATAAGAAAATCGAAGTAATCGCGCATAGTCACCAGTGCTTGCATGTTTTGCAAACAAATAGGACTGGTTGCAAATGTGAGTTGTTAGAGCAGGTTCCTCGTTACAAATACTTAGGACTAGTAGTCGATGACAGGCTTAATTGGGGTTATCATATTGACACAATTTGTGACAAACTGAGAGCAATGTTAGCTAAATTTGCTATCTTGAAATACAAAGTACCATTTAAAATATTACTAAATCTATATAATGCACTAGCAGAGTCAATAATTTCATATGGGATCACTAGCTATGGTAGGACATTTAAAACTTATTTGGACAAAATATACAACCTTCAACTTCGATTTTTAAAAATTATAACTCCTAATAAAATTAAAAAATCAATCTGCTCCGATGACGATGTATTGCCCTTATTTAAATATTGTAAAATCTTACCTGTTCATATAAAAATAAAAATGTGGCTATTAATTGAACAATTTACTAACAAAGAACTACAAATAAAAGTCAATCATAATATAACGACACGGAAAGTTGTTCAATCAAAACTAGTAATACCAAGAGTCAGAAACTATTACGGAAAACGAACAAATGCGTATTTAATACCAACTCTCATTAATGGCATACCAACTAAAACCCAATTGGAAATAACGGATAAAAATTGTAAACATAAATATAAACAATACTTTTATTCTTTACTTTCATAACAAGTAGTCTAATTTTAATCAAATCAAACCTAACGTAATAACATATCGATAATTGCAACATTCTGTATATAACAAACTCAAGTAGCAACAGCCGGCCGGCCGCCTGCGCCGAGCCGCAATCTATAACCGGTTCCTTATTGTCCGCTTCTGTGTAAACTATGTACCAAAACTGCTAATATTGTATTTTTGATGTTCTTATAAAGTAATATATGTGTAAACAAATGTCTACAGATTGCTCAAGAGTGTCTCAACATCCAGACAAACCCGTAAGGGTTTTTGTGATGTTTTTATAATTATATTGTGTTTTTCTTTTCATTAAATAAATTAAAAAAAAAAAATCATATTTCCTAAATAATGAAAAAGGGTGGAATCAAACTGTCGGCCGCGATCAGTTACGATATGTGTTGGACATCCAAATCTGGATATCCACGATATCAGAGCCTTTCCAACGGTCTCAGCTGTCATATCGACCATTGGCGAGACTTCGGGCCAGCGTGTAAAACGGTCCACGATGGTGAGGCAGTATCGATTTCCCTGTGATGGGGGCAGAGGGTCTATTATGTCCACATGGATAAAAGAAAAACGTGCCTTGGGTAGATCGAACGTGCCGAAGGGAGATGACACGTGGCGATGCACCTTTGCACGTTGACACGCCAGACAGTTCCGTGACCACTCTCGACACTCTTTACGCATCCCAGGCTAAACGAATCGTTTCGCTACAAGTTTTGTTGACGCGCTGACGCCTGGGTGGCTGAGGTTATGAAGACTATCGAAGAGTTGTTTACGGAAGGGCTTTGTCACAAATGGTCTAGGTGACGGTGTGCTCACGTCACAATATAGTTCCGAGCTACAGTTCGGATACGCAGTGAAAGTGATGATTCACTGCTCAAGATATCAGTTAGTTCCGCATAAGAGGCTTGGGATTTGGCAAGTAGCTCTAGATCGATTGGCATCTGCAGCTCCTCGATTCGAGATAAGGTATCAGCCACGACATTATCCTTGCCCGAAATGTGGCGGATGTCGGTCGTGAACTGCGAGATGTAATCGAGGTAGCGGTACTGACGAGGCGAACAGTTGACTTTCCTATCATGAAAAGCGTAACTGAGCGGCTTGTGGTCAGTATATGCTACAAAGTGCCTGGCCTCTAGCATGTGCCGAAAGTACTTTATGCTTTCGTATATCGCCAAAAGCTCACGGTCGTATGGTGAGTACTTCATTTGGGAAGGACTTAGCTTGCGCGATAAGAAAGCAAGAGGTTGCCAAAAGCCATCCTTAAACTGCTGCAAAACTGCACTCATAGCCAAATCTGATGCATCTGTTACCAGAGCGAGTTTGGCGTTGCAGTCAGGGTGTGCGAGTAGTGTAGCTTGGGAAAGGCTGTTCTTGCACTCATTGAAGGAAGCTAATGCTTCCCCGGTGAGATCGATCGGTTGAGACGGCTTGACCAAACCGGAAAGTAAAGCATTCAGCGGCAGCTGAATCCTAGCCGCATTTGGTAGAAAGCGCCTGTAAAAATTAACCATGCCCAGGAATCTCCTTAACTGGCGTATGGTTTTCGGGGGTGGAAAATTTTGTATGGCCTCGACTTTTGAGTTTAAAGGCTTAGAACCGGCTTCTGAGATATGGTGTCCTAAGAATGACACCTCGCTAGCTCCGAAGACACATTTTGACGAGTTTATGAGGATACCGTATTCCTTCATTCGGTTAAACAGCTGGTGAAGGTGGTCTCGATGTTCTGTTTCTGTTTTCGAAAAGACAAGGAAATTGTCGAGAAAACAGTAGCAGAAATCGAGGCCTCTGGTCATCTCATCAACAAACCCTTGGAAAGTTTGCCCAGAGTTGCGCAAACCGAAGCCCATGAATGGGAACTCATACAGGCCAAAGGGTGTAGTTATTGCTGTTTTTGCAACGTCCTCCTCAAAAACGGGAATCTTATTGTAGGCTTTTACAAGGTCAATAGTGGAAAAGATCTTGCAACCAGAAATAGCGTGGGCAAAGTCATGGATATGACGGATGGGATACCTGTCCGGTATGGTCCGTGCGTTAAGTCGTCGGTAATCACCGCATGGACGCCACCCGTTATTCTTTTTAGGTACCAAATGAAGGCGTGACGACCACGGACTTTCCGATGGGCGTGCTGTGCCATTGCTTAACAAGATGTCAAACTCTCGCTTGGCAATCAACAACTTATCGGGTGCCAGCCTACGAGGTGAATAAGAGATAGGTGTCCTGGTGTGGTGCGGATGTGGTGCTTAGTGTGATGTGTTGGTGTGAGCGGTGTACCTGAAGGTCTTGTGATTTCCGGATATTTATTTAGGATCGCGTGGTACTTAGAATCGCCTGTCAGCACCTTGACAGAATAAGCATTAGAAACAACATTAGCAATTGAATTTACAGACAAAGAAGTGATATTATCTATTAGGCGTTTGTTGCGAACATCTACAACAAGATTATAATGTGAAAGAAAATCAACACCTATGATCACTTTTGTGACATCAGCTACTATAAACTGCCATAGAAAATCTCTACGTAAACCTAGATTAAGTTTAAGATTAATATAACCATACGTATTAATTATACTTCCATTCGCTGCTGAAAGCTGGTAGTTCGCCTTCTGTCGTCACTCCTTAAGTGCGTCGTAGGGGAACACACAGAGATCGCTGCCGGTGTCCACCAGGAACTCTGTCTTCGTTACGTGGTCCTTGACGAAAAGGCGACTCATCGAGGCTGGGCAGTCGTCCGTCGCCATTAGCGATTGCCCGCGTAGTTTCCCGCCGGCTGATAGTCGCAAGGCTTAACACACCACCGAGCATTTGCCCCATGCTTTGAGTTGTACCAGCATAAAGGATACTTTTTATAGTTGGAGTTAGACCGTCTACGCTGATGTGAGGTCGATCGACGTCGTTGTGGTCTGGACCTGTTGCTGCACCTTCGGTTAGAGCTCGTGTGCTCATCCAGCTTTAGCGCGAGACGCTCCACCATCTTCTTCAGCTCAGCGATTTCATTGGCAGGTTGAGTCACTGCAGCACTGGAAGACGCGACGGCTACGTTACAGGGTGTTGTGATTTCCTGTATGCGGTCTGCAAGGTCAACCAATTGCTCCAGGGAATGGGTCGGTTGGGATGCTAGTACCGTCTAAATATTGTGTGGGAGACGATTACTCCATATAGTTCTTATAAATTCTTCCGGCACGGAAGGTCCCGCTAGGTCCATCAGATGCCGAAGAAACTGTGAAGGTTTCCGATCCCCGAGCTCTTCGTGAGTAAGTAACTGCTTTACCTTCTTTCGACGCGGATAGACGCCTGATTAGCTCCGTCTTTATCCTGCTGTATCGGTTATACGCCGGAGGATTTACGATGATATCTTTGACCGCTTTAGCATATATAATATCTAAATTTATTATTACACTAGCTGACCAGGCAGACGTTGTCTGCCCATTCCGAACGACCATTTGCTTTCCCAAAAATCTCCTGAAATTAGCAATAAAAAAATTTAGGGTCACTTATCGGGATAAAAACTATACTATCTCTCAAGTTGGACCAAACTGCACACAGTCTGCAAATTTTTTTTGAAATCGATTCTATTTGTTAAATACTTACAGCAGCACATGGTGGTTATGCTACTAAATTGTAGCTTATATTAAACGTTTGTATTTTTAACATAGCGCCATCTATTAAATATTTACTCAATCCAGTCAACAGATATCGTCATCTGACAGAATCGTTTGGAGCTAACAGATAATTGCTTGCTACATATATATTTATCTAGGGATAATTGTGACTGTCAAATAATAGACAAATAATTTTGAATAAAATAATATTGTATTGCGACTATAAATTGAGATGTAAGCTATCCTATCTTTTAAGTTGGACCAAACTGCACATTGACCAAAAATTTAATTGAAATCAGTTCAGTAATTTAGGAGTCCATCGCGGACAAACAACGTGACACGTACTTTTTATATATAAAGAATTAGTAAATTTTGTGGCGTCGTCACTTATATTAGCGTTCTCAAACTGGCTTTCTAATAGTGCAAACCAAATCTCCGGGTCGTCTGGAGAAAATGGAGGCACTTTTATGTTAATTTTACGTGCGTCCGCCATTTTGTCACGTTCGTCTTCTGTGGGGACGCGCACACGTTGAGTACGCCGCATGGTCACTGTAGTGTTTGCACAAATACACAAACATACATTTATATATAAGTCACAGTCTCGAGCGCACGGCGTCAGTTACACGAGAGCCTCGGGCGAGAGTGGACGTGTTTAGTTAAGTGCGTGCCGAGCCTGTGTTACACTACAGTGATTAGAGAAGATAGCAGACAATACAAATGGCGACGAGGAAAAAGATAAGTACCTATTTAGCATAAAGATATAATCAAAAATAGGTTAGCAGTGTGCAACTATTAGCATTGCAATTGTAAATTAATTCCTAGAGTACCCGCGAAAAAAAAACTGTGGATTATGAATTATGATTTATTGTTTTAACCCTGTTATGATCATTTTAATAATTTATATAAATTAAATGTTCGCATATGACCACGCTTATGGTGTCCAAAAATTTATTTTCTTTATGTCTTTAAGTTATTTATTATTATAATATTAAAGAATTTATTATTTTTGGATGATAGTGGCCCCTGGAAGTGAGGTGGTCGCTCCCAGGCTGTTTCTAGTTTGTTGTGTTGTTAATTTGTGTAACATACATGATTGTAAGCTGTTCTTTAAAAAAGGGGAGAGTCCCGCTGGGTTTCTTGCTGGTTCTTCCCGGGACGGAGTTTTTTTCGAACCAGTGGTAATTATACAAGGGGGTGACTTTCAATAAGTATTATTTATAATCTATATTGAATAAAAAAAAGTTTCTGTTTCTGTAGCAATGATAAAATAATGATTTATTTTAACATATGTCTATTAGCACAACTTTTATTTAAAAATATTTTTGATGGAAAAATAGTAGATGTAACTAATCACTCCTCTCGATTCGAACCGAAATACAATGTCGTTAGCTAAATTTTAGTGGCATTTTACATGTAGGTGTGATATTTATCGCCTTTAATGAAAATACTATTTTACCGCTTTCAGGGCATATGTGTCTTACAAAAAATCGTGGACACTTCACGACTTCTGTAAATTGCATAGTAGGTAACTAGTAATACTGTAAATGCGCATTATAGGTATTGAATTCACCCAAAGCCTAAATGGCACAGCAATAGAAGTAGTCAGTATAACAAATAAACCGAAAGAGAAGGGCGAGTGTTTTGGAACATATTACTATCATGGAATTGAGTTTGGGTACCAAGATACCAACCATTAAATTGGTGTTGGGTACTAAGATACCATCATTAAATTAAGTTTGGGTACTAAGATACCATCATTAAATTGAGTTGGGTACTAAGATACCATCATTAAATTGAGTTGGGTACTAAGATACCATCATTAAATTGAGTTGGGTATTAAGATACCACCATTAAATTGGAAGTTGGGTATTAAGATACCACCATTAAATTTGAAGTTGGGTATTAAGATACCACCATTAAATTGGAAGTTGGGTATTAAGATACCACCATTAAATTGGAAGTTGGGTGTTAAGATACCACCATTAAATTGGAAGTTGGGTATTAAGATACCACCATTAAATTGGAAGTTGGGTACTAAGTTACCACCATTAAATTGGATTTTAGTACTAAGTTACCACCATTAAATTGGACTACTAATCTATCTGGACGCAGCTGAAGTTACATCAGCACTCAAGTAACGAGCTACGCTATTGTATTTTGGTGGCTCTGGGATACAAGAAATATTCTACAATTTACCGGTTGCCAATGTCGAATCATCAGAAACCGTTGATGCATTTAAAGTAGCCATAAAAAAAAAATCTACGAGTATTTTCAACCTAAACGGAGTAAAGTTTATGAGCGGCATGTTTTCGATTGCTATAACATGAAAAAGGAGAAAAATTTGGGAAGTTTTTGATAAGATTGCGTCAACAGACCGAAAAGTGTGCATTCGAAAAGCAAGATGATCATCTCATAGATCAAATTACGGAAAAGTGTAATTCGAAATTGCGCAAGAACCTTATATCTAACAAAACGTGGGAAGAGTTAAAAATCAAAAAAGTATATGCTTTTAATCAAATGTAAAGACAAGCAAGACATTATTAGCATATAGTAGTAACTCTCCTTTGGCAATAGAGGGTGCATTTGAAACTATACTCGAAGTCGATGGACGAAAGGAACATACAACCATTTACGTGATTTCGGGGGGTACTAGAGACCTGTTGGGTAAGAACACAGCAGTCCGTCTAGGTGTCTTAAAACTTGGTATCAGGATAAATCAAGTGGAGAGTACCGATCCCCATTAAAGACAAGGTTGCAATCAAAATTAAGGAATCACTAAACAGTGATATAATTGAAGAAGTGCAAGGCCCGTCTAAATGGGTTTCACCAATGTTCCAAACATGAAAGAAAATGGTGAATTACGTTTGTCCGTAGATATGAAATGTACGAACGCCGCTATATTGCGAGAAAACCACCCCCTGCCTACTATGGACCATATTTGCCTAAAATGAAGAAAGCTAATTATTTTAACAAATTAGACATAAAAAAAATGCCTTCCATCAAGTGGAAATTCACTCTGAATCCAGACACAACGACTTTTATAACCCCTAAAAGATTATATAGATATAAAAGAATAATACTAGGAATTACTTGCGCTTCCGAGATTTTTCAGAAGATCATTGAAAGGATGCTGATAAACTGTGAAGGGGTCGTCAATTTTATTGATGATATCCTGGTATTCGGGAACAGTGAAGAAAAACATGACGCATGACTAAAGAAAGTTCTACAGGTACTTAGTAAAAACAACGCCGTGCTGAATATCAATAAATGCATATATAAAACGCAGGATGTGAATTTTCTGGGACACAGGCTTACACATGAAGGAGTAAACCCTTCAACAAGTACGCTGAGAGCATTATGAAATTTAGGGTCCCAAAGACCATAGAAGAACTCCAAAGTTTTTTGGGACTCTTAAACTACATAAACAAATGGATACCTAACTTGGCCGCCATGATAGAACTTCTGAAGCACCTGCTAAGACAGAAGATGAGCGAAAGGAAGAGCTTGAAAAAACAATGGTCTGGGGAACAAGATAAAGCATTCCAAAAAACTCAAACGGATGCTCACGGAAATACAGATTTTAGGGTATTATAACGTCAGAGATGCAAGACAGGTGATAGCAGATGCTAGCCCTGTCGGACTTGGTGCTGTCCTTGTACAAAATGATACAAATGTCCCTAGAATTATTGCCTATGGTAATCGAACTTTGACAGACTGCGAGCGCAGGTATAGCCAAACTGAAAAGAGGCACTAGCATTAGTTTGCGGGGTCGAACATTAATATTTTTTTTATTTGGAAGCTCTATTGATTTAGTCACTGACCAAAAGCCGCTAGAGATATTGTTCGGGTCTAAATCAAAACTATGTGCGAGGATTGAACGATGGGTACTGAGGCTACAGTCTTATTCATTCAAGGTTGTATACAAGCCAGGAAAACAAATATAGCTGATCCCTTGTCACGATTATGTAACTATCCTGATAACCCACCAAAAGGAAAAGACCAGCATGTGTACCACATAGTGGAAAATTCTAGACCAGTTGCTATACCAATGAGTACCATTGTAGCATATTCAGAAAAAGACTAAGAGATTTACAAAGTGAAAAAAGGTGTCTATCAGAACGACTGGGACGATTCAATTAAGAGTTACAAATTTTTTGAAAACGAGTTGTTTCCACGATAGCATTCTACTTCGTGGAAATAAAATTGTAATACCACAGCAATTCTTCAAGAGTGTATTAGATGCGGCATATGAGGGTCATCCAGGTATCGTAGCGATGAAGGGACGCTTGAGATCAAAGGTATGGTGGCCCCGTATCGATAAAGACGTAGAACAATTAGTAAAGGCCTGTAAAGTTTGTACGTTAGTGGGTTTGCCAAACCCACTTGCACCAATAAAGAGACGAGAGTTGCCTGCAGCTCCATGGATAGATGTCACAATGGATCTAATAGGACCATTGCCAAGTAATGAGTATCTGTTAGTAGTGGTCGACTACTATAGTCGATACAAAGAAGTAAAAAATTACAAAAACATCACAAGCTTACAGATTATTAAAATGCTAAAAGAAATGTTCAGTAGACTTGGTTATCCTATTTCTATCACCGCAGACAATGGCAAGCAGTTCGTTAGTGAAGAGTTTCGATCTTTCTTCAAAGAATATAACATTAAGTTATTTAGTACTGTACCATATTGGCCTCAAATGATCGGCGAAGTTGAAAGACAAAACCGAGATATTTTGAAACGTCTTCGTATCAGCCAGATCGAGAGGAAGGATTTAAAAGAATGTTTGTGGGAGTATCTTCTAATGTATAACAGCACCCCTCCTTACAGTTACCGGGAGGTTACCGTCTGAACTGTTTTTTTCAACGAAAAAGTAGGGATAAAATTCCATCAATAGGTGAAATAAATTACAGACAATCATTTACATTCAGATATCAGGGATAGAGACAAAATACAAAAAAAAATCTTGATAAGAAAGAGATGTAGTGTTTGCACAAATACACAAACATACATTTATATATAAGTCACAGTCTCGAGCGCACGGCGTCAGTTACACGAGAGCCTCGGGCGAGAGTGGACGTGTTTAGTTAAGTGCGTGCCGAGCCTGTGTTACACTACAGTGATTAGAGAAGATAGCAGACAATACAGTCACTTTATCAGTCTTTGCTGTTGATCCCGCGGTTTTTACCGAATCACTGCAATCACTCATTTTAGTGTTCCTTAGGGGTCACCAGTGTGGGGTGCGAAGTCAGAAGTCCTCCACGTGTGCTTGGTAGTTGCGGGTCCCTCTCGATACGTCTGGAGGGAAGAGCAGCTACTGGGCCGGTGCACCCTGGGCGCGGCAGTAATCTTCCTCGAGAAATGAGAAGAAATTCTTACTCCTTGGGGAAGGTTACTGCCGCGGCTAATTATTCTGACATGGGTGGGGTCCGTCCCGGACCAACGGCGCGTTCCACTGCGTGACCCTCTGATCAGCAGAGGGCATAGCAGAGGAGTGAGGGCGGGCTCGGTGTGCACTTACCCTGCCTCCGGGCAGACAGTGAAGGATTCATCCTTTGCTGTCACCGCCGGTCTCGTAATCCCAGTATCGAAGTGTCGTGGATCATGTCTCGCGGCTTTGATTGGGACCGAGGGTCTTGGCTTAACCGCCCGGACCGCGAGGGAGAAAACCTCTATAAAAAGTTACCCCGAATCTCAAGCGGCGACGCACCGCGAGGGGATGGATGGCTGACGGGGTTCTATGAACAAATCAGTCGATAGTGCGCTCCTCGCCAGGGTACCTGCAGACCCCCTGGTGAGTAATAAATCCTCTAAATCTGCTTACCTTGGTAAGGGGTCACTGCCAAGGTGGACTTTTAATTACTCCCATACTCGTGGGTACAAATATGGAAAATAAAGAAAAAGAAAAACAAAAAACCAAAACCGCCGGCAACGGCAACGTAGAGGAGAGGAGGAACGATGCGGGGACAGAGTCCGACGCCGCATCGAGCAGCGTGGGAGGCTCAGAGAGCTCCCGATGCGTGGAGCCTGGGACCGCGGAGACCAGTAAGTTCTTCTTCCGCAAGCGGTCCAGGCGGGATGGCGACCAGGGGTCGTCAGCCGGTGAAGAGGAGGCTTCGGCCAGGAAAATCCCCACCAACAGGCGGGGCGGGCTGAGAGGCAAGGGGAGGGGGCCCTCTGACAATCAGAGGGCCGAACAAGCGGCAAAGCATGCCGAGGAGGGGCGCCACCCGGGCGATACGGCTCGGGTATCAGGCGAAGAGACGGATGCGACTGGCGGCTCCGAGGTGGAGCGTAAGGCCAGATTCGTAAAGGAGGTGGAGGCCGCGATCAAGGTCGTGGCCCACAAGCAAAAGGCCTCCTCAAAATTAAAGGCCATTCCCGCGGCCTCCGCCTCCATCATGGCGGCTGCGGAGGCCAACTTTGTTGGGGCCGAGCCTAATGCAAACGAGGTAGCGGAGCTGCGGGCGGACGTGGCCCGCCTGACGTCCGCCATGGAGACTCTCCAGAAGGAGAACGAGAAGCTCCGCGCAGACCTGGCCAGTCTACGTGAGCCTGCCTCTCGCGCGGCGCCCCAGACGCAGCGCCCAAGCCAGCCCGTGCCGGTGGAGAACCAGGTTCTGAACCTGGTCCGGCAGGAGCTGGCTGCCTTCCAGCACCGGTTCTCCGTGCTGGAGGGCATCGTCCTGCGCCCCCCCCTAGGGGCAAACAAGACGGCGGCGAGGCCGGCAACGGTCTCGTACGCGGCGGCCACAGCTGCCGCATCCAGGCCGGCAACGGTCTCGTACGCGGCGGCCACAGCTGCCGCATCCAGGCCGGGGCCGTCCAGCCAGCCTTCGGGCGGGGCTGTAGTTGCCCCTCCTCCCCCTGAAAAGCCGGCTCCGGCAAAACCGGTACCGGCTGAACCGGCTCCGGCTAAGCCGGCAACGGGAAAGAGAGGCAAGGCGAAGGCAAAAAAGGGCAAAGCGGCAGCACAGGTGGTGGCTGCGCCAGCCCCAGTGCCTGCGGCGAATGTGCCAGCGCCAGCGGCAAGCCAGCTGCCGCCGCCGCCACCGCCCCCTCAGCTCCCTACTCCTCCCGCGGCTGAAGCCGGTTGGCAGGTGGTCGGGGACAAAAATAAGGGGAAGAAGGCAGCCAAAAAGGCCAAAGAGCAGGAGCGGCAGCGCCAGTTCAGGGCGCGCAAGATCGCGGCTAGGCTCCGCGCCCCGAAGACCGCAGCTGTAGTGATTACACTACAGCCGGACGCGGAAAAGAAGGGCGTTACCTACCGCGATCTGCTCGCGAAGGCGAAAGAGGCGGTCGATCTCGGGGAGCTCGGGATCACCGGGGGCCTCCGGCTCAAAGTCACCCAGACGGGGGCCCGTATGCTGGAGATCCCCGGGGAATCCAGTGGCGCGACCGCGGACGCTCTGGCTGCGAAGCTCAGAGCGTCCCTGGACGCGGACGAGGCCCGAGTGTCCAGGCCCGTCAGATGCGCAGACCTGCGCATCATGGGTCTGGACGACTCGGTATCGGAGGAGGAGTTGGTGGCCGCCGTCGCCAGGTCCGGGGGGTGCACTACTGACCAGGTCAGGTCAGGCGCCATACGCCCGGACCAACAGGGTATGCATGCCGCCACGGTGTGCTGCCCTGTTACGGCGGCCAAAACCATAGTGGAGGGCCGAAGGCTTCTGGTGGGCTGGGTCTCAGCGCAGGTTAAGCTGCTGGAGCCCAGACCTCTGAGGTGCTACCGCTGTCTCGTGGGGCACCACGTATCTGTGAAATGCACCTCGGAGGTTGACCGCAGTGGCCTTTGCTTCCGCTGCTGTCAGCCCGGACACATATCGGCGACCTGCTGCGCCACGCCGCACTGTGATGCATGTGCGGCGGCCGGCAAGCCAGCCGATCACCGGGCCGGAAGCAAGGCCTGCGTGCCACCCGCCAAGGCCAAGGCCGCGGGTAGGGGAGGGCCCTCCGCCGCCACCGCCTCTGTGGTCACCGCCGCAGTCGCGACTGCCGCCGCCGCCGCTGTCACTGTCGCTGCCGCCGCCGCCGCGACACCGACGCCCGCAGAGAGGCGCCCAGTGGAGGAAGCTGAAATGGAATGCCTATAACGGCCCCATTAAGCTTCCTCCAGGCGAATATCAACCACTGCGCCTGCGCTCAGGATCTGTTGCTCCAGAGCATGGCGCAGTGGTCGATTAACATCGCTGTGGTCGCTGAGCCGTATTTTGTCTGGCCTAGGGAGGACTGGGTGGCGGACCTTAACGGCTCGGTGGCCATCATTTCTTCAGCCGCCGCCGGTACCCCGACCCTTGAAGGTGTCAGGAGGGGTCAGGGGTGCGTAGCAGCACGGTTCGGGGAGTTCGTCGTTGTGGGGGTGTACTTCTCCCCGAACCGATCTCTCGCCGAGTTTCACAACTCTCTTGCAGAGCTGAGAGCAGTCGTCGTCGGAAGTTATCCACTCCCCGTACTTGTCCTCGGGGACTTCAATGCCGAGAACTTGGCTTGGGGTTCTCGTCGTACAGATGTGCGGGGTAGGATGGTGGAAGACTGGGCTCTGGAGACAGGCCTGGTCGTCCTAAATCGGGGTTCTGTCCCCACGTGTGTGCGGATGCGGGGCGAGTCGGTGGTGGACATTTCGTTCGCTAGCCCCGCTCTGTCGCCGCGTGCCATTGACTGGCGTGTCATGGAGGGGGTGGAGACCTACTCCGACCACCGGTACATCCGGTTTGACGTCTCCACCCAGCCCTCGAGCGCGCCAGTCCTACAGGCCCCGAGTGGTCCGCGTTGGGCGCTGAAGCAGCTGGACCGGGAGCTCCTCCTGGAAGCCTCGATCGTGCAGGCCTGGGTGTCATCACCGGACAGGCCTGCCGACGTCAATGATGAGGCAGGGTGGTTCCAGGAGGCCATGGCCATGTCCGAGATATGTGACGTGGCAATGCCCCGCGTCCGGCCAGGAAGCGCCCGGCGTCAGGTGTATTGGTGGTCGCGTGAGCTGACGTCTCTGCGCGAGGCGTGTGTCGCCGCGCGGCACCTGTACGCCAGGCATCGCAGGCTCCGCATTCGTCCACCGAATGCGGCAGCCATTGAGGCGGAGCTGTACGAGGGATACAGAGCGGCGAAGACCGCCCTCCGGGAGGCTGTCCTGCGGGCCCGGGATCGGGCCCGTGAGGAGATGCTGGAGACTCTCGATAGAGATCCGTGCGGGCGCCCTTACAAGATGGTGCGGGATAAACTCCGCACCTGCCCCCCCCCCCCCCCGCTGACGCAGAGTCTCCGGCCTCAGCTCGTGGAGGATGTGGTGAGCGCTCTGTTCCCTGCGCGCGGGGAACATCCGCCCCCGCCTATGGCTCCGCCACCTGCGGTGCCGGAAGCGGACCACCAGGACCACGACGACATCCCGGAAGGGACCGGGGTAGACCTGAGAGTGGCGGTACGTAGGCTCAAGGCCAGGAATACCGCCCCAGGACCCGATGGCTTGCCTGGCAAAGCCTGGGTCCTGGCCTCGGAGGCTCTCGGGCCCCGACTGGAGGGGCTCCTAAGCGCATGCTTGGAGAGAGGCCAATTCCCGCTTCGTTGGAAGACGGGGAAGCTGGTCCTCATTCGGAAGCCGGGGCGCCCTGCGGACTCTCCGTCCGCATACCGGCCCGTGGTGCTGCTCGACGAGGTGGGCAAGCTCTTTGAAAGAGTAATTGCAAACCGCCTCGCCGAGCACCTTGCGGGGACGGGGCCGGATCTTGCGGAAACCAAACTGGCGCTCTACGGTGGACGCCATCATGCGCGTGAGAGCCCTCACGACGGGGGATGCAGTGGCCAGGGGGGGGGGGGGTTGTCTTGGCGGTGTCTCTCGACATCGCCAACGCCTTCAACTCCATGCCCTGGAGCTGCATTAGGGAGGCACTCCGGTATCACCGGGTGCCGACCTATCTCCGCCGTATAGTCGGGGACTATCTGTCGGACAGGGCCGTCATCTACCCCGGTCGAAACGGTGAGTGGAACCGGCGAGAGATGTCGTGCGGTGTCCCACAAGGTTCGGTTCTGGTGCCGCCCCTGTGGAACATCGGTTACGACTGGGTGCTGCGCGCCGACCTCCCTACCGGCGTCAGCGTAGTTTGCTACGCTGACGACACGCTGGTACTGGCACAAGGGGGGTCGTACGAGGCGGCGGCGGAAACTATGACACGCGGGGTTGCGATAGTCGTTGAGAGGATCCGGCAACTGGGTCTCGAGGTGGCTCTGCACAAGTCCGAGGCCATGCACTTCCATGGTCCTCGGAACAGGCCACCACCGGGATCCTCAGTGATGGTAGGAGGGGTATCCATCGGCGTCGAGTCGACGTTGAAGTACCTAGGACTCGTCCTCGACGGCCGATAGAACTTCGTTGAGCACTTCCGACGTTTGGCTCCCAAACTGGAACGGACCGGGGCTGCCTTCAGGCGGCTCCTGCCGAACCTGGGGGGGCCAAACACCTCCTGCCGGAGGCTCTACGCGGGGATCGTGAGGTCCATGGCCCTTTACGGGGCCCCGGTGTGGGCGCGTGGTTTGGCGCGGCTTGCCGTCCACCACCTAAACGCGCCCCAAAGGGTGGTTGCCGTAAAGATGGTTCGCGGCTACCGCACGATCTCCCGCGAGGCGGCGAGCCTCCTTGCCGGATTGCCGCCATGGGATCTGGAGGCGATAGTCCTCGCGCGCCTGCACGAATGGCGCGCGGAGGCACTATGCCGGGGGGAAACCCCGCTGCCGCGGCAAGTTGTCGCGCAGCGGACAGACTTCCGGCATGATCTCATGGCGACATGGAGAGAGCGACTGTCGCAACCCCGTGCTGGGCACGCCACTATAGCGGCGATAAGACCCCTCTTTGAGGAGTGGCTTGAGAGACGCCACGGCGTCCTCACCTTCCGCCTGACGCAGGTCCTCACCGGACACGGTGTGTTCGGGAGGTTCCTGCACCGAATCGGGCGGGAGGAAACGCCCGGGTGCTCTCACTGCGAGGAGCGACCGGAGGACACGGTGGAGCACACCGTGGAGGTGTGCCCTGCTTGGGCGGAGCACCGCCGTGTCCTCGTAGCGGCGATAGGCGGCGGCGACCTCTCGCGTCCGACCCTGGTCGAAGCCATGGTCCGGAGCGAGACGGAATGGGATGCCGTCACCACCTTCTGCGAAGCAGTGATGCTAGCGAAGGAGGTGGCGGAGCGGGAGAAGGAGAGAGCAGCAGCTTTCCTTCCCGGCCGCCGCGGGAGACGCCCCGGGCGTCGGGGGCTACGTCGTGGCCCCCGGCCACCGTAGGCGCGGGCCTGTGGATGGCGAGCAATGGGTAGCTCGCCGTCCGTCCGTCTAACGACGACAGGCCGTGTCGACGGCGCGTTTTGTTCCACGCGCGCCTCAAAGAGCTGTCAGCATCGTGAAGGGGCCCGCAAGGGCCGACGCCTGCCGGGGCTGCGGGCTGTTCGAAAGAGATACCGCGGCTCCGGAACGTAAGGGCACTGAAGGAACACGGATGGTTTTTAGTCAGTAAAAGTCTGACACTCCCTTCGGCTCCACCCAGAGCGAAAGGCGTCATTTGATGATTTTCCATCCGCAAAAAAAAAAAAAAAAAAAGGGGTCACCAGTGTGGTAATGTAAGATGTAATGTTCGTATAACTACTAGGTAATTTAAATAATGTTCACAGATTCCGAATAATTTAGTTTATTACAATAGATATACACACACACAATTATTAAGATAAGAAGGAGAAGAGAATGATAGTAAATTGATAACGATATTATAATATTAATAGTTCAATAATAAAATTAACTTATGGGATAACAGTCTTTCACTACTTATATTTACGGATCAAGTTTGTATGCTCACAATCCAGCGACGTAGCAAGGAGCGATATGCGCTTACGCGTACAAAGGTCTCGTTGCTAACTGGCGAGTCTTCTCATGCTGGGGCCACAGTAACGAGAAACGTCAATGCCCATAAACGCTACAATTATTGCCTTAATTTTAACGCGCTAAACTGAGTGGCCACACTTGGAACGGTCGACGTCATTTCAATTTTAATAGCGTTGAACGGCGTTAAAGTAAGCTGACCATTTATTTTTTAACTCAAAACGGGACATGGGTTTATTTATACTCCCCAGTTAGCAGGTTAACAATAAAAACAATATTATGTTATTTATTTAAAAACTGTAACTTTATACAATTAGTGTTCACTATAATTATAATCACATTAATTATAATTATTTTTATTTTAACAAATTGTGAAAAATAAAAATCAATCACCAGTTCACCGGCTTCATTAAAGCAAAGTTCCTCAGACAGTAATCATAATATGCAACATATTTTTTAAATTATATTTATATTTGTCAGTGGAACAAATTTGCTTTAATCAAGTCGGTGATGATTTTAAATAAGGGCAAGTTTTTTTACATTGATTTTTGATATCAACATCGCCTTTAGAACTGGAACCTGTAAGTGATTTTTTTGAGACGTCTATAATTTATTCATAATAGAAAAATACTTTTTCTACTGGAGCATTTGTACCAGGTAGACATAAAATATATTCGATTAAAATGCAAAAGAATTTATGTTGAAGATTGTTGGTGAGAAATGTTTGAATACCACCCAACGAATTTCTGCGAAAACTTTGAAATTATCCCATTCGGTTATTTTTTGGTCGGTCCCGCTCTCGCACCGTTCGTGCCTGACGAACTTCATAGTTTTAAATTTTCTCGCGGTTTAGGACAACGGGACTATTTTGCGCCCCGGAGCTTTGTTTGGGAACAACGGGACAAGTGACCGAGAAAAGGGACAGTCCCGTTCAAAACGGGACGTATGGTCACTTTACGTTAATATTCCTTGAATTTCAAGCAAAATGAACTTTGACGCTGCTACTCTATATTTGATGAGTGCAAATTTTTATTATATGGATATATTTTATCATTGCCTAAGCATGGCTCTGTTTGCAGAATCTCAAGAAACGTAATAACTTTTTCATTATTCCACTCTATCGTAGCCATACGTGCGACTCCGTTGCGCTCACCGTGCACAATGAGACAAACGTAGTGTGGCCGCTTCAACGCGTTAATTCGTGCGTTAATCTCTTTGATGTACCGACACTCGAGTTATCGTTCAACGGGAAACGGCGTTGTTCTTGCCGTTGTAGAATTATCGCGTTAAGTGGTGGCCACACCTACATTCAACGCCCATCAACGCGATAATTAACGGCATTTCTCGTTAGTGTAGCCCGGGCATCAGAAACTATGCACCGCGGCCGGTCGACCGACCAGGGAACCGGTTCTACGAGAGTGCCTTCCACGTACGGGACTTGATAGTATAAAATACTAATTTAAGTGATAATAAATAAGTATACAGTGCGTAGTAAATAAAATATATAAATGATGAATATTAGATTAGATAGATAAATAGTATAGATTGTGTATGATAAACTTAACTGTATAATGAGTTATTTATATACATATCTATATCTATATCTATAAACACTCACGCCTGTCACCCAGAGGGGTAGGCAGAGACTATGGACTTCCATTTGGCACGATCCTGACAGACCTCTCTCGCTTCCTCCACATCCATATACCTACGCATACACGCTCGTCGGTTAAAGGTACTCTTGATTTGGCCCATTTTCAACATATGGGCTGTGTGGCTTCCCCGTGGCTGTTCAACCTATTTATGGACAGTTGTTTGGAAAATTTGAAAGTAGAAGAATGCGGGTTAAGAATGGGTGAGTTAACCGTCAAATGCCTTTTGTACGCCGATGATCAAGTCATACTTGCGTCTTCGGCAGCCGAATTGCAAATGATGGTTACATTAATGAATAGGACATTAAAAGAAAAGGGAATGAAAGTGAACGCAAGTAAGACGAAAGTTATGGTTGTTGAAAGAGAAGAAAGTTTTTTTTTTATAGGATAAGGGTGACAAACGAGCACACAGTCCACCTGATGGTAAGTGGTTGCTGCGGCCCATAGACATCTACATCTATCCTCTATTACAAATCAAAATGTAGATGCGTTGTCACCCGTGAGGACTAAGATGGAATGGGATGTAAAACGATATGTGAAATAAGAATAGAAGGGGAGTTGGTAGAGCAAGTAGATGAGTTTGTGTATTTTGGATGTGCGTTTAGCAGGGATGGTAGATATGATAAAGATATAGAACGACGAGTAAATGCAGGAAATAGAGTGAATGGGGCTTTACACTCTATTGTGAAAAGTCAGAATGTGTCCAAAAAGGCACGTATGGCAATTCACAATGCTGTGTTAGTGCCTACTTTAATGTATGGTAGTGAAAGTTGGGTGTGGCAGAAGAAGCACGAGAGTAGAATAAATGCTGTAGAAATGCGATCCTTAAGGAGTATGTTAGGGATGAATCTGAATGACAGAGTGAGAAATTGTTTAATAAGAGAAGAGTGTGGTTTGCAAGATGATGTTGTGACCAGGATTAAGAAAGGAATGCTTCGGTGGTTTGGTCATGTGGAAAGAATGAATGAGGAAAGAGTGACAAAGCAAATTTATGTCGCAGAGGTGAACGGCAGAGTCGGGAAGGGTCGCCTTAGGCGAAAGTTTATATACATATGTAAATAGATATTTATAATGTGTGTAAATAAATAGGTACACCACAAATATTATTATCTTTTAAAGTTTAATTATTTTCAGCACGATGTCTAAAAACATTATGTTGATTGTGTGTGTGTGAATTAATTGTATAGTTATTGAGATTGTGTATTTTTAAATGATGATTTACGACCATGAACAAAAATGATTATTATTTCAAATTATGTGAAACGTGAAGAGTTACGCTCTAAGAAGTGTCAAAAGGGACTTCGTAATTGGAATAGAGTACAGTTGTTGCCTATAAATTTACATTCAATTTGGGATAATTTCAAATAAAAGCAGGAACTATATTTACTCGTATTTTCAAAAACTGCAATAACGGTATATTGTTATTTATATATTTGAACTTAACTTTAAAATTTGGCTAGTCTTTTAGAATCATCCTGGATTAAATGACTAATAACATCTTAAAGTATTCAGTATTTTTATAGGTGGTAAATGTTATTCAAAATATCCGTATAATGTGTTTTTTACATACGTAAACTGCAGATAAACAAATCTCCAGAATGGAAATGATTATTTGTAGGCTATATAAATTCTTTTACCGTTCGGGATTTGGGACATACAAAGAGCGCGTAACGAAGTTTATCCATCAAAACGTCTTTGTAAAATTCATAAAGGTAAGATGTGATTATTACCAAGTGGTTATTAGTAAATTAGATACTGCTTCATTTTTCTCCTTGGCTCCGTGGCGCAGTGGCTTTTCAATGAGTTTCGGCGTTAAGGGCCGCGGCTTCAAATCCACACATGTAACAAGTATCTGTATGGCCTACAAATAATTTTTCAGTCTCGATGTTTGCCCTTGTGCGATTAATGAATGTGAACTGCCTCCACGGTACAGGACGAATCCTAATGTGGGGTATTTTTTTTAAATATATTTAACACGAGTTTAACGACATCGCGAATTTATTTGTTTTACAGTGGAAAAAAATATATATTTAGCATAGCAGAGTAAATGTTTATTTACACAAAGATTTATGTGCAAATTTAATATTATACCTACCTACTGATAGACGTGGTGACTCCTCTTAATTATCACGTCACGAACCATAGACTTAGAATATACTGGCGTATAGACCAACATAGTGTGCAAGGGAGAAGAAAATTCTTTGTGGCAAATATGCAAGATAGAAAAGGATACCAAATCTCATGACTGTAACCGATTTTGAATGACAGATCGGCGCAATTCGGCCCGCAAGAAATAGCTCCTAGATATTTTGTAATTTTTAAAGTGTAATAGTGATTATTTTTAGCAAGTAACTTTTTTCCAAAATGCTTACTTATTCAGTGAGTGATTGTGGTGTTAATAATAGAAATAATCCTGATGATTGCACATTTCGCAGGTAACTTCTCAAGACGTCAATGTTATGAAGCGTTTATTTTTGGTTAAAAATGTTATATACTGTTTAAAATATAGAAAGTTTTCAATTAATTTGTTTATTTTGATATTTATAAAGAAAAAAGTCACGTTGTTGATAATTTGCATGAATTTGATATATACATTTTTATACAAAATATTTTACATGTACGGTAGGGATTGACTCAACTATATCAAAATTAATGTCGATATTTACCTTGAATGTTCATAATGAATCGATAGACTTGCCTACACAACAAGAAAATAAATCCTCAGCTTGCGTTCTAAAATGTAATTTTATGTTGCCGTTTGTGAAACAGATTCCCTCCGGATTCTATAATTAGAAAAAATGGTTAAGGTTGCCGGTTGACGGGTTGGTTGTAATGCAAAGAAGAACTCAACAATTTGCAGCAAACATTTTCTTGAGAAGTATAAAAGAAAAAGTAGAATAAAAACAATTTTATAAAAAGAAGTTATTTCTACATTAATTGTACCAGTAAGTAAAATATTGTTATAATAAAACTTCAAAATTTAACTTTCAAAACTTTAGATAAATATAGATAAAGGTTGAAATTTAGAATCGTTTGGCAGGAGTGAGGGGATGGGAGGGGGTGAGCGTCCCCTTACTCCCGACACCACTCCCATTAAAAGGTAATACACTGTTCTTGAGAAAAATCAAAAAAAATCCCATAGACCTAACCTCAAAATGATAACATTTGTCGTAAACAATTCTGAAATAAAACAGTATAATATTATAATCATTTCTCATTTGACACTTGACAGAGAGTATAGACAGTAGAATAATGTGACACTAGTCTTACATCCTTGTCGCACTTACACAAAATTCTGTGTGTTATCGTGCTTTCACAGTAATATTGCATACGTTTTTCCATGTTTTACGCGTTTTAGGTTATAATAGTTTTTATTTATTAATTCTGTACGGTGAAACGTACATATTTCACAATGACCTAAATGTATTTAATTTGTTAACTTAGCAGTCTTAATAACACAGCACTTTAACGCCCTGTACTCGGCGAGGAGTGCACCTCAAGCTTTCATATCAAGCAGTCGTTATCATGTTATCATTATCAATATCATATTAAATTATCATTTTAAATGACCAAAATGTAGGTAATCCCTACATTTTTTTGGTCCTTCGAGCAAACTGATCTGTGTTTTGTGGATCTCAAGTGCAGTGCGATCGGTTCGGTTGGCCTCCCACCAGCGGGTCTCGCCAGCTGAATTGAGACGGCGCTCTACGTGTACTGAGTCTGCAAATACACTGAGAACCAGTAACAATATCAAGCATTCACCAAGTAAACCAAGCAAGCATTCACCAAGCACATCAAGCGAGCCCTCTCCAAGCATTTATCAAGCACACCAAGCAGAAGGATTTCACAAGCAAGTACAAGCATTCATTTTTTTGGCCCTTCGTGCTCCGTAGCGGGACTTAAAATTCGGGTTTTAACGACCGGAAAAAGTGTTTCCGCTCAGTGACCTATTCCGACATAGTGCACTAAGTGACGTGTGCAATAGCCTTTCGGTCTGTACTAATAAGTGTGCAGCTTCTTATCATTATCAATATGCTCTGGCCATCGGTGTAACCGAGCATTTAGTATCAAGCAGATTCGAGGACGTAGCG